>CM060973.1:85751156-86351156 GCA_030765045.1 Tenodera sinensis | reverse complement strand
CAGATCTGTATGTAAGTATAGACTGAGGAGATAGGCTAGTATAGGCTCACATAGGCTACACTAGATCTGTTTGTAAGTATAGACTGATGAGATAGGGTAGTATAGGCTCACATAGGCTACACCAGATCTGTATGTAAGTATAGACTGAGGAGATAGGCTAGTATAGGCTCACATAGGCTACACCAAATCTGTATGTAAGTATAGACTGAGGAGATAGGCTAGTATAGGCTCACATAGGCTACACCAGATCTGTATGTAAGAATAGGCTGGGGAGATAGGCTAGTATAGGCTCACATAGGCTACACCAGATCTGTAGGTAAGTATAGGCTCACATAGGATACACCAGATCTGTATGTAAGAATAGGCTGGGGAGATAGGCTAGTATAGGCTCACATAGGCTGCACCAGATCTGTAGGTAAGTATAGGCTCACATAGGATACACCAGATCTGTATGTAAGTATAGACTGAGGAGATAGGCTAGTATAGGCTCACATAGGCTACACTAGATCTGTTTGTAAGTATAGACTGATGAGATAGGGTAGTATAGGCTCACATAGGCTACACCAGATCTGTATGTAAGTATAGACTGAGGAGATAGGCTAGTATAGGCTCACATAGGCTACACCAGATCTGTATGTAAGTATAGACTGAGGAGATAGGCTAGTATAGGCTCACATAGGCTACACTAGATCTGTTTGTAAGTATAGACTGATGAGATAGGGTAGTATAGGCTCACATAGGCTACACCAGATCTGTATGTAAGTATAGACTGAGGAGATAGGCTAGTATAGGCTCACATAGGCTACACCAGATCTGTATGTAAGTATAGACTGAGGAGATAGGCTAGTATAGGCTACACCAGATCTGTATGTAAGTATAGGCTGGGGAGATAGGCTTGTATAGGCTCACATAGGCTACACCAGATCTGTATATAAGTATAGACTGAGGAAATAGGCTAGTATAGGCTCACATAGGCTACACCAAATCTGTATGTAAGTATAGACTGAGGAGATAGGCTAGTATAGGCTACACCAGATCTGTATGTAAGTATAGGCTGGGGAGATAGGCTGGTATAGGCTACACCAAATCTGTATGTAAGTATAGGCTGGGGAGATAGGCTAGTATAGGCTACACGAGATCTGTATGTAAGTATAGGCTGGGGAGATAGGCTTGTATAGGCTCACATAGGCTACACCAAATCTGTATGTAAGTATAGACTGAGGAGATAGGCTAGTATAGGCTACACCAGATCTGTATGTAAGTATAGGCTGGGGAGATAGGCTTGTATAGGCTCACATAGGCTACACCAGATCTGTATATAAGTATAGGCTCACATAGGCTACACCAGATCTGTATGTAAATATACACCAGATCTGTATGTAAATATAGACTGAAGAGGTAGGGTAGTATAAGCTCACATAGGCTACACCAGATCTGTATATAAGTATAGACTGAAGAGGTAGGCTAGTATAAGCTCTCTTAGGCTACACCAGATCTGTATATAAGTATAGGCTGAGGAGATAGGCTAGTATAGGCTCACATAGGCTACACCAGATCTGTATATAAGTATAGGCTGAGGAGATAGGCTCACATAGGCTACACCAGATCTGTATGTAAGTATAGGCTGAGGAGATAGGCTCACACAGGCTACACCAGATCTGTATGTAAGTATAGGGTGAGGAGATAGGCCAGTATAAGCTCTCTTAGGCTACACCAGATCTGTATATAAGTATAGGCTGAGGAGATAGGCTAGTATAGGCTAACATAGGCTACACCAGATCTGTATATAAGTATAGGCTGAGGAGATAGGCTCACATAGGCTATACCAGATCTGTATGTAAGTATAGGCCGAGGAGATAGGCTCACATAGGCTACACCAGATCTGTATGTAAGTATAGGCTGAGGAGATAGGCTCACATAGGCTACACCAGATCTGTGTATAAGTATAGGCTGAGGAGATAGGGTAGTATAAGCTCTCTTAGGCTACAACAGATCTGTATATAAGTATAGACTGGAGAGATAGGCTAGTATAGGCTCACATAGGCTACACCAGATCTGTATATAAGTATATGCTGAGGAGATAGGCTAGTATAGGCTCACATAGGCTACACCAGATCTGTGTATAAGTATAGGCTGAGGAGATAGGCTAGTATAAGCTCTCTTAGGCTACAACAGATCTGTATATAAGTATAGACTTGAGACGGGAACTTCTACGTATATATTTGTAATTTTAGATTAAGAATGTACATAAATATAAGATTTTAGATATAAGTATAACTTGGTATTGTGCAAAGAAATTGCCTTTTGAAAGTAGGTTGACCTGAACAAGTTTCTAAAGGCCTCTAGAACTAAAGAAATCAAATCTATGTCCTTAATTTAGTCACATTAGAGTTCATTAAACAGTTAAATAATGTATCGAATGGACAGTATGGGAAATCGAGGTGCAAAGTGCAACGGTCTGACAGTTGGGTCTGGATGGCGATGTGCCCAGGAGTGTAAACCTCGGTGTCGTAGCGCTAAATAAGTATAGCTTCGCGCCAAAAAGGAACGTCGAGGTGGAAAGTGTAACGGTCTGACAGTTTGAGTCTGGGTGGCGATGTGACTAGAAGTGTAAACCTGGTATCGCTAAATGAGTATAGCTCTCGCGCCAAAAAGAAACGTCGAGGTGTGAAGTGCAACGGTGATTAGTGAACGTAAAGCAGTTAGCAATCTAAGAGAGAAGCACTAGAAACTTGCTCAGGTCGGAAATTCGAGGCAAATGAAGTGTTGAAGAATAAACTTAGTAAAAGCCTGTGTTGTGTTGTCATCTAACCTCGCGCCCGAGAAACATCCTCTCATGCCTACCTAAATCCGGCACCCAACGTCCAGAAACCGCTACAAACGGCGCATCCAAGTCACGATCCCGTTACAAATGGCGTCCCAACGCGGTGGCTCGACAAAGAATGACAACTAGAGGATCACCGAGGGAAGCAGTTGACTCGGCGAGAATAAATCGACGCGTAGGAAGAAGGCGAACTTCAACCCAGGGACAGCAGTAGAAGCCGTGGACGCGAAAAGGAGCCGACGACCAAGTAACATCACGAGCGACAGGAAACAGCCTCAAGACCTCGGAGGAAAGGCGCACGAGGTGCTGTTTCAATAAGCGAGACAATCAACATCAGAGGACGACCACATCAACCCAGCAACGCAAGTCACCGAAAGGTTAGAGTTAAACAAAACAATCCTATGTAAAGACTATATATATCACAGTTAAAATAGTAGATGCATGGAAACAAATGTGTGGAAGAATGAGAGGACATTATATACTGTATGATTGAATGGGGAAGATTAGAATAAGGTAATTTTACATAGATGCTCCTTCGTAGCGGAAAGCTAAGTAGAAATACCAAAATGGAGTCGTTAGAACAGAGTAAAGAAAACAGTGCTGAGAGCAGCGATGCAGTAGGGAATACTTCGGGAGATTGCTTTAAGATACTCTTGAAAAAAATAAACGAAATGAGTACTAGAATAGAGAATATGGGTGAGAAATTGGAAAGTAAAATTAGTGGTCAGGGTAAGGAACTAAACGAAATGAGTAGTAGAATAGAGAATATGGGTGGTCAGGTTAACGAAATGGGTGAGAAATTGGAAAGTAAAATTAGTGGTCAGGGTAAAGAACTAAACGAAATGAGTAGTAGATTAGAGAATATGGGTGGTCAAGTTAAAGAACTCTTAGACGAAGGATTTAGGACCCAAGAATCAAAGCTCAAAGAACATTTAGATCACAAGCACCAGGAATTTGAGGAGAGAATGAGGGAGCAATTAAATACACAGCAGGGGAGCATTTCCGAAATCCAGGAAGGGTTAAATTCCTTTAGAATTAACGTAGACGAAAATTTAGAACGTATGAAAGAGATGTGTGAAAGAAAAAATGTAGAAACTAGGAAAATGCTGACGGATGAGCTAACAGCTATTAAGAACGCAGTGCATGGGGAGGTAAATGAAACTTTGCAGGTAGCGCACGCTGAATTAGAAGCTGAGGGACAAGAAATTAATAAACTTAAGGAAAACACGGAGAGACAGCTATTAGCTCATCTAGAGGTAGATAACCGTTCAAAAAAGAACGAGAGTAGAATAGTGGAAATCCAGGGATCTGTAGAGAGAATAGAGATACAATTAAGAAGTATTAATAATGGTAATGCGACAAGCGCAGTTGACAGTAATGGAAATAACTCAATTGTAAATAGCGCACAGCATGAGGCTGTAGCTATAGAAAATGTGACACCTAGCTCCTTCCACGTGAACCCGTCTAATACAGGAAATAGTCTTAGTCAATATGGCCAATTACTGAATGAAGTGTCTGTTCCCATTTTTGAAGAGTCTGAGGACATAAATCCTAAGCAATTCCTTATCGACTTAGACCGCTATTTCGAGATAAAGGATATACCGGAACAGCTCAAAATGTTTGTTGTGCGTAAGGCTCTGAAAAATAGATCTCTGACATGGTTAAGGCTTGTTTTGGGGGAAAATTGTTCTTACGAGTATTTCAGGCAAATGTTCCTTAACAAGTACTGGAACGCGACTACGCAGAACAAAGCCAGATCAATATTGAGCAACGGCCGATACAATGAACACGGCCGACAGTCGATGGCGGACTACGTGTTAACTTGCGCGCAAAATTGCAGATTAGTCGATCCTCCTGTAAGCGAAGGAGATTTTATTTCGCAAATTATTAAACATTTCCCTCAGCAGATTACAAATTACCTGATCGTAGCGAGACCAAAAGATATTACTGAATTAATAGATCTTGTGTCAGCTTTTGAAAGTAGCAACTGGGAACGGGAGTTTGATCATGGTTCGCGGAGAAATGAAAGGGGAAGCTGGCGTGGTCAGCCGAGTTCACCGCGCGCCAACAGAAATTATAATGGGAACCATAACCGAGACGTTGGTATCAGGGAACGATACCGAGATGACCCGCCCAGATTCGAGGGTAGGCCAAGAAACGGCAGACGAGAGCATCAGGTAAATTTAATTAGAACGGAGGCGAATTTCCATGACGGGCCGTACCGACCTAGGGGACGTCGAAACGGGCATAATCCGAGAACCCCGTGGAGGACCCACGACTCCGACGAAGAGCATTACCGTAGAGAAGACAGGGGGAATTACGGTAGCGGATACAGCTCGCGAGGAAATAACCGACGGGGCCAAAGAGGGGGAAATTCTAATATGCCCGGAGGTCAAGAGATCTTAGTGGCGCCTGTGAGAGAAGGTTTTGCAATAGTGGATGGAAATGATCCGGAAAACTAAATTGCGATCTTGTTGTGGACCGGAAAAAGATTGCACCGAACCCTGGGGTGATTTACTGCACAGGGCTACGGTCCGAATTAAATGATGACGAAAGTGAACAATTGGCAATACTGAAGAATTACTCGGACGAAAACGAAGTAGAATCCCCGGTAATAGAGGTTAAAGTAGGAGGTAAAGCGGAGTTATTTACAGTAGATACCGGTGCTACCATGAATGTATGTAGCGCGAAATTTTTCCAAGGGTTGCTAAACCGAAATGTCAAGATGATGACTTTACCTACTTCTAATGTGGTTTGCAAGGTAGCCGTAGGCAAAACGGTGCAAAGGATTAAACTGCAGACCATGCTATGCATAGAAATCGGCGGGGAGGTGTTTGAGTACATATTCTTAGTGATCGATAATTTGATTTGTGATGCCATTATTGGATGTGACATGTTGTACGACCTGAAGGCGGTCATAGACTTCGCAAAGGGAAGTTTAATTTTAAATAAAGGTGAAAGGAGAATAGGTGTACCGTTTGTTCGTGACATAAAACAAAGTGAGATTGTTGGCATGTTAAATGAGTCGGATATAGGAGACGAACACTTATTTATCCAGCATATGCGTGTAGAAACGGAACCGGTTGTAAAGATTGCTATCAGGTATAACAAACCCGAGGGTAAAAGACCTCTTTTTAGTGAAAAGGCGGTGGGTACTTTGGAGCGAGAGAAGGGGAAAGCGCCCGTACCCTTGTTCGTGGAACAAAGCCACCAAGTTCGGCAGGCTGCAATGAAAGAAAAGCTGACCGAGTCTTACCAATTGACCAATGAACAAATGAGCCGGTTAGAAGACACATTAACTAAAAATGCTAACACCTTCAGTAAATTACCCGGCAGATGCAAAGCATATCAACACAGTTTCGAGGTAAAAGACGCGAAAGCTTGTAATTACCGACAGAGGGAACTACCATTAGCCATACAGACGCAGGCTAGAGCTATTATCAACCAAATGTTAGAACTAGGAATACTTAGAATCTCAAATTCGGATATAATTAGTCCCGTTGTTTGGATAGCGAAGAAGGATGGCAGTTTAAGGAAAACATTGGATGGACGGGGGGTAAATAAATACACCCTTCCCGACTATTTTAGGAGCGAATCTATTGAGCAGTTGATCACTAAGATGTCCAGGGGCCGATATATTTCCTCGATTGACTTAACGGCGTCATATTGGCAAGTTGAGCTCAAAGAAGAGGTTAGGAAATACACGAGTTTTATCTTCGAAGGGATACAGCTAGAATATACTGTCTGCCCTTTCGGAATGCGTACCTCGGGAAACGGTTTGCTTCGGGCCATAAATGAAATTTTAGGGGATGCCACGAGGACGTATTTGCTCCATTATGTGGATGACTTCTTGATCATAGATAAAGATTTTGACGAGCACATGAAACATGTAGATTACGTGTTGACGAAACTTCGAGAAAACGGAATGACTGTAAACCTCGAAAAATCTAAATTCTGCGTAAAGGAGGTAGAATTTTTGGGATACATAATAAATGAAAAGGGGCTAAAACCTGACAAAAAGAGAATAGATGCCATCATGAATATTCCGCCCCCTAAAACGGTTAAACAAGTTAGGAAACTGAATGGCGTCTTAAACTATCAGGCGAAATTCATTCCTCAGTACGCCAGTATAATGGAACCTATAAGGGAATTATTGAGAAAAGGGGTGAAATGGCATTGGGGTGCCACCCAGCAGACGGCGTTCGAGAAGATTAAGCAGTTGTTTGCAAACTCTATACTACTTGAGAGGCCTAGGGATGGACTTCCTTATGAAATTTACGTAGACGGTTCATGCCAAGGGTTTGGAGCTATTCTAGGGCAAAGGTCAGCTCCAGACCAGTTCCATGTTATAAGTACGGCTTCCAGGGGGCTGAACCACGTAGAGAGAAACGCGTCAGTGACAGAAATCGAGATCTGTGCGATGTATTTTGCCATTCAGCGATTTAGAACTTACATATACCGCAAAAAGGTAAAGATCTTCTCTGATCACATTAGTTTGTCTTTTCTACAGAAATGTAAGTATACTAGCTCAAAGATGTGTAGGTACGCTCATGAAATAATGATGTATGACGTGGAAATCCTACATATACCGGGAAAGATGAATACGTTCAGTGATATGTTATCGCGACTAACCCATCATGCTGAAATACCCGATAATATGGGTGGAGTGCTAAGAGAAATTAAAGTGTTGAAACTAGAGATACCAATGGATAGGGGATTAAAGGAGAAATTAAAGAAAATCAGCGAATTGCAGAGGAAAGACTGTAAGTTGGTCGATTTAATGGTCAAAGCGCCGGAAATAGATGGACAGGTGGAAGGTAGTTTGGGAATGAAAGACGAAGTCTTATATAAAAAGCACGGAGCCATTAACCCGAAGTGGAAGACGTACATTCCTGGTAGCCTGGAAAAAGAAATTATTACGACGTTCCACAAAGCGTTATGTCATTCAGGGACGGACAGGACGACTGCTACCATATTGGAAAATTTGTACATCCCTAAGTTAAGACGAAAGGTAAGGCATACGGTTACAGTGTGTGACGTATGTCAAAGAGCGAAGCCACTGCAAGTCGCGTACGATTACGAGACGAACGCCATCCTACGGGATAAACCAAGATCCTTAGTTACGGTGGATTGTCATGGCGAGTTACCCCGAGGAGCGTTTGGATATAGATACGTCATAGTATTTGTAGACGTGTTCTCAAAGTTCGTTAAGATTTACCCGGTTAAAAAGATCGATAGTGCCACATGTTTGAATAAATTGCTGAAGTACTATATTCCCCAGGTCGGAAAAATGGACGCATTGCTAGCAGATAACGCTACCATGTTTACAGGAAAGAAGTTCGTTAACACGATGAAAGAACAAGGTATCAAACTTTACCACTGTTCGCGTTATCGGCCGAATAGCAACCCGACCGAGAGAACCATGAGAAACCTATCGGTGTATCTGCGAGTATCCTGTAGTAAGCAACAAACAAAATGGCCCGAAATGATACCGACAATTGAAAAGATATTAAATGAATCGGTAAACCAAGTCACGGGATTCAAACCGGTAGAGTTAATGCAAGGCAAGCTCATTAACACGATGGGTGCGAACATACCGCGAACCCTTGATGTGGAAGGCGCCGTGAGTACGTCGCAATTAGAAATTATGGAAATGGCCGCAGAGCGAATGAGAAAGAGGGCGGATAGACGTAAAGAAAAACATAAGGCGAAAATGAGGAAAAAGTGGAAATTACACAAAGGCGATCTCGTATTGGTGAGAAACAAGAAACTTTCTAGCGCCATAAACAAATATAACCAGCGCATGGGACTTTTATACAAAGGTCCGTATAAGGTAGTAGAGGAATACGGAACTGACACGTACTTGCTTATGGACTTGAACAGCGGTAAACTAGGGGGAAAATGGCATAAGCAGCTTTTACGTCCGTACCTTCAGGACGAGATCAGAACCGAAGAAGAACCAATAAAGGAAGAGCACGCAAAAGTACATAAAGAATAAGTATTCGAGGTAAGATACGCCGAGTCGGCCTATCAATTCGAGAGTTTCGTCATTACAAAATAAATGGTGTCAGGGGTCTAATTACTTATCAAAGGGAGACCGAAGATGCGGGAAACACTAACAAGCAACAATTGAAATGAAAATGATGGTTTAAAATACGCGCGAAGCGGTAAATAAGTTTAAAAAGACAGATGAAGGAACAATGGTAAACTTGGAAGGATATAGGTGAAAATAGGTAGAAATAAGTGTACAATTAGTAGCTCGTAAGTGTGATTAGATTAGCAGTGCAGAATGTCATTATATGAAACACTGGTTTAAGAATTAAAAAAAAAAAAAAAAAAAAAAAAAAAAAAAAAAAAAAAAAAAAAAAAAAAAAGAAAATGTAAAATTAGTAGCTTGTAAATGTGAGTAGATTAGAAGTACACAATGTCATTATGTGAAACTCTGGTTATGAACTAAGGAACCCTGGAAGACATTGAACCCTTGTGTTTACATGGGCCAGGTAGACAAGGAGAACCTGTGTCAGTGACCTATATGTGTGATATTGTAAAGGAAGAAGGTGAAAGTCCAAGACAGGTAGATAATTGAAAGCAAAGGTATACTACGAGGAAGTGGACATTTTCATGTGTAGGTTAAGCTGAAGTCAGGACTTCGGAGGAAAATAGAATTTGGTAACCAAAAAAAAAGGAGAAATCTCTCAAAGATCTTCCTGTTTTTCTTGTTACAAAATCCGGCGCATTTGAGACGGGAACTTCTACGTATATATTTGTAATTTTAGATTAAGAATGTACATAAATATAAGATTTTAGATATAAGTATAACTTGGTATTGTGCAAAGAAATTGCCTTTTGAAAGTAGGTTGACCTGAACAAGTTTCTAAAGGCCTCTAGAACTAAAGAAATCAAATCTATGTCCTTAATTTAGTCACATTAGAGTTCATTAAACAGTTAAATAATGTATCGAATGGACAGTATGGGAAATCGAGGTGCAAAGTGCAACGGTCTGACAGTTGGGTCTGGATGGCGATGTGCCCAGGAGTGTAAACCTCGTAGCGCTAAATAAGTATAGCTTCGCGCCAAAAAGGAACGTCGAGGTGGAAAGTGTAACGGTCTGACAGTTTGAGTCTGGGTGGCGATGTGACTAGAAGTGTAAACCTGGTATCGCTAAATGAGTATAGCTCTCGCGCCAAAAAGAAACGTCGAGGTGTGAAGTGCAACGGTGATTAGTGAACGTAAAGCAGTTAGCAATCTAAGAGAGAAGCACCAGAAACTTGCTCAGGTCGGAAATTCGAGGCAAATGAAGTGTTGAAGAATAAACTTAGTAAAAGCCTGTGTTGTGTTGTCATCTAACCTCGCGCCCGAGAAACATCCTCTCATGCCTACCTAAATCCGGCACCCAACGTCCAGAAACCGCTACAAACGGCGCATCCAAGTCACGATCCCGTTACAGACTGGAGAGATAGGCTAGTATAGGCTCACATAGGCTACACCAGATCTGTATATAAGTATAGGCTGAGGAGATAGGCTAGTATAGGCTCACATAGGCTACACCAGATCTGTATATAAGTATAGGCTGAGGAGATAGGCTTGTATAGGCTCACATAGGCTACACCCTATCTGTATAGAAGTATAGGCTGAGGAGATAGGCTAGTATAGGCTCACATAGGCTACACCAGATCTGTATATAAGTATAGTCTGAGGAGATAGGCTTGTATAGGCTACAACAGATCTCTATATATGTATAGGCTGAGGAGATAGGCTTGTATAGGCTCACATAGGCTACACCAGATTGGTATATAAGTATAGACTGAGGAGATAGGCTTGAATAGGCTCACATAGGCTACACCAGATTGGTATATAAGTATAGGCTGAGGAGATAGGCTTGTATAGGCTCACATAGGCTACAACAGATTGGTATATAAGTATAGACTGAGGAGATAGGCTAGTATAGGCTCACATAGGCTACACCAGATTGGTATATAAGTATAGGCTGAGGAGATAGGCTTGTATAGGCTCACATAGGCTACACCAGATTTGTATATAAGTATAGGCTGAGGAAATAGGCTACAACAGATTGGTATATAAGTATAGACTGAGGAGATAGGCTTGTATAGGCTCACATAGGCTACACCAGATTGGTATATAAGTATAGGCTGAGGAGATAGGCTAGTATAGGCTCACATAGGCTACAACAGATCTGTATATAAGTATAGGCTGTGGAGATAGGCTAGTATAGGCTCACATAGGCGACATCAGATCTGTATATAAGTATAGGCTGTGGAGATGAGCTAGTATAGGCTCACATAGCCTACACCAGATCTGTATGTAAGTATAGGCTGGGGAGATAGGCTGGTATAGGCTCACATAGGCTACACCAGATCTCTATGTAAGTATAGGCTCACATAGGCTACACCAGATCTGTATATAAGTATAGGCTGTGGAGATGAGCTAGTATAGGCTCACATAGCCTACACCAGATCTGTATGTAAGTATAGTCTGGGGAGATAGGCTAGTATAGGCTCACATAGCCTACACCAGATCTGTATGTAAGTATAGTCTGGGGAGATAGGCTAGTATAGGCTCACATAGCCTACACCAGATCTGTATGCAAGTATAGGCTGAGGAGATAGGCTTGTATAGGCTCACATAGGCTACACCAGATTGGTATATAAGTATAGGCTGTTGAGATGGGCTAGTATAGGCTCACATAGGCTACACCAGATCTGTATGTAAATATACACCAGATCTGTATGTAAATATAGACTGAAGAGGTAGGGTAGTATAAGCTCACATAGGCTACACCAGATCTGTATATAAGTATAGACTGAAGAGGTAGGCTAGTATAAGCTCTCTTAGGCTACACCAGATCTGTATATAAGTATAGGCTGAGGAGATAGGCTAGTATAGGCTCACATAGGCTACACCAGATCTGTATATAAGTATAGGCTGAGGAGATAGGCTCACATAGGCTACACCAGATCTGTATGTAAGTATAGGCTGAGGAGATAGGCTCAGACAGGCTACACCAGATCTGTATGTAAGTATAGGGTGAGGAGATAGGCTCACATAGGCTACACCAGATCTGTGTATAAGTATAGGCTGAGGAGATAGGCTAGTATAGGCTCACATAGGCTACACCAGATCTGTATATAAGTAAAGGCTGAGGAGATAGGCTCACATAGGCTATACCAGATCTGTATGTAAGTATAGGCTGAGGAGATAGGCTCACATAGGCTACACCAGATCTGTATGTAAGTATAGGCTGAGGAGATAGGCTCACATAGGCTACACCAGATCTGTGTATAAGTATAGGCTGAGGAGATAGGCTAGTATAGGCTCACATAGGCTACACCAGATCTGTATATAAGTATAGGCTGAGGAGATAGGCTAGTATAGGCTCACATAGGCTACACCAGATTGGTATATAAGTATAGGCTGGGGAGATAGGCTAGTATAGGCTCACATAGGCTACACCAGATCTGTATGTAAGTATAGGCTGGGGAGATAGGCTAGTATAGGTTCACATAGGCTACACCAGATTGGTATATAAGTATAGGCTGGGGAGATAGGCTAGTATAGGCTCACATAGGCTACAACAGATCTGTATGTAAGTATAGGCTGGGGAGATAGGCTAGTATAGGCTACACCAGATCTGTATGTAAGTATAGACTGAGGAGATAGGCTAGTATAGGCTCACATAGGCTACACCAGATCTGTATGTAAGAATAGGCTGGTGAGATAGGCTAGTATAGGCTCACATAGGATACACCAGATCTGTAGGTAAGTATAGGCTCACATAGGATACACCAGATCTGTATGTAAGTATAGACTGAGGAGATAGGCTAGTATAGGCTCACATAGGCTACACTAGATCTGTTTGTAAGTATAGACTGATGAGATAGGGTGGTATAGGCTCACATAGGCTACACCAGATCTGTATGTAAGTATAGACTGAGGAGATAGGCTAATATAGGCTCACATAGGCTACACCAGATCTGTATGTAAGTATAGACTGAGGAGATAGGCTAGTATAGGCTCACATAGGCTACACCAAATCTGTATGTAAGTATAGACTGAGGAGATAGGCTAGTATAGGCTCACATAGGCTACACCAAATCTGTATGTAAGTATAGACTGAGGAGATAGGCTAGTATAGGCTACACCAGATCTGTATGTAAGTATAGGCTGGGGAGATAGGCTTGTATAGGCTCACATAGGCTACACCAGATCTGTATATAAGTATAGGCTCACATAGGCTACACCAGATCTGTATGTAAATATACACCAGATCTGTATGTAAATATAGACTGAAGAGGTAGGGTAGTATAAGCTCACATAGGCTACACCAGATCTGTATATAAGTATAGACTGAAGAGGTAGGCTAGTATAAGCTCTCTTAGGCTACACCAGATCTGTATATAAGTATAGGCTGAGGAGATAGGCTAGTATAGGCTCACATAGGCTACACCAGATCTGTATATAAGTATAGGCTGAGGAGATAGGCTCACATAGGCTACACCAGATCTGTATGTAAGTAGAGGCTGAGGAGATAGGCTTGTATAGGCTCACATAGGCTACACCCTATCTGTATAGAAGTATAGGCTGAGGAGATAGGCTAGTATAGGCTCACATAGGCCACACCGGATCTGTGTATAAGTATAGGCTGAGGAGATAGGCTCACATAGGCTACACCAGATCTGTGTATAAGTATAGGCTGAGGAGATAGGCTAGTATAAGCTCTCTTAGGCTACACCAGATCTGTATATGAGTATAGGCTGAGGAGATAGGCTAGTATAGGCTCACATAGGCTACACCAGATCTGTATATAAGTATAGGCTGAGGAGATAGGCTCACATAGGCTATACCAGATCTGTATGTAAGTATAGGCTGAGGAGATAGGCTCACATAGGCTACACCAGATCTGTATGTAAGTATAGGCTGAAGAGATAGGCTCACATAGGCTACATCAGATCTGTATACTCAGGGGTCTCCGTCTAGGGGATATGTGAATGGCTACCACAAGGTACCCAAGCTGAGCAGAAAATTACTTCCACTTCCTGGTGTTTTGCTCCTCACTGTAGCTTTTCTATCTGACCTTACCTTGGTCATCTCTTGTTCTCTTCCGACCCTGATGCTATTAGGGTTCCAGAGGGCTAGGGAGTCATTTTTCCAACATCTCCATTTCTCTCATTTCTCTATAAACTCTTAAGCCCTAACATGCTGACCTGTCATGGCATGTAATACGGATATGGTCAGTGAATTTATTTTGATAATTCTCCCGATCAGGTCGGTGAGACCTGTAAACCAATGACAGGTATGGTCCTCCAGACATTCTGGGGGTTGTGAGAGAGCGATGTAGCTGCCAAAACATAAAAATATAGTGCTCTCTAAAAAGCGGTTACTATTACTGCTATTGCTCTCTTCAATATTTATGAAATATGACTCGAGGAGTAAAATGTTCCAAAGTTAAAATAGTCCCCCATTCGGATCTCCGGGTAGGGACAACTTCTCGAGAACCAAAACATTATCAATTTTATATTATAGCCAGTGTTGTTTTCTATCCAAAAATGGATTCAATGAAGTGTAACAGCATAAAAGGGGAGCAAGACAAAGGTAGCGTTAGTCATCCAAAGGTGAAATATGACATTGAATGACCTTTAAAATGTTTCAAAATTTACAACATTCTTAAGTTGTCAAAATTTAACAGCTACAGATCTTTGATTGCGCTCCTGGGAAGCAAGAAGGCAAATGGACAAACTCCTATATGCTAAGCATTAGCAACCAACCAACATTGTAAAGTGAAGGTGAATGCAAAAAAGTGCCTCAAGTGACTGAAAAACCTAATTATGAATTTTAAATTGTTCCATTATCACTATCACTATCCAACACCACAGCCTTCCTCTTCAGTGATGTGTTCCTTGCTTGTGCATCTTCAAAGTCATCGTCACTGCTGCTGTTTATGTCTATTGTTGTAATGATATTGTTCAACGGGTTATTGGAATGCTTGGCAACACTGTTTTTGTTTCCTTTACTGTTTGAGGCTGAGGCCAACTTAGGTGCTGACTGTACCTTTATACTGTCTTTGAAATTGCTGGACTTCTTTTGTTCTTTGAGATTACTGGAGGAAGTCTTGTTTTGAGGAAGCAATGTTCCACGTGCTGCCATCATAATCTTATGATTGTCAGACAAAGCTGCAGCAGCCCTTGGACCTACAAAACAATAGGAAAGAGCACAGATTATCAAAAGCAGTGGTACAGCAAAGTGAGATTACCGCTTTTACATCCCCTCTCCCAGAACCCTTTTAAATAAAACAATTCTTATATGGTACATTCACATAACTAACAGAACCTTATCCTTCTATCTGCTTCATCTGTTAAGATACATTTACAGAAATGGTTTTGATATACATTTCAATGTAGCTTAAACTATAAAATCTTTTACAGGAGGGTTGCTATGCACCGTTTTCAATGGCAGCTGTGACATGAAACAAGTTCTTTTTATTCACAAGCTGGGAAAATAAAACTGGAAGTAATTCCAGCAAATGTGCACACTGGCTTGTAAGTCCTACATAAGGGGACGGTAATCAGATAAAGAAAGAAAGATAGGAGTTTTGAAATATAATTGAAGGCATCACTGAAACAATCATTAAATCTTACAATATACACAGTGTATGATGTCATTGGGATGGTTCTGATGAAGTAGGAGGGGGTATTGTTAAGGAAGATATGAGCCCAGCAATATTGCCACCGTTACTTACAGAATTTTTTTTTCAAATACTTCTTGGTCAACGCATTCACCTAAGATAGTAGCCATTTTTCAATCATCTTATGAAAAATTGTGAATTAATGATTTCAGATATACCAATTAGCGGGAAATGTTCAAGATAGTGTTATAATCAGGGAAAGGATTTATATGTAAATACATATTTACTTATAAAGCTAATATCATTTATATTTTGCATTGTCATTATGTTTCACAATGTGTAGAGTTGAAAAATGCTATTTTTATTTTCCATATAAAAATATGGTGCTCTCTAAAAATGGTTACTATTACTGCTATTGGTCTCTTCAATATCATTGTGAAAAATATTGGAGAGCAAGAGGATTAATGACTTCATTGTCAGAAATCCAGCATTAGCTAACAACATTTTCCATATTTCTCCATATTTTACAATTTAGTACATATTTTAATTAATTTCCATATATTTTCTATAATTCATATAAAACAGTTTATCTTAACAATAAAATAAAACAAAATTCCATTAAAATACATTTCAACAATGAAGTTTTAAACATTCCTTTCAAATCAGAGCTATTTGAAAATTAACAGTCCTCAACAACCTCAACGGTCCTCAACAATAGGAAAGAAAGTCAGACACTATTACACATCAGAATACTGTCATGAACCTATTGTTGTGACTGGCGGCCGACGTGCACAAAGAGACAGATAGTGCAGCGCGAAGATAAAAGGCTTGCCGAAACAGATAAAGATAGATAACTGGAAGGTGCAGCGTGGAGATAAAAAACTTGCTGAAACAGATAAAGATAGATAACTGGAAGGTTCTAGTGCCGTCTTGTTTGCTACACGAAAATACCAGTAATTTCTCGAACAGTGAGCGGAGCTATAAAAGAAGCCAATTGCCAGTAAGGGAGAGTCGAATCGGAACTGATTTGTGTGCCTGCAGCTGTTATGTTACGTCATCTTGCTGCCAAGGGCTGCAAATTGGACTTTTAATTCTACGAACCCACAAAGTCACAATACACATTGGTGGAGTTCATTCTATAAAGACGGTAAACATGCCAAAAGTATCACATATAATCACTTAAAAATTAAAAAGTTACATTTCAGAATTTAAAGATGATGGTTTATCAACAGACAATAAAATATTATTTTGTAATTTCTGTCAGTGTGCAGTATCTTCTACTCAAAAGTTCCTGGTGCAATAACATATTCAAACTAGTAAACATCAGTCTAACAAACAACGAAACTCCAAGCAGAGACAATTGTTTTTAACAGAACCAACAACATCGAATCTAAGGTCCGAGTTCAACATCAAGCTGTGCCGTGCTCTCGTTTCTGCTGACATTGCTCTCTACAAATTGAAAAATGAGATCTTCAGGGAATTCCTTCAGGAATATACTCAACATACAATCCCGGATGAGTCAACGCTTAGGAAGACGTATGCTCCAACCATCTGCCATGAGACAGTACAGAAGATAAGAGATGAAATTAAAGATGGTCCAATTTGGGTTTCTATCGATGAGACTACCGGCAAAGAAAGTAGGCTTGTTGGCAATGTAGTTATTGGTTTGCTAAGTGAACAATATTCTCAACAGATTCTTTTACATTGTGATGTTCTAGAAAAGTGCAATAACAAAACTGTAGCTAAACTGTTCAACGAAGCTATGGTATCCTATGGCAACAGGGCATTATGTACGATGTGTTACTCTTTATTAGCGATGCTGCCCCCTATATGCTCAAAGCTGGACAAGCATTATCTGTAGTTTATCCTAAAATGATTCACTTAACGTGTGTGGCACATGCATTTCATTGTCGCAGAAGTGATAAGGGGCAATTACCCTAAAGTAGATTTGCTGATTTCATCAGTGAAAAAAGTGTTCCTCAAAGCTCCCAGTAGAGTTAATGCGTTGAAAGAAACGTGCCCTGATATTCCATTGCCACCAAAACCAATTTTAACCACATGGGGTACTTGGCTGGAAGCGGTTGAATATTATGCAGAACATATAGACTCTATTAGGAATGTTCCACTTGCATTGGATTCTGAAGATGCAGTCTCAATTGATACTGCAAAAACAGTTGCATGTGACACAAGTGTGAGGAATGACTTAACTTACATTAAGAATACATTTTCATGTATATAAAAACACTCAAAAGTCTCCAAAATAGGCACCTTTCACTTCCTGAAAGCTTTGAAATTATAAATAGCATTGTGGAACAATTGAATCATGGCAGAGGTGAAGTTGCAGACACAGTAAGAGCTAAGGTGGACGTCGTACTTTCAAAAAACCCTGGATATGAAGAGCTACCAAAGTTTGTTGAGTGGTGATTCAACAGTGAAGGTAAACTTGGACTTATTCCCAGCAGACATCGTGAAATTGAAGAATGCACCGGTTACTTCTGCTGATGTTGAACGCAGTTTCAGTCAGTATAAATCTGTTCTCAGAGACAATGAAAGATTTATTTTTCAGAATTTGAAAGAAATGTTTGTAACCCATTGCTATTATAACAGACAATAGAAATTGACATATTAAGTTTTTATTAAAAGGAGAAGCATTATATATAGTGATGTCCTGATCACTGTGAAGGTTTTTAGTTGCTTTTATATATTCAGATAGACATTTGTACGGCAATATTGATATGTGAATCGCTAGCATGAATAAAAACTGTAGAAAATGTTTAAGTAGAATCACTTACTTGTAGTTGTAGATAAACAGGAGCGCTTTCGTGGAGGTTACGTCCACATCCTCAGCCAGTAGCAACTCAAGTAGAAGAGTTGCTACTGGCTGAGGATGTGGACGTAACCTTCACGAAAGCGCTCCTGTTTATCTACAACTACAAGTAAGTGATTGTCTATCTGAATATATGAAAGCAACTAAAAACCTTCACAATAGAAATTGAGTTTGGTTTGAAGTTCACATAACAATTTAAAGACAAGGTATGTCCATTATTATATTCTTTGGTTAGTTTTATTAAAATATATCAATATTTAGCATAGACAGTCATTTGTTTTATAATTATAAGTCCATATTTTGGTAAAAATAACTGCATATTATTTACATATTTCATACATTTGTAATCCATATAATTCCTTTCCCTATAACAGCATAATAATTGTGTTAATAAAAGGTGTGAAATAAAACAACTCCATAAATTTAATTGGAGAAATTCAGTATATGCTTTATTCCGTCACCATGACAGATCAAGGGTTCTCCTCACTCATCGCTAAACGTGCTTTTAAACTTTACCAAATGGCTCTGAAACTTTGTACCTAATATTTAAACTGCATCAAGAGCAACCGTAGGGACTGATGCAACAGCAATTTACAACAAGATCCCAAGTACATTAATAACAAGAAAAACCTTGAAAAGTGACAAAAGGAATGGTCAAATTCAAGCAAAGGAGCAGTAACCAAATAGTTCAAATATGCCTGGCCACTTCTAGCACCCCATCAATTAGTGAAAAATATTGGAGAGCAAGAGGACTAATAACTTCATTGTCAGAAATCCAGCACTAGCCAACAACAACTACTTTTGAAACACCCCTCGTATGAAATGTGATACTTTCCTCTACAAATGTTCAGTACTTTCCAAGTTTAGTTATTGTGTTTTCTCTCTTTAATCAGTAATTTCACCCCTGCAAAAATCGTCTTAAATAATAACTAAGATTATTGGAATGGACAAGTTTCCTACCTCTCTTAAGGTAGCTGATGGTACTATATGGTGTGAAGTGAAAATCTTCTTGTAGGTAACCCTCTACTAGTAGGAATGCTATAATGTTCTCTCCGGTTTCTCGAGGGAATTTGGGCGTGGGAATTGACGCAACCCTTAAGTTTCCTGCTCCTTTGCCAAACCACGCATCCAGTAACTTCTGAGCTGCAAATAAGCAGATATAATAAGTAAAACAAAGAAGAGTATGAGTATAAAAATGGTGAAAATGAAGTGTTTAAAACAGTGGAGCATATTAATAAATTGAAAATATAAACACATTTTGCTCCAACTTACTTGTAATAATATTAATCACTGGACTAGTTTCGGAGAGGGTCTTCTCCATCATTCAGCTGTTGATCAATTGGTTCAAGTGGTCAGCAAATTAAAAATTAGCGATACCCAAGAAAGATATTGTAAATTCACATATCATTCAAAACTTTTCAACAGATTCAACAAAATTTTTAAGGATTATAATATAAAACTGGCTCTGCAAAACAAGTATAGTGTGAGAAATTTGCTCAATCACCCTCTAAAAAATACCACTCCAAGTATTAGATTATCAGGAATCTACTGTGTCAACTGTGAACACTGCTATAAGATATAATATCAGCAAAACAAACAGAAATTCGGAAACCAGAATGAATACGTCAGAAACATCAAATACAAAAAAAACCAGATAAATCAGCCATAGCTTACCGCTTTTGGTCTTGCAATCATAATATCAACCGAAATATCCAACTTTTAAAATCAGCAAAAATTATTGGGAGTTAACTGTGTGGGAAAATATATCATTAAGGATAGAGATTGGGTAATGAATTTTGACATACCAATCATAGACAATGTCTTACAACTAGCCAATAGGAAGAACAGCATACCAGGCAACGTGAGAAAGGGGAGGCAGTTACCTCATGTTGAAAAAAATATTTTGTCATTTAACAACGCTGTCAATTGCCAGGATCACATCAGTGTTGCCTGTGTGCAGGAATTTTGTCCTGCACGAGTTATTTTGCATGCCAGTACATCTGCTGATATGGAGCTGTCGTTTTTAAGCACACTTAAAAACCACCAGTCTGAGCCGGATTTGAACTCGAGACCTTGGGATCAGTAGGCCAGCGTCTAACCAACTGAGCCACTTAGACTAACACCTGATGTTGAACCAGTCGACGAATAGCTGAATGATGGAAAGAACCCTCTCCAAAACTAGTCCTATGATTAATATTATTACAAGTTGGAGAAAAATGCAATCATAAATATTGATATATTTTTTAATTTATCAAGAATATGCATGCTTGCCGACTTTTAATGATTTCCCTGAAAATTGCAGGGGACAATTTTCTGGGCAGATTCCAAGTGTTAGGAGATTTTCACCACGGACATGACAAAAGCATTAAATTCTATAGTAACATAAGATTGCATATTTGTACTATGGTAGTTGGTATATAGCGCTATGCGATACGAGATATCTCTGTGTGATCATCTGGATTTAATATTCCAAAATCAATATTTAACAGCTTTCTCCATAATCATATCTTTCCTTCCCACTCTTCCCATTTCATTTGAGCAAATGTGAAGTAGATAGAAGAACAATCTTTATTAAGAATAATTTGTTGAAGAATGGTTAGAGAAAGTTATCTGAATTTACACATAAGATATTTTTATAACATTTGATTCAGGTTTCATCTAGCATTTGGAGAAGTATAGTTATCAGCATCTAATACTAAGACATAAATAAAAGCTTTGCTAAAAAATGATAATAATTTTAACAATAACCAACTGAATGCAAAGTGCAACAAAATTAAGTAAAGCAAACTTAAAAAGCTTAATTGATACCTGTTAACTTTGTATCACTCCCAGCAGCATGTGAAATTATTTTATATATTGATCTGCAGTATTCTATAATATTTATTAACTTCTTTTCTCGTGGTTGGCAGCAATGGTCACACATTGCTTCACAGTCTTTACTCTCCCAACCTTCATCAAAATGTGATGCAATAATTTCTCGCCGGCATCTGCAAAAAATTACAATAATTTTACACTTGAAAAGTTTCTGGACAAATTTTACTTCCTGTTCTGATGAGATAAAAGGAGATTAACTTATACTTTGGGTCAATCCAAGACATATTGGACATTGGGAAGAAAAATATCTTCTGGAACTATTGATTGTGTGGCATTTGAAACTTTAGCTTGTAGTTCAATAAAGGAAGGATAAAATAAAATTAATTTTCCATATATAATGGATAGTTATAACTGCAAATTTTATTTTGAATACATTAAAATGGAGCAAACTGGAAGATCCGTTCCCACTGAACAATATTTAATAACAACATAGTAGTTTTTTATGGAGAGCATGGTATGAAATGCGGGCAAAATCGATGAATGGAAAGGTGATAATGGAGCAATTGCTGGAATGAGTCTGGCAGCGCTTTGTCCACCACAAATACCACATGTAGGTCCCTGG
The DNA here is from genome assembly GCA_030765045.1 of Tenodera sinensis. NCBI lineage: Eukaryota > Metazoa > Arthropoda > Insecta > Mantodea > Mantidae > Tenodera > Tenodera sinensis. The sequence continues at coordinate 86,329,429 of CM060973.1, read as the reverse complement.
GATCGAACCCGAGCTACATAGGTGGTAGGTAAGTGCTCTAACCGTTCGGCCACAGCAGCGCCATACAATGAGTTTCAATGGAAAAATAACATTCTTCATTTGAAGAAGGCAAAACAGAATGTTGTTATTGGTGTTAAAACCCTCATTTAAGCTTTTTTAGGTGCAATGAAATTCATATATTCTACTTTAGGAACAAAACATGCTGCAGAGTTGGATACCTGGGAGAAAATCCATATCATAAAAAACAAACTCTGTGTAATGGACTTTGATTTTCAGCCACCAAACCCCAACCAATCACACATCAGATAACATTCAGTTGGGCAATTCTGATTATGGGAGCAAGTTAAGCTCTTGAAACCGGCCAACATTAATTATATGCAAGTGATGTTTAAGTGTTTCAACACCGGCTCAATTTTCATTATAATGTGTCTAATGTTTGAGAGGTAGAATCAGAACTGAAAAATTCAATGCCACAGCCGGGATTTGAACCACAGACCCTCTACCTCTCAAATGTTGCCCACACATGGCTTATGTGTTTAAAAATACCAAAAAACTTACTGTTGGTGTTTTTAAACACACAAGCCGTGTGTGGGCAAAGTTTGAGAGGTACAACCCGAACTTAAAAATTCAATGCCACAATTGGGATTTGAACCACAGACCTTCTACTTACCGGGCGGCTGCTCTACCATTGAGCTATTGTGACAAACTGCCAGAATGGCATTAAATTCTCAAACCGGTTCGTATTTCTCCTGGTAAACCACAAAGGCAGTCTCACATCAGAGACAAATTACCCCAATGGTGACTTACTATTGTAAGTACTTTCCCAGGATTAAATAACCTTCAGATGGTAATTATTATTTATTTATGCCAACAAACTTACTGTTGGTGTTTTTAAACACGCAAGCCGTGTGTGGGCAAAGTTTGAGAGGTAGAACCGGAACTTAAAAATTCAATGCCACAATTGGGATTTGAACCACAGACCTTCCACTTACCTGGTGGCTGCTCTACCACTGAGCTATTGTGACAAACTGCCAGAATGGCATTAAATTCTCAAACCAGAATTTGAGAGGTGCAACCTCTCTACCTCTCAAATTTTGCCCACACACGGCTTGTGTGTTTAAAAACACCAACAGTAAGTTTGTTGGCATAAATAAATAATAATTACCATCTGAAGGTTATTTAATCCTGGGACATAAAGTACTTACAATAGTAAGTCACCATTGGGGTAATTTGTCTCTGATGTGAGACTGCCTTTGTGGTTTACCAGGAGAAATACGAACTGGTTTGAGAATTTAATGCCATTCCGGCAGTTTGTCACAATAACTCAGTGGTAGAGCAGTCGCCCGGTAAGCGGAAGGTCTGTGGTTCAAATCCCAATTGTGGCATTGAATTTTTAAGTTCCGGTTCTACCTCTCAAATAATAATGTGTCTAATGTTTGCATACATATATTTTTTCAAAATTTACCCACAAAACTTTGCAGGTCTTACAATCGAAGGGGTTTTATTTTCAAGCAAACAAGATGTTCTACAGAAGGTGGTTTCATTTGACTTGCTCTTGTAGTTCTGTTTTGAAACCAGATTGATGGTAAATGAGCAAACACTTAAGACAAGTTATGAATGATACCTGTAGGTGTCAAGGCAATAAGCAACAATGCTGTACAGATTCTCCAGTCCGGTCTGTTGAGTGAACACCATGCCACTGAGCCTGAACACATCAGCAAGGCGATACATTAATATGCAGTCTGCCCGTTCACCGTCTCGACCTGCACGTCCACTCTCCTACAAACACAATAACAACATATTAGAAACTAAAAGCTTCACTTATCTTAGTAATATTGCAAGATCTTCCACAGCTGACATGTTTCAAGTGGTGTCCAACTTATTTTCAAAGCTATACAAACAAGTTGCCATTGTTACTGATGCTCGATTTAAAAGATCTACAGTGCTGTTAGTTTAAGAATTGGTGCTAGAGACAAATGCCACGCTCCCGCAAGTCACCGCCCGCTCGCCGATAATGGGACTTTACATGCCCGAAGAAACTGGCGCGCACTTTACATGCGTCTGTTAATTTCGACCTTGGCACGCAGTAGTGGCGTGACTTATCAGATGGTTGGCCTTCGTTCTTTCTTTTTGTCAATCACACAACCTGTTTCCATAAACTTTTTCACTAACTTATGTACTGAATCTCTGTGAGGAACTGAACGATCAGGAAATTTATGTCTAAATTTTTGCCTGGTTTTGCAAACCGATTTCTTTTTCAGAAAATAGCTTTTCACTATATATGCACGTTCACTTACTGAATATTTCACCATCATGCAAACAACACGTCCAACGGCTTGAAGCCCTCTTCACCCTGAATGACTTTTGCATAACTAGTAAAGCGTAAGAGCACAAAAAATGAAGATCTCATTAAAACACAGAATTTGTCATATAAAGTTTATGTGTGGTGAACCATTTCCGAGATATTCCTTATTTGTCTGAATTTTCTAATACTTGTACTTTTCTCAAATGGGAAGTTATTTGTTTCTTTATCCCTTGACCATGCGCAGATAAAGGAATGTCAAAGGCATCACATTGCAACCTACTCTTAAAAGATTTGATAGCACTCAAAGCCTACTGTATTCTCATATTCCCCTTGCACCTACAAGAAAATTAGCAAACAGATAATATCTGCAAATGTTTATCTTAATTAACATGAAGCAGACAGAGGAATAAGTGTTTGTAAGAATACTTGTATAAGGGTAGAGAAAGTCATGTGAGTGAAACACCTAAGATTTTTTAGTTAAGCTGTTCTCTCAGAAAGTAAATCTTGGGTGAGAAAGACGACTTTACAGGCTATCTACAGAAAATGCGAGAGAGTGAGACGAAAGCCATACTTTACCTGGTAGAAGTTTTCCATTGATTTTGATAAAGAATGATGAATAACAAATCTTACATCTGGCTTATCTATTCCCAGTCCAAATGCTATTGTTGCAACAACTGCCTTAAAGAAAGAAAAAAAACAAACATTAATATATATTAATATTCAGTAAGGATTTCAGTTTCACAGGTACAAGGGCTGTCACAGAAGTACCCAACCTGAAAGCACCAACTTTATGAAGCTTAGGTTTCAGTAATAAATACTGGAAGTTGATGACAGTGTTGTTGGAATCACATTAAAATAGGAATTTTGAGTTGATTAATAAGACGTAACACTCACTTTTAAATTTTTCCGGTACATGTTTCGGAGACTGGCTTTCCTCCGTTATCAACTGGACATCAACCAAATTGTAGAGGCTGGTTCACAGGACTGGTATCTCCTATAGACAGCTCTGGTGGTGGTTTTAAGAACTTGTATAACAGACTGCCTTGTGGTATATTAAAACTGAAAACTCTGTCTTTGTTTTTCCAGATGAAGATCTGTTCCCACGTTGACAATTCTTGGTTTCCTGATGTGTTTTAATAATTTTGGATCCGAATTTTTAACACTATATCTGTTGATTGGAGCCAATTGTATATTGTATTCTTTAAAAATCTCTTTGAATTTGTCAAATGTCTTTGGGTGGTATGTGAATTTTTGAATGACATTTCTTCTTTCGGTTTGCTTAGGGTGGTTGTTTCTTTTACTAGTTTCTTCTTTTTAGCTATATGCACTTTTTTATACATCCAAGATTTCTTGAAACCATTAATTTATGCAATTCTAATGATTTCTTTAAGTTCTGTTTGATATTCCTGTGTTGAAAGTATGTTCTTTAGTCTTCTGTGAATTCAAGTGTTGAAAGCTGCTTGTTTGTGTGGTCCTGGGTTGAAGCTATTGCATTTTATATAATTATCTGTCTGTGTTGGTTTTCTGTAGATCCCAAAGACTATTCTGTTTTTTGTTTTTATGATTTTTAAGTCTAAAAATGGAAGTTGCTCATCTATTTCTGTTTGGATGGTGAATTTTATGGTTTTTTCTTGTAGGTTTAGCAGTTTCTGTGCATCCTCAATATGTTTCCTTGGAACTATTGCAAATACATTGTCTACGTACCGTTGCCATGTTTTGAAAATTCAAGGGAAGTTCTTGACTATCCTCGTTTCTATGGAAGTTTGAAGTTTGATGATGCTGTGTCAGCACAGTATTTGTTTGGCAGCCATCAATAGTGAATGCTCTCAGCAGATTTCTAAATATGGATAAAACTGTCCATGGTTGCGTGATACAATAATTTTATTTGAAAGGTCTTAGTCCAACTAATATTAAGCTGCGCTAGGTTCTACTCTGAGGGAGTCTGTGTCTTCATTTGCAACAGCAAAATATTGGGTGGCAGAGTTCAAGCGAGGCTGTATGAGCTGCCAAGATGAACATCGTGGTTGTCAACCAAATGAGGTGACCACACCAGAAATTGTACAGAAAATCCACAAAATGGTATTAGATGACTGTTGACTGAAAGTGCATGAGCTAGTCAAAAGTGCTTTACATCATATACTGACTAAAAATTTGGACATGAAAAAGCTGTGCACAATATGGGTGCCAGATTTGCTCACATTGGAACAAAAACAGCATCACGAAGATGTTTCAGTTGAGTATTTGACATGGGTGAAGTATGGGTCGAGGGCGAAGACAGTTCAATGTGCAAGCAAGGTCATGTCAGTTTTTTTTTTTTTTTGGGGGGGGGGGGATGCAGCTGGGATAATTTTCATGATTATCTCCTAAAAGGAAAAAAAATAAATGGCAAGTATTATGCAAACTTGTTGCAGCATTTGAGTAATGAAATCAAGCAAAAAATGCCGTATTTAGAGAAAAAGAACGTTTTGTTTCATCAAGACAATGCACCAGTTCACACATCCATTATTGCCAAGGCCAAAATCAATGAGTTAAAATTTGAATGGCTTCCTCATGCATTCTATTCAACAGATTTAGCCCCCTCTGATTATTTTCGGTTCCCAAACTTGAAGAAATGGCTTGGTGGTAAAAGATTTGCCAACAATCAAGAGCTGGAGACTGCAGTTGATGGCTATTTTGCAGAGCTCGACGGTTCTCACTATAAACAAGGTATTGAAGCTACTGAGCATCCCTGGGAAAAGTGCACTGAGCTGAAAGGAGAATATGCAGAGAAATAAAGATGTTTTTTCCCAACATTGTGCTTCCTTTGTTAGGTCGGGTACTTTTGGGACAACCATGTATTTCAATCTGTAACTAACCTGATATTCCCCAGTAAGCCACTTGTTGTGAACTTTGCTGCGTAATTCTGCCTCCAGATTTGCATGGTAACAACCGACTCTCAAATTGTGCTTCCTCAGATCCTGCATTAACTGCTCACAGTCTTTAATTGCTGTGGTGTAAATGATTCCTGATTTATCACGAAACCGTCCCTGCAGCAGTTGTACCAACTCAGCAACACAGTCTGCATGGCTTGAGGCTTTGGTTCGTACCTGTAACACACATAACAATGTTGCATTCACACAACTGTTTAAGTCACAGTTGCTTTTGTTGCATTTTGATACTTGAGGTCAAAGAACATGACAATCTTCAAAACAGCATTCACAAAAATGTGATAATCTGCCACCATCCGTAGACCAATAAAAAATTTACATTTTTTATAGAATATGGATTAACTTCGATCCCTCAAAATAAATTTAATAAAAATTGTTAAGATCACTATGTAAATTTACAGTAAAGTAGCAATATTGCAAACTGTGTAAATAATTTTATAAAGTTGGAACATTGTAATGTGAAGACAAACTATCTGTATGCTTGAAGAGACCTATTGCTTTGTTGTAAAAGAGCAATGGCATTGAATTTTTCAGTTCTGATTCAACCTCTTAAAACTCTATTCTATTCTAATATACAAAATTTTTCTTAAAAGGATAAAATTCCAAATTTTAAAAACTGGCATTTATCAATTTAGCTGTTTGGATTGTGATAGGGTTTATATTGGTAAAACTAAACATCATTTAGAGACCAGAGTAAAAGAGCATTTTAGAAATATTAAATATAAACAAATTCATAAATCAGCTGTGGCAGATCATTTTTGGTCATTTAATCATGAAATAAATCCAGAAGTTAAATTATTAAAACAATTAAATGGACCTATAGATTTAATGGATTGGGAAAAGATATTCATTTTAGAAAACAAGAACTGCATATGATAATTTATTTATGCCAACAAACTTACATTATCTATTGTGAGTGACCTCCAGGAATTTGCAGCTTCCAAGAATGTTCCAGAACTCCTGAAGCTGATGCAAGATCATAGAGCGTTCTCGTGTGAAGAAGTCGCGACAGTGCACTTTGACGGATATGTTGTTATTGTTGTTGTTAGCTAATGCCGGATTTCTAACAATGAAGTCATTAATCCTCTTGCTCTCCAACATTTTTCACAGATGGATGGGGCACTAGAAGTGGACGGGCATATTTGAAGGTGGTCTTGGTCCATTTCCTCTGGCAGATCACATAGAGGACAGAGTAGTGAAGAATATATCCCAATTCTGTTTAAATATTTTGCCAGACAATCATGTCCCATAATCAATCTGAAGGTTGCAACTGCTGTTTTTCGAAGATATTCAGGAATTACTGTTTGAATGTTTGGTAGTTCCCATCTTTTATTTTTGTTTTTTCATAGTAATATTTTGCAATAATTTTTTTGAATTCAGAGTTGACTAATCTTTTAGTTGCATAAAAAAGTAGATCAACTATAGATTTCTGTACACTGTTGGTACCCTTTTTTGCAATATGACGGATATGTGGGGGAAAAGAAACTAATGGAGAAACTGCAATCATGTATGACATGTAAGCTGAAAATACAGCAAAACATGCAATTGAACCTATTTTTTATTTACAGAACTCTTTTTTAAATTATTCCTTCAGTTTAATTCTACCTCTCAAACATTGCCCACACACGTGTTTAAAAACACCAACAGTAAGTTTGTTAGCATAAATAAATAATAATTACTATATGATTATATTTTTTGTACTTTGTTTTACCAAAATATGTACAACCCTTTTGAGACGGAAACCTGTAAAAACAGAAAAATATTACTGGAATGATGGCGTTCCATTTTAGGCAGGTTTTACTGTATTTATATAATTTTAATTTATGATGTTTACCCAATACTGCTAGGAATAACAACTGCTTAATTTGGTTGTTTTATTAAGAAAGATAATATAGTAACCCAGTGTCAGGTTGGTAACTGAATAACTATGAATGCAGTCTGTAGAACTAATCAACTTACTTCATAATATAGATTAGGCCTGTTGAAAGATGCTCTAAGAACCAAACAGCCTTGAATGCACAGCATTTTCTGTACATCCACAGTCACTTTGGTCGTAGAAGTTGCTGTGAGGCCCATCAGGGGAACGTCAGGAAACATGCCTTTCAAAATCCCTAGGAACTTGTAGTCTGGAATTAAACAATAATATTGGTATAAGGTCCAAAACCAGAAATTTTATCATTTCTCTACCACTATTGCATTCCTCCCAAAAATTTGAATATTTTGCTTTACGTCCTGCAAAACATTTTTTTAAGGCCAACACAGCACAGCTTAAACGAGTGCTTATGGAACCTGCCAAAGTTGCCCAAGAATAGCATTGTAGGTAACCTTGATATGAGGGGATGTCAAAACATAACCAGAATTATTATTTTACATTTTAATGCGACACTTGAGATTGGTATTGATAGCACCGGAGAGGTGTGACTTTTAGTGATGTAACACCATACGTGATATTCGCCTGGCGGTACGCAGTTGGAGGAAAGAAGGGAAAGTGTACAGGCATGTTTACTGTACACAACATGGATCACAAGTTGTAGCAGCGCGCATCCTACAGCATCATAAATGACGTTGAAACAGAAAGTGTTTGTGGGACAAAAAGTAAAGAGACAAATTTTTCAGTTCTGATTCCACCTGATTAGCCTATTGAGATACCTCAAAAAGCAGCCTTGACATTTTTCCCCCATTAATGGTGCAGTCTGGTTATATTTGGTGATATTCCATCCATTAGGTTGCATTTGTGCTGCCAACTGTTCGTAACATATAACCATGGTAAAGCTAGAGCTATAGCTGGTGTTATTGCATCTGTTATGTTGCCACAGAAGCCCCTGTTTATGAACTTGTTGCAGAAAGGACAACCGATAGATTTTAAAACAAGAGTCTGTTTAGTCGCCGTATTAATTAATCTGTGGACGTTCTGCTCGTGTTTACGTGATTTGTCTTGAATTCTTTTGGAGCTTGTATGAGCAGTTATAGTTACTGTTGTTATTTTTGTGTTCGCTACGCAGTAGTGCATTAAATATATATTATGATATTTAGTGCTTGGAAGTGATTTTATGTAAAAGTGTTATTGCAGAACAAGGTTTGGCGAAGGTATGTTCTTTGTTATATGCTAACGACGTTCAAGCATTATTGTTTGAAAGCATGATACTTTAACCCTGTGATATTTGAGGTTAAAAATGCCTTTATTATGTACGTTGGCAGGACTGCTTTTTGGGATACTTTCATCTACTGTTTAGTGTAATGTCGGCCATGTTGAACTCTTGGGAACTGCCAATAAACTGTGTCCACTATACACATGGTTTGTGTGTGGTGGATTAGAACTTCCTTGCGTAAAGCGGAAGATCCATGGTTCAAACCCAACTATAGCATTGAATAAGAGGTAGAACTGGAACTTAAAAATTCAATGCCACAACTGGGATTTGAACCACAGTTGTGGCATTGAATTTTTAAGTTCCAGTTCTACCTCTTAAACTTTGCCCACACACGGCTTGTGTGTTTAAAAACACCAACAGTAAGTTTGTTGGCATAAATAAATAATATAGTATTGAATTTTTCTGTTTTGATGCAAGCTTTCAAAGTTTGCCTACACACGGTTTGTATAATTATCATTGGTTGGCCTTATAAATGGATATTATTACAAAAGCTTATTTTTCTATCTACTTCATGTTAATTGGGATAAACCTTTGAAGTAATTGTTTCATTACACATTTTGTTGTAGGTACAAAAGGAATATAGGAAGCTGAATCAATAGTCACAAATTTAAAAACTGGTTGCTACACATTGGCTTTAAAATTGCATACTCTTTCCACGACACTGTGGAAAAAACTAAATGGCGGCAGCACTTTAAAAATTCAAACTAATAATAATGTATATCTTGGAAATGACCAATGCCTCAAAAAATTTATTTGAAATAACTTGTGTGTACATTTATATCAATCCCTGAATGTTTACAAGTTATACATGATGTTTTCAAATGATGAAATGTTGCAAGCTATTTCCAGAAAATTCGATATACATTTTATTGATCATGTAAACATCTTAAATGTGCAACCTTTTACTCAAAACTGTTTTGGCAATTTTTTAAAAAATAAAGAATTTAGAAAATTTTTCCATGTAAAAGCTTAATTTAGACGGGAATTTTCTTCAAATATGCTGAACTTGAAAACAAAAACTTACATAAATGCCAAACTTGATATTCAGTTATTCTGTTCACACACAGACATTTTGTAAAAAGGTTTTTTTTAAAATATATATTCATGGTGTCTCCAAGCATGCATTTCTGGTGAAATCTTGATATTATGACAAAAACGACAAAAGCCCAGTTCAATTACTTTTTCTCACTTTATTGTCTTCCAAAATGTTTGCACAAATACACAGTTCTCTTCTACTGATGCCAACATAGTCTTTAGTTATGGTACAGCTCACAACTGTTTTCTTCTCATAACCTTGACTCAGTCCCTTCGCTTTCTCTGAGAATACAATCACACAACACTCATTAAAACTTCTTCACTTCGACATCTTTGTTATGACAGTACCTCTCTCTCTCACACACACACACACACACACACACACACAGCTGTCTCACACTCACTGACACACTGACTGACTCATGTCTGTAACCATAACTACTCTGACTCATTGCCTTGTCTCTTTATATAGTGAGGGTGATGTCAGAGGATATTTCTCAAACTTCTACAAATATGGCAGCCATTGGACACTTCTTGAATATACTGGAAATCCCTTTGTGTTGCTGCTCGATTGTTGTTAGTCACGTGTTTGCTCGTGTGGGGAAGTTTGACCTTGAGCTCCTTTGTTATGCGCAGCGCCAGTGCAGTGGGATGATGGAATACAATACCTTCTCTACTATTAGGTACATGGTAGAATAAATAAAAAAGCAAAACAAATATAACAAAGCGCATACATTTTGTGCTTTGTGGTCTCTTCCATGCATAAGGTGCTTAGCCTGCAGCAAATGCACTAAAAAATGTAATAACAAATAAAAGAGTTGTTAATCTAGCCAGAACAGAATGAAATGTTTGATATACCTGGTCTGAAGTCATGTCCCCACTGCGAGCAGCAATGGACCTCGTCAATTGCAATAAGAGCCAGTCCACCCATTTGGTACATCTTCTGCATTTTTGTCATAAATCGCTTGCTTTTGGCAAGCTTTTCTGGCGTCACATAGAGTAATTTCAAGGAACTACCTTTATCTGTCATAGCCTTGAAAAAATAAAGCACATAATTAGCAAAACTGCTCAAGTAGATGATACCAAGGAAAGAAAACTTAGCTATAATTTATATATTACATTTCTAAAATAAACAGATTAATAATTTATGAGGTTTCAAGACAGTGATGTTATTTCTAAATTAAAAATGAGTGCTGCTGTTTTGCAAACCTAATACAGGGTTGCCACATGACCTTTCGAGTTCCGAACACATATAACTTGCATTTAACAAAACTTAGAAACATGAAACTAGTACAAGTGGAAAGAGAAACCCAAAAAGTTTTCTTGCAGTACCTTACACATGTTCCATGTGAGCTCCTTTGGTAACCTGGCACACATCAAGCCTGTAGTCCATTCCCATCCAGGTAGATTCCAGTATATGATGCATGCTCTTATATCAAAGACAATCTGGCAAAGGGTGGTTTGTACACAGGACCATTAACATAGCCCCACAAAAAGCAGTCAGATTTGGAGGCCAGCGAATAAGTTCTCTGTCAACAGCAGGGCCAATTCATCTGTTCGGTTGCTTGATGTGGAGCACCATGAGAGATCCTCTTGCACCTTCTTGTCCTAAAATTGGAGCATCAATAACAAACTGATGATCCACTGGGAGGACTTTCACCAATTCTCGCTCAAAAATGTTATTGAACAACAATTACAAATTAAGACACGTGGTGTTCCATCCGCCATTTTGCACAGTCAATGACCTCCAACCATTCACAATTGTGATCCAGTACTTTTTCTTAAAATATGAAGTACTTTGGCACAGAATTCAGGTGCGATAGGAAATCTGCTATGGTATCAAAACTAGAACGAGGAATGAAATGTCATTTTATTATAATACTTGGATTATTGAGGACAAAATTGAATGAACTCTTGAATACGGTAACCAATATGTTATTGTTATCAAATGCTGGTCTTTGGCAATGAAGCCATTAGTGCTCTTGCTCTCCAATATTTCACTGTAGTGGATCCAACAAGTAGAACTTCACAGGTTTGTAGACGATCTTCAGTCATTTCTTCTTCTTTGTTGCATAGAGGACAATTTGGAGTTCCACTTTTTTACTCTGTGTAAGTCCTCCTGCATTCCATTGGAGAATTTTGAGGATGTTCTACAAATGATGTCCTGCAGATGTCCCCACTCAGAGATCCAAAAGGAGGACTACTTTATCTCCGGAAAACTTATCTGAAGGTATTGTCATTTTAATTAGCTTAATTAGCATTAGTACAACCATTTTTTAAGTGGACACTAATTTATTGCCTGTAATTGTGGTTATATCATCCACTCACGTAAACCCAAGTATGTCTGGAGAGCCACACCTGTCATTGATTAATGGATCCATCAGACCTGGCTGGAAGGGGTTTTGAAGCCCATTGATTTTTCTCACAATCATCACTTGTATAACATTTCAACGCCATGACAGGCCAGCATAAGAGATGCAATAGCATTTCCTCTATTTCTGAGGTAATAGTTATACCACCATTATGCAGTCATTTGTGATCATTTGACCAGGTAATTTGTGATCAGGGTTTTCTCCACCTAGCCTTTGAACAAACAACTTCATCCTGCCAGGCAGCAGGTAGGTCATCTCTGCAGCCTTCTCTTTCATTGGGAACTTTGCTCCTCTTCCGCTATTGAAACTGTTGGAAATATTGAATTAACCAATATTGAATTCAGAAATATATAAGTTTAGTATCTGATGTGAAATTAACTTCAAAGTTAAATTGAAATATATGAACATTTAAGCATAATTTGTCCAGTCTCTTACATCCTTTGGAATGAAACCCTTTTCATATAAATACAAGGGTAATTTGGAAAGTAAGGTCCAAAGCGCTGTAACTCATTGAACTTAGCGTGAACATTGAAACACATATGTTTACTGACTCCTGACATGCCTTGCAGGTAAAACAATGCCATGTGCATTGTTGGTGCTTCAGTGTGCTGTTCACAGTGTCAGTTCAAAATTTTCAAACAATTTATGGGCCAGCATACTAATGAAATATGCTCTGTGATTTGGCTTTTGATAGCAAGGAACATTTTAGCAGTGGACATTCATCAACAGATCAGTGAATTGTATGGTCCCAATGTGATAAATAACACGCGTAAGTGAGTGAGAGCTTTCAAGGCCAATGGAGAATGTCCATAACAAATCATGATCAAGCTGGCCATCAACGATCACAGACGATTTGGTCAATACTGTGGATGAAAAGAACCATGAAGATCGATGGTTGACAATTTACACTGGTTATCCGACCAATAATTATCCTCAAAGGTGGCAGACTTCTATGACATTGGCATACAAAAGCTTGTACAGTGTTATGAGAAATGTTAAACACATATGCAATTATGTAGAAAAATAGAGAAAGATTTAAGGAATTAAATAAAACAACTGTTTTGCAGTTATCTATGATGGTCTGATGTGTATAAAATATCGGACCTTACTTTATTAATTGCCACTGTACCAGTTCGTAAAACCCTTTGTACAACCAATGATATAATACATGTGAAACAAATTAAATTGCTTAATACATCAGTTAATTAAATCAAGTGAACATAAAGACAGCAGTGCCATGGCCAAGCGGTTAGATCATTTGCCTACCACCCAGGTGGTTCGGGTTCAATCCCAACGATCCGCCTGTGGTATTCATGGTGGACGAAACAGCATCTGGGTGTGTTTTCTCCAGTTTCCCTGCCACTCATTGCTCCATCACCACCTTTCCAATCATCCATTTCACCTGCATTTCATATCATCCTCTACCCCACTATCATATCTAGTGCTTGGCTGACCACCCGCTTCCAGGTCTTTACTCTGTATGGTCCGTAGGTTTCTGTACTCTGCCATCAATAGACATCACCGATGAAGGGAAAAAGCTTCCCCTACTTGCCCTAGCTCACACATACCAATCAAGCATACCAACGTTTACTCTACAACAGATCTCAATATACAATTCAATTGTGATGCTCAAAACACCACACATGGTAACAAGAACACAGAATACTCACCTTTACTTTATACCAGCCAGTTTGTCACCTTCAACAATGCTCAATGATGTATGTGATTGTACGTCATTGTTGCCAACTGTGATACTATAACCAAAACCTTTTGATCTTCTGTTTCCATTGGTACTAGCTTCATGTCTCTAAGTTTTATTAAACACAAGTTGCACATGTTCAAAACCTGAAAGGTTATTTTTGGCAACCCTGTATACTTGGTTACTATGAAAAGAAGTATATTTGCATTATGCATGAAAACCTCCAACAATTACAGGTATAAGTTCTACCAAATTATTAGAACATTATCAATATACCTGAAGAATAGAATTAACTTCTTGTCTTGAAGCATTAGCGCTAAGCATTGCTGCATTTACACCAAGTTTTTTAAGTGCCAGAAGTTGGTCTTCCATTAGTGACACTAAAGGTGAGATAACAATAGTGAGACCTAAAATACAAAATTAATGTTAAAATTTTTATTTATTTATTTATTTATATTAGTTGCTCAATTATGAGCTTTCCTAAATTGACAAAGTTTAACAAAACAAAGAAAAGAATGCAAACAAAAATGAAACAAATGTAACAAAATGATAATAGAACAAATATTGCAGACTTATAATAAAATGAATACAGGGTGCTTCAAAAAGGTTACTGAAAAACTTGAGGAATAGAAAGAGTAGACAGAATAGAGTAACTTTTGACTAGAAACCCATGTTCCCAAACATAATCCCGAGTCAGTAGCAATGCGTAGCGTTACTTTCAATTAAAAGAAAAAAATGTCAATAACTGACGGCATGGTTATGCAAAGGATTCTGCAAGATTTATAAAAATTATAAATTTGGACTGTTAGAAATGACGCCATTGAGCATGGGTATGCCAACGCAACGAACAATATTCATAATCAAAACTCAAATCAATAGCCAATGAAATCAGTGTCTTAAGAAAGGACGAATGAGAAAACATGAGAGTCAGGCTGGTGGGGGAAAACAAAGCAAGTCTGTCAGTCCGTTAGAAGTACTTGAGAGGTACAGTTCTCCAAGAAGATAAGCATTTAAAATGTAATAATTTACTATATTGATAATAATAAATAACTGGAGGCCCAAGTCCATTGTACAAGAACAACATGTAGCTCAAAATTATGCTACATACATGCCACAACAACATGGGGCTAATATAATTAAACTACAAGAACAACATGTAGCCAAAATAATGCTACATGTGGTGATGGACGTGTGCATGTGAGAGTGACTTGCAGAGTTCTTCATAACTTGTGTTTCCAATTCAAAATGTACTGAGATTGTTCCTATGTGTGATCATTTAAATTTGTAACCCCTCCTTTTCCCAAAACCCCAAAGATATATATTCTTATTGTGGATCCTGAGACTGAAGCCTCCTTGCAAGAAACAACTCAACAACAATGGGCTTTAAACTACCATTACGCTAAAATAATTATACAAATTATATTCTATTAAGTCATAATACACTTTATTATGCACATGGTTCAGTGTAATAGGTTACAAAAAGATGTTCAAACACACCACCACAGTGAATACAGGCATTGCACCATCGAATAAAGCTTTGGCGCACTTGCTCGAATACCCCAGGCATGTGCAAAAGCTCGCCAGATGCCACAGCTATTCTGGCTACTAGTGTTTCTGGATCGTCTACTGCTGTCTGATATGCCCCCAAAATGAATAATAAAGTGGCCTCAAGTCCGGGGAACAGGGTGGCCATGCAAGTGGTCCTCCTCCTCCGATCCAACATTCAGGATATTTGCAATCTAGGAAGTGCCGCACGTTTTCATCAAAATGTGGTGGCACTCCATCCAGTTGTATCCATGCTTGCTGGCGTACAGCAAGCGGTACATCTAACAACTCCGGAAGAACTTATTCCGAGATCAGGTATCATGGTCTATCAAAATGTTGTATTACAACTCAACAGCATTATCATTGGTACTGACTCGGGATTGTGTTTGGAAGCATGGATTTCTAGTCGAAAGTTACTTTACTTTGTTTACTCTTTCTGTTCCTTAAGTTTTTCAGTAACCTTTTGAAGCACTCTGTATAAGGATAACCAAAGAAAAATTACAAATGAGTAAAATTATTTACAAATACTATAAAGCAGGGCTGGCAAGATGGGCCCCAGAAGTGTGAAATGCCTTACCCCTTCGATCACCTCTCCCTGTTCCCTTCTATGCGGCAGGTAAACAGAGAGGGGGGGCATGTGCTGCAGTGGTGGCCATTCAGGTTTCGGGTGAAATGTCTTTTGCGATGTGGTCAAATGCATATTTTTGAACTCAAGAGCTTGCTAGGAAAGCAAAAGAGAGTTAACGAACCAGAGAATATGAGTTAAGGACATAGGGAAAATGCTAGGTGGCTCATATTGGCATTGTGTGAGAAACAGCTCTCTCACCACATTACTAAAAAAAATTAAAATTATTTTGTTGTTTAATAATGCTGTCAATTGCCAGGATCACATCAGCGTCACCAGTGTGCCGGAATTCTGTCCCGCAGGGGTTCTTTTACATGCCAGTAAATCTACTGACATGAGCTGTAGTTTTTAAGCACACTTAAAGGCCATTGGTCTGGGCTGGATTCGAATCCGTAACCTTGGGATCTGTAGGCCAGCGTCTAATCAACTGAGCTACCCAGACCGACACACCACATTACTGATTGGGTAGCTCTAACCAAACCTTAAGTTGACAAAAGCAGTTCTATAGAATTATCATGTTTATTAGCTTTGTTTTGTTTTATTATTTATTTACGCCAACAAGCTTACTGCTGGTGTTTTTAAACACACAAGTTGTGTGTGGGCAATGTATAAAAGGTGGAATTAGGACTGAAAAATTCAATGCCGTAGTCGGGATTTGAACCACAGATCTTCTGCTCACAAGGGAAAAAGTATGAATAAACTGGAGAATTTAATGTTGTTGTTAGCTAATGCTGGATTTCTGACAATGAAGTCATTAATCCTCTTGCTCTCCAATATTTTTCACTGATGATATTGAAGAGAACAATAGCAGTAATAGTAACTGCTTTTTAGAGAGCACCATATTTTTATGTTTTGGCGGTCACATCGCTCTCTCACAACCCCCAGAATGTCTGGAGGACCACACCTGTCGTTGGTTTACGGGTCTCACTGACCTGACCGGGAGAATTATTAAAATAAGTACAGTATTCTAGCATAACAAATGTTGTGCCATCTATCCAAAGATAATGAAAGCAGATAGACTGGATGTGCCATAATGCCATCTAGCCGTCACAGAGGCGGAAGTACAGTTGAGCTGCACTGATCTCTCTGCGGACTTAAATTATTTTGTTGTTTAACAATGCTGTCAATTGCAAGGATCATGTCAGCGTCGCCAGTGTGCCCGAACTTCGTCCCGCAGGAGTTCTTTTACATGCCAGTAAATCTACTGATATGGAGCTGTCATTTTTAAGCACACTTAAAAATCATCGGTCTGGGCCGAACTTGACCCGCGATCTTGGGATCAGTAGGCCAGTGTCTAACCAACTGAGCCACCCACACCGACTCTCTGTGGACTGGTGACGAAGTAAGACTGCATGGTTTAGGATGAGACCTTGAAGACTAACTATACGCCACACAACGATCTACGAAGTATTTCCCAAAAAAATCTGTCGCGATATGACTATGTAGTTAAAGTGTTGTAAAATCAATAGAGAAAAAATATATCTACATTTTTTACTTTTCAGGTTGTCAAATACAGAAATGGGGACAGATTACGTATTACTCCGTCATGAAAACTGCAGCAGCACCTATATTTGTTAATAATTAATTTTGATACACATTGTACTTGAAATGTTATAATCCAGACACTGATTTGCAGAACATAGTCAATATAATAATTTATACATTTTGTTTCCGTCTCTCTTTAGTATTGACTCCAATAAAGTGCAGTGTTCATCTAGATAGACTGCATGTTGCAAGTCCCTTGAGGGAATTAGCTGGACTCTGAGCAGGATGGGCGATGAACGGCTGTGATAAATATCCTTCAGACAGGAGTTGGCCCAGTAAAGGAGGTAGAAGACATGAGTTGTGTGAATCAAAGTAAAGCTCAGCACAGCCTGTTGACAAACTGAATAGCCCCAAAGAGAGAATTCATTCTTGTTCGCCCATGGCCATAAATAACCTCATCGAGCTGTTACAGTGTAAGTTGAGCATTAGCGAAGCAAAAGACGCAAGTGTTGCAGTTCTTTCAATCAGCGAAGATGAACATGTCTAAAAGATAATACGATAATAGTGTGCTCATGTAAACCTGACGTTTTTGGGCACATGTCAATAGAACCAAGATGTTTTAAAAAGTCTCAATTTTTGGCAATATATTTCTAATAAAAAGCATAATTAGTTGAACTATGGTCTTCTGCATTACAAACAAGAGCCCAAGGCTTTCCACCATACAGAAACTGTTTGGAATAGGAGTCTGTACACATTATAAGTGTTTTGGTTACTGTCCTGGATTCCAAAATTATTGCATAATGCTAATAAAAATATATAATGTATATGTAAAGACTGCTAGTTTCAATCTTTGTGTACACATGTAATCACTGTACTGCTTTAGCCAGCTATGTTTCAAAACTTTCTGACCTAGTTTCGGAAATATTCAGCTGGAGTCTCAATTAGGAGGCCCTTTATCTTAACTGTCCTTTACAAATTATGCAACAGATGGCATATGTGTCCATCTCAATCTAATCTACAATATGTAAACTGTGCATTGGTGTCATTGTTTGTTAATCTCTGCATTTCCTGCACAATTAATTTTTCTTTCTGAGGTTGCCATGCATCGGGCATTTTAGCATGCTAAAAGAAGAGGGTAGTAAACACATGTTGTAGGTTGTTGCATGCAGAGCTTAATTATTTATTCTATATACAGTGATTTCTTACGGTGTTTGCTTAATGACCATTACAAAATGGCATACTGGATTAAGAAATCTTTGACAGAAAACAAAATTGCAACAGCATTGCTAAAATGACAACTGTCGTAATATTTCTCAACTGTCATAATGAAACAAGTAGTGATGCAGATAGTGACAAACGAAATAAACAATCATGTATGTTCTATGCAGTCTCCTGCAGGAAATGCCACAGATCAGGATGTAGATGAACTGGATACCAACTGGCAAGATGCAAGTAACCATGAACATGAAGCTTTTTGGAACATAAGTGTTCAATGGCATTCGCCAAGAAAAAAACTCTAAATTGCAGTTCATAAAATTAACCATGCAATTTTAAACAATGAAGTTTCAACATTTTGTAATTTTATAAATAATATAATGATAAATTGACAGGCAAATGCAAAATCGGTATGTGATAATAATTATGGTGTCAAAAATAAACTGAAAGTGGAAAATAAAAATTTAAAAATTCAATTTTTTTTTAAAATGTATGCACTATAATAATGTTCTCAAAACTATGTATAAATGTAAAACAACATTTCAGAAGTGAATGCAAAAACTCTCAACTCAACAGATTCAAAATTGAGGTGAGTGGAAAGCTTTGTGTAAAACCTTACATTTCCCCATATTTAGGGCTGGCAGTTCAAGCAGTAGTATGGCATTTAGCTTGGCAGCGAAAGGGTTAATTTTGTATGTTTATACATCATATTTGAGATGTCTTGACACAGCAGATTCTACCAAGCAAGCACATGAAGTGAATGTCCTAGTTTAATAGCCACTACATTACCTTTTTTAATAAGCGCTGGTAACTGATAACAGAGACTCTTTCCACCTCCAGTCGGCATGATAAGGATGATGTCCTCACCAGAAAGAGCTGCATTTATAGTCTCTCTCTGCAGTGGCCTGAATCCATTCACTTTGAAGACTTTCTTTAGTGTTTCTTCTAACTTACTTGACCATGGAAAATCTACAACAAACATTTGAGCCTCAGAGATATTTAGACTACTTAAAGTGCATTAACATTTTCTTAAGTGTGTCAGAGATCACATTACCTGTGCTTGCCCAATTTCTGCTGCTGAGTTTTTCATTCTTCTTCAGAAGAATTGAGTCTTTCAACTTTCCAATGCGATCTAAAAGGAACTGTTTCCTGTCTTTCAAACTCAGCAGTTTCGCTTCTACTTCATTTAATTCATACTCTGCAGATGCCAACTCTTCTTCCTCAGATGCTTAAAACAAAATGTTACAATTAACTTACATACCATTCTTATAAACCAGGTGTACATAACTAAATTAATTTCTCCAACTTTTAGGATGACAGGATTAATTCCTTCCATCATTCCTAGAGCTATGCTAATATTTCTGTGAGATAAGGAGGCTGTATCCAAAATGTCAGCTGCCAAGTTTTGCAATTAAAAGCCAGAATCTGCAACCAGAAATCAATATATGATGTTGACGGCCATTCCTGTTTAAACAAGAACAAAAGAGAGCTGTATTATTGCCTGATTCATTTTCCTCTCTTGCTTCTAATGTGTCAGGGCCTTCAAATCCAGTCAAGTACTAAAAGCACTTGTTACCTATATGGATGTGGTGCTCTTGTAGTTAAAACTGGCAACCAGCCTTTACACTTTCCTTGTAAATGTAACAACACTGTATAATGCGGAAGCAATGTTTTTAAATTCCAATTTAAAATCCATACCCAACAAAATCAACTTATCTTGTATGGTATGTTACAATAAACAAAGTAAATAATAGGTAAAGTTTAATGTTCTGTTACATTTCTGTAATATCAACCTAAACTTCCTAGGCACCTAGTACATAAAAATGCTGGCAATGCATTCAAATCTCACCATCACACCCAGTGCATTACTATGGATAATATATTTGTCCAAGGAATTATAAAATCATGTAAAAATTGATGCTCATGAAATACCTTCGAGAATCTAAGCGGCGTAATTACCGCTGAAATATCCACTTTATAAACATTTAAACCAACCAATGTTTTTGTCGAAAACGACTTGACTCCATATTTATGCAACGAATGTAAACTTGTCAGGCCAGATTGCGTATGCGTATGTTTCCTTAGAAATACTTACCTTAGGGAATCTTGGGTAGGTCTACCTAATGTTTTGAACGTTTGAGTAAAATATAGACGTCCGCTAACAATATATTACCTTTGTATGAGCCGGGATCTCCCATCTTTGTATAACAGCCAGTTTTCTTTCTTTCTACACTACCATTTCTGTGCAATGTTTGCTGATTATATACTGAATGGAGCAAGCATCACGTAAATATAGTGTATATTAAAGTAGAAACACTGCGTTGTAATACACTCGTAAGCTTGGGTACCAGAACCGAAAGAGAATTGTGTATAGCCTGACATGCACTTTCCTGTGCTGTGAAAACTTGGAGGTTATGTATCAAATATATTTAGGGAACCATCATTATATTTTTTATTTACATTAGTTTATGGCATATAAAAGCGATTCGATGTAGCAAATATGAATATTAAGGAGAAGGAAAGAAAGAAAATGATTTGTAAGTGCTTGGTATTATTATTCCTCGGTCACATGTTTAAAAAACAAGACAAAACACCACCTACACTGCATCACAGACACCAACCGTGAAACAACTATATCATTTACACTACACCAACCACCAACCTAAGTCAGCCGCCGAACCACGTAGACCTTTAAATTAATTCATTCTTACGGCATATTTCTTAGCTAAAATAATTGGTAGTGCATCCTTTATTTGGTGCTAAATATAAATAAATCAATATAGAAGAAATGATTGGTATTCATCGTCAATTATTATATTTCACATTATTCAGTAGTCCTAATCTAAGGAAAGTTTACCAACAGGGGGTCCTCTAACCGCGCGTTTTGTCCGAGCTGGAGTCGCCTGTTGACATACAGAAGGAGCCTATTCATGCTACACGTTTCTTTAGCTGCTATTGATGTACGATGCATCTCAGATTTTGCAAATTCACCGTTAATTAGTATAACTGTTTTTCCATCAAAATTAAAACAATAGTCTAAAATTAATTGACGGCATATTGCATTCATCAATTTCCAAGGGGGGCGACGCCCATGAGGTGGTGGCAATTATACATTTTAAGCTATATTAATCGATTATAAACTCCGGAGTATTTATCATTGTTTTTAATGTAAGCGGGCATCTTTCGGAGGGGGGCGTGGTCATTGTCTTCAACTGTCTTGCATTGATGGTGAAAGCACGCCATCTCCCGGTCACAGAACACCTCTCCGGTATTCTCTCCTCCCTGGACCCCCCTGCAAAACACCAACCTTTAATTTCGGAACGTAAATGCTTCGTTGCCATAGGGAGTTGCGGCTGCGTCTAATGACCAATTATTCATGTCCATTTTCCCAATTTCCACTTCATTTTCTAATGATCCATGGGCGTCGCGAAACGGGGGCAAGGGGGGGGGGGCGAAGTTGGTGAACTTAATGTGCAGCCAGTTACTGACTATTAAACTATTATTTTAATTTTGATGTAAAGAACAATTTTTATTTAGCACAAATTAATACGGTTATCTGCAACAAATATTATAAATTTTGACAGTAAAATAATGATTTAATATTATATGATTGCAAATTTCCAACATGTGGCCCCCCCCCCGGAAAAAAGTCTGCCGACACTCATGTAATGATCACTGCTTATTTCTGAAAATGTAGGACATTAGAGACTTTACAAAAATTCCTTTAGGACGCCGGATAAATGGTTAAAATGTAGGGCATGTCCGGGAATTTCCGGACTTCTGATAATCGTATAGGTGTTACCATGAAATGTCACAATTAGTATAGAATAGTCTGATGATTGGTTTGCATAATCTTATTTTTGCTGACTTGGATACTAACTTATTCCTGAATAGAAATTTGTTAGCATATTTCATGTTTTATATCAAGTATTATTGATTATAGATCCAAGGTATTCAGGAGAAGAGGAAGAAGAAGGAGAAGGAGAACAAGAAGGAGAAGAAGAACAAGAAGGAGAAGAAGAACAAGAAGAACGTGAAAAAGAACAAGAAGAAGGAGAAGAAGAACAAGAAGAAGGAGAAGGAGGAGGAGGAGGAAAATTCTAAGACCTAGTAGTACTTCTTTCTGCCCACTTATTGAAATTCTTCCTGGTACTACAATATACACATTGAGAGAATGACATTTATATAGCTACAAGCTGCATGCTCCACCACTGTGGAGTAATACTACATGCATGGGTTTACTTTTTGAAGTATTATATAAACTTTTGGTATTGTAGCACCTAAATATTTGGGCAACCACAAAGGCAGTCTCACAATAAATAAATAATAATTACCATCTAAAGGTGCATCACATTCCCTGCATAGCTTTCGGGTTCTCAGCAGGCCCTCGTCGTAGAGGAATTGTATACATTCTTCCTCATTACAACACAAAGGCGCTAAATCTACTAAGCTAATGAAGTGATTCATTGCACCCTCACAACTTGCTTCTAACAAGTTCACTAGAATACTGCCGGATTCCGCTAAAACATTCAAATTTAAGATTGGCAACAAATTAATGGAGAAATACTGCTGTTGGCAGCGTTGAATTAACACTGCAACTTAGGCAACTTTCGTAAGAATTTGTTCACACTGCCGAGTGGGATTTAGACGAAATTCTCATGAAACTCTCACGGGACACTTTCTAAAGAATATCCAAGACAATTACCCCAATGGTGACTTACTATTGCAAGTACTTTATGTCCCAGGATTAAATAACCTTCAGATGGTAATTATTATTTATTTATGCCAACAAACTTACTGTTGGTGTTTTTAAACAAGCTGTGTGGGCAAAGTTTGAGAGGTAGAACTGGAACTTGCGTAAATTTTTAAAAAAATGCAGATGATTATGTTGCAGATATCTGAATTGGCAGTCAAGATTTAAATAAAATTGATAAATCTTTTATTAAAATGAAATGCAGTGAAATCTTGCAGAATTTGAGTAAAAATCACCCTAAAGGAAATCAATAACCCGATCATTAAATCATTGAATGGAAAAGATGTAATTTATACAAAAGGTGATAAAGGAAACAGGATTGTTATTGTGGATGAATCTGATTATATTACAGAGTAAAACTTTTACTTCAAGGTGAGGATTACATAAGAATTAATAATGACACATTAAAATCATGCATTTTAACTTTTATTTCATCTAGTCTTCCAATGGATACCAGCTCACTGTGGACTAAGTTGTAATGACAAAGCTGATTTTCTTGCAAAAAAGCATACCAGCAGTGTACAGAAATCTATAGTTAATCTACCATTTTATGCAGCTAAAAGATTATTGCAAAATATGACTATGAAAAATCTGATGTGTTGTACTCACATGACTTTCTCTACTCTTGTACTAATATTCTTATAAACTCTTATTTCTATATCTTCTTCGTGTTAGTTGAGATAAACATTTGTACAAATTATCTTATTGCTTATTTCCTTGTAGGTGCAAGAGGAATATTAGAATACAGTAGGCTTTGTGCGATAGTCAAATGTTTTAAAGCTTTGAGTTCCCATTCTCTTTGCACCCTTAACATATAAAAAATGAACAACAATGTTCCATTTCACGAAAGTTTTAAGTTTCCTGAAACTGACACAAATAACAAAGGATATCTCCTAAATAGTTCACTCTAAAAAAAAAAAAAAAAAACTTACACATAAATTGTGTGATTTAGCAAGATCTCCATTTTTTATATAGTAAGATTTTGTCTATCTTTTCGGTTTAGAAGTTATTCAAAAGTCATCCAGAGTAAACAGGACTACATAGGCCAGAAAATTCAAAATATACTTACGGAAATTGAAGCTATTAACAGTGAAGCAACAAGATTCTACAGTAAGAACAAATTAGAAACTAAAAACTTCACTTATCTTAGTAATATTGCAAGTTGTTTGTATAGCTTTGAGAATGAGTTGGAGTCAACTCGAAACTTTAGTCAGCTTTGCACCAACAACTTGCAATATTACTAAATTAAGTGAAGTTTTTAGTTTCTAATTTGCTCTTACTTTAGATTCAAAATATACTTTTCATTTGCCTTAAAAATATCTCAAACATATGGTACTTTAATCAAAATCATTAAAGCCAATTTCAAGAACATAAACATTTTCAAAAAATTTGCCATGTAAAGGGTAGTTTAGTCGCATCCTTGAAAGACATTAAACTTAAATACCAACTTTGGTTTTTAACCGACTTTTTGTTTTTGAGTTATGCTTTCCACAGACTGACAAACAGACACACACACACGAACACACACATACACACCCTTTTCTAAAAATGCTTTTTTTGGATTCAGGGGATCTCAAAACATATATTTCCGGTGAAATCTTGACAGTGAATTTCTGCATGGAATACAATACTTCCTCTACTTACCATTAGAGAAAGTAAAAATCAAAAAATAAAAGATGGGAACTACCAAACATTCAAACAGTAATTCTTGAGTATCCTCGAAAAACGGCAGTTGGAACCTTCAGGGTGAATACGGGACATGATTGTCTGGCAAAACATTTGAACAGAATTGGGATATATTCTTCACCACTCTGTCCTCTATGTGATCTGCAAGAGGAAATGGACCGAGACCACCTTCAAATATGCCCGGCCACTTCTAGCGCCCTATCCATCAGTGAAAAATATTGGAGAGCAAGAGGACTAATGACTTCATTGTCAAAAATCCAGCATTAGTCAACAACAACTTTTAATAAAGTTGATGTGAAAACTATACCAAATAAAGGAAAACATATTGTAAAAGTCAGTAATCCAGTTTTACTCAGAAGGTATGCACTTCCTAAACTTCATAAACTGGGAAATAAATTGAGTTACATGTTAAAGTTACACGTTTTTTCTTATCTGAATAATGGTACTACATTGGAATAAGAAATACCAGGAACAGAAAATCCAATTACTGAAAGGAATATTATGTACACAGAAGTAATGAATCAGTTGAAAAGTCTGCTTAGTAACGTCGAAATTGTTTTTTAAATCTTTCAAAATGATAGTCATCTGTTGCCTTATCTACACTATCTCGTGATCTCTTCACTTTTTCTTCAGGAGGAGCACCAACCACTACCATTTTCTTCTTTTCTTCTGCTTGCCTTTCCTTTCTTCTTGGTGGTTCAGGATCTTCTATGTTAACTGAAAGAAAAAAATAAACTTGATTAGCTGCTGGTTACCACATTTTATTACATTTTTTACTGGCTAACATTATATAAAGCAGTTAAGAAATTCCACAGGAAATTACTGTATTTCATTGCATAGTCATAGCCAACCCATAATGGTCAGACCTTGATTTATAGACGAGTGATTAACACTTAAGCATTTCACAGCAGTCATCGCTTTAATATTAAATGTGTTCACTATTGTGAAATATTTAAAAATAATGTGCCACCACAGCAATCTATTTGATTCATGGGAGAGAGTACAGAGTATTCAGTGTATTGTAATATATTCCTCAATGTCAATGCCATCAGTTTGCTGACTGCCGAGATGGTGGCAGCCCATCAATGAATCTGATGGGTTCAAGTACCTAAAGTGCAGGAATTAATAGATGTGACTACGTGATAAGCGAAGAAGCTAATGAACTGGCAAGGCAAGTGAACCATTTGGTTAGCATGCGCCAAGTCAATGACAATTTTATCCTTTAAATGTATATGGCTATTTATTTCTAAATTGTTCTAACAATGCTTACTTTGTGAAGCACTTGTATGTGGAAATACAGAATTTATACAGCAGGTTTTACAATAATAGTAGTTGCATTTATGGAGCAGAATGCTAATTGAAATGGAGTTAGCCAAATCACAGACTTTTTCATTAGGCCGATATTATCGACTCCAGTTAAAAAGTACACGCAATTCAACAGTATAGTAAACGCTTTTGTAAATAATAGATGAGTATTAATTCAATATATCTAAAGTAACATTTTTACTTTCTCTACTATGTATGTAAAATAGAGGACGTATTGTATTCCACCCAAAAATTAAATGTGGAGATTTCACAGGAAATATATGATTTGAGGCCCCCTGATTCCAAAAAAAAGCATTTTTAGAAAAAGATCTGTGTGTGTGTGAATGAATGCGTGTGCGCATGTGTGTGTGAGTGCGTGTCTGTCAGGCTGTGGACAGCATAACTCAAAAACCAAAGTTGGTCTTTCAAGGATGTGACATGAATATTTTGAAGAAAATTCCTCCACCCTAAACTACCCCTTACATGGAAAATTTTGATTTTCTTGAAAATGACTCTAACAATTTGGATTAAAATTCCATATGTTTGAGATATATTTATGGCAAATGAAATGTAAATCTTGAATTTTCTGGCTATAGCCCATGTAGTCCCATTTACTTTGGATGACATTCACATACCTGGTAAACCGTAAGAGATAGACCAAATCTTACTACAAAAAGTGTAAAACACACAATTTTTGTCTGAATATCTTCTTTTTTTTAGAGTGAACGATTTCAGAGATATTCCTTGTTATTTGTGTGAATTTTGGAATACTTATACTTCTGTCAAATGAAACATCGTTATTCATTTTTCTAAATGTTAACCATGCAAAGAGAATAGAATTTGAAAGCTTTAAAAGATTTGACTATCACTCAAAGTCTACTGTATTCCCATATTCTCCTTGTACCCAAGCAATGATAATTTCTGCAAATGTTTATCTCAACTAATACGAAGAAGATATAGGAATAAGAGTTTGTAAGAATGGTTAGTACAAGAGTAGAGAAAGTCATGTGAGTGCTACACATATCTTTCTTTCTTTTTTATTATCTTTTATTTATCGGAGTAGGTGTTTGCTTTGCAGTGTCAGGTCACTATTGTTTCCCCTCCTTCACCTTTCCTTTCTTTTCAACTACAAAGTGTAATATGGTCGTTCTTTAATACGCTCAGGCTCACTCTTACTCCCATAACTGTACACTAGTTGCTGATAGTTAACACAGCCTGTCTTAAATAATTTGTTCTTAGCATAATGGTCCATTGTGTAATTTTATTTTATGAGGAAAGCATAAAATGTATGATGATAATGCAATACGTTCAGATTCGTTCTTACTACTGTTGCGTACCCTAGTCACTGAAAGTTAACACGGCCAATCGTAATTTTAATTATGTTTCTTCTTTCTGTAGTGATCACAGTGTTTTTATTTTATGAAGAAAGCATAAAAAGTGTGATGATTATGCAATGAAATACGTATATGGTTTGTATCTGACCACAAAGATTTCTTTAAATTTAGTCGAATTCAGAGAGAATGCATTGCAGTTTCTGTATGTAATTCAATTTTTAAAAAAACTGATAATTAGCCCATTTTTAGAAGTACGCTTTCAATTATTCATTCAGTTACAATGAATCAAGTTGCGGCTATTATTTAAAGTTTCTCCTTATTTCAAGAATTTGTGCTTGTATACAGTTATAATTATTGTAATAATGCAAACTTACATCTGTTGTGCTGCACAAAATTGACAGCCATATTTGTAGGCACAAACTGTGATGGTCCATCTTTCTTGCTATGTCTTTCCCACAACAGCTTCAACTTGGCCTCTTCTGTTGCTTCAATATTGCGGATCTTTGCACTGAAATAAATACAAAAGAATAGCATTATAGCCCCAACAAAGATACAAAAAATATTCTGCATACTATCTATGTTATCTAAGTACGCTCAAAAACTGGGTCATAATATCTTATTAATTTTACAGTAGTAGGGAGCAAATGTATTTATTTTGATTTTCAATCTAACAAAATACTGTTAATTAAGATACTTGATAAAGTCACAATTGACCCTAATGAAAGTGAATCCAACCCTGCAGAATGTCTGCCTCACATTCATGAGATCCTGAGTTTGAATCTCAGCCAAGGTGAGTTACCTACATAGTTTTTTCCGAGATTTTCCCTTATGCTGAAAATATGAATACCAAGTATCCAGTCACCCCCTTGGTCTCGCCCCCTGTCACTCCCTTGGTCTCGCCTCCAGTCACCCCTTGGTCTCGCCTCCAGTCACTCCCTTGGTCTCACCTCCAGTCACTCCCTTGGTCTCGCCTCCATTCACTCCCTTGGTCTCACCTCCAGTCACTCCCTTGGTCTTGCCTCCATTCACCCCCTTGGTCTCACCTCCAGTCACTCCCTTGGTCTCACCTCCAGTCACTCCCTTGGTCTTGCCTCCATTCACCCCCTTGGTCTCACCTCCATTCACCCCCTTGGTCTCACCTCCAGTCACTCCCTTGGTCTTGCCTCCATTCACCCCCTTGGTCTCACCTCCAGTCACTCCCTTGGTCTCACCTCCACTCACTCCCTTGGTCTCGCCTCCAGTCACTCCCTTGGTCTCGTCGTCAGTCACTCCCTTGGTCTTGTCACCAGTCACTCCGTTGGTCTCGCCTCCAGTCACTCCCTTGGTCTCGCCTCCAGTCACTCCCTTGGTCTCGCCTCCAGTCACGCCCTTGGTCTCGCCTCCAGTCACGCCCTTGGTCTCGCCACCAATCACTCCCTTGGTCTCACCTCCAGTCACTCCCTTGGTCTCGCCTCCAATCACCCCCTTGGTCTCGCCTCCAGTCACGCCCTTGGTCTCGCCTCGTCACCCCCTTGGTCTCGCCTCCAGTCACTCCCTTGGTCTCACCTCCAGTCACTCCCTTGGTCTCGCCTCCAGTCACCCCCTTGGTCTCGCCTCCAGTCACTCCCTTGGTCTCGCCTCCAGTCACGCCCTTGGTCTCGCCTCCAGTCACGCCCTTGGTCTCGCCACCAATCACTCCCTTGGTCTCACCTCCAGTCACGCCCTTGGTCTCGCCTCCAATCACCCCCTTGGTCTCGCCTCCAGTCACGCCCTTGGTCTCGCCTCGTCACCCCCTTGGTCTCGCCTCCAGTCACTCCCTTGGTCTCGCCTCCAGTCACCCCCTTGGTCTCGTCGCCAGTCACTCCATTGGTCTTGTCACCAGTCACTCCGTTGGTCTCACCTCCAGTCACTCCCTTGATCTCACCTCCAGTCACCCCCTTGGTCTCACCTCCAGTCACTCCCTTGGTCTCACCTCCAGTCACTCCCTTGGTCTCACCTCCAGTCACTCCCTTGGTCTCACCTCCAGTCACCCCCTTGGTCTCACCTCCAGTCACTCCCTTGGTCTCACCTCCAGTCACCCCCTTGGTCTCGCCTCCAGTCACTCCCTTGGTCTCGCCTCCAGTCACCCCCTTGGTCTCGCCTCCAGTCACCCCCTTGGTCTCACCTCCAGTCACTCCCTTGGTCTCACCTCCAGTCACCCCCTTGGTCTCACCTCCAGTCACTCCCTTGGTCTCACCTCCAGTCACTCCCTTGGTCTCACCTCCAGTCACTCCCTTGGTCTCGCCTCCAGTTACCCCCTTGGTCTCGCCTCCAGTCACTCCCTTGCTCTCGCCTCCAGTCACTCCCTTGGTCTCGCCTCCAGTCACTCCCTTGGTCTCGCCTCCAGTCACACCCTTGGTCTCATCTCCAGTCACTCCCTTGGTCTCACCTCCAGTCACTCCCTTGGTCTTGCCTCCAGTCACGCCCTTGGTCTCACCTCCAGTCACTCCCTTGGTCTCGCCTCCAGTCACTCCCTTGGTCTCACCTCCAGTCACTCCCTTGGTCTCGCCTCCAGTCACGCCCTTGGTCTCGCCTCCAGTCACCCCCTTGGTCTCACCTCCAGTCACTCCCTTGGTCTCGCCTCCAGTCACGCCCTTGGTCTCACCTCCAGTCACTCTCTTGGTCTCGCCTCCAGTCACCCCCTTGGTCTCGTCGCCAGTCACTCCCTTGGTCTTGTCACCAGTCACTCCGTTGCTCTCACCTCCAGTCACTCCCTTGGTCTCGCCTCCAGTCACTCCCTTGGTCTCGCCTCCAGTCAACCCCTTGGTCTCGCCTCCAGTCACCCCCTTGGTCTCACCTCCAGTCACTCCCTTGGTCTCACCTCCAGTCACCCCCTTGGTCTCGCCTCCAGTCACTCCCTTGGTCTCGCCTCCAGTCACCCCCTTGGTCTCACCTCCAGTCACTCCCTTGGTCTCACCTCCAGTCACCCCCTTGGTCTCACCTCAAGTCACTCCCTTGGTCTCACCTCCAGTCACCCCCTTGGTCTCACCTCCAGTCACTCCCTTGGTCTCACCTCGAGTTACCCCTTGGTCTCGCCTCCAGTCACCCCCTTGGTCTCCCCTCCAGTCACCCCCTTGGTCTCACCTCCAGTCACCCCCTTGGTCTCACCTCCAGTCACTCCCTTGGTCTCGCCTCCAGTCACCCCCTTGGTCTCGCCTCCAGTCACTCCCTTAGTCTCGCCTCCAGTCACCCCCTTGGTCTCACCTCCAGTCACTCCCTTGGTCTCGCCTCCAGTCACCCCCTTGGTCTCACCTCCAGTCACTCCCTTGGTCTCACCTCCAGTCACCCCCTTGGTCTCGCCTCCAGTCACTCCCTTGGTCTCGCCTCCAGTCGCCCCCTTGGTCTCACCTCCAGTCATTCCCTTGGTCCCGCCTCCAGTCACCCCCTTGGTCTCACCTCCAGTCACCCCCTTGGTCTCACCTCCAGTCACGCCCTTGGTCTCACCTCCAGTCACTCCCTTGGTCTCGCCTCCAGTCACTCCCTTGGTCTCACCTCCAGTTACCCCTTGGTCTCGCCTCCAGTCACCCCCTTGGTCTCCCCTCCAGTCACCCCCTTGGTCTCACCTCCAGTCACTCCCTTGGTCTCGCCTCCAGTCACCCCCTTGGTCTCGCCTTCAGTCACCCCCTTGGTCTTGTCACCAGTCACTCCCTTGGTCTCACCTCCAGTCACGCCCTTGGTCTCACCTCCAGTCACCCCCTTGGTCTCACCTCCAGTCACCCCCATGGTCTCACCTCCAGTCACTCCCTTGGTCTCACCTCCAGTCACTCCCTTGGTCTCACCTCCAGTCACTCCCTTGGTCTCGCCTCCAGTCACTCCCTTGGTCTCACCTCCAGTCACTCCCTTGGTCTCACCTCCAGTCACTCCCTTGGTCTTGCCTCCAGTCACTCCCTTGGTCACCCCTCCAGTCACTCCCTTGGTCTCGTCTCCAGTCACGCATTGGTCTCGCCTCCAGTCACGCCCTTGGTCTCACCTCCAGTCACTCCCTTGGTCTCGCCTCCAGTCACTCCCTTGGTCACACCTCCAGTCACTCCCTTGGTCTCGCCTCCAGTCACGCCCTTGGTCTCGCCTCCAGTCACGCCCTTGGTCTCACCTCCAGTTACTCCCTTGGTCTCGCCTCCAGTCACGCCCTTGGTCTCACCTCCAGTCACTCCCTTGGTCTCACCTCCAGTCACTCCCTTGGTCTCGCCTCCAGTCACTGCCTTGGTCTCGCCTGCAGTCACCCCCTTGGTCTCACCTCCAGTCACTCCCTTGGTCTCACCTCTGCTTACTCCCTTGGTCTCACCTCCAGTCACTCCCTTGGTCTCACCTCCAGTCACACCCTTGGTCTCACCTCCAGTCACTCCCTCCCTTGGTCTCACCTCTGCTCACTCCCTTGGTCTCGCCTCCAGTCACTCCCTTGGTCTCATCGCCAGTCACTCCCTTGGTCTTGTCACCAGTCACTCCCTTGGTCTCACCTCCAGTCACTCCCATGGTCTCACCTCCAGTCACTCCCTTGGTCTCGCCACCAGTCACCCCCTTGGTCTCCCCTCCAGTCACCCCCTTGGTCAC
Organism: Tenodera sinensis; assembly: GCA_030765045.1. Taxonomy (NCBI): domain Eukaryota; kingdom Metazoa; phylum Arthropoda; class Insecta; order Mantodea; family Mantidae; genus Tenodera; species Tenodera sinensis. The sequence continues at coordinate 86,297,428 of CM060973.1, read as the reverse complement.
ACCTCCAGTCACCCCCTTGGTCTCACCTCCAGTCACTCCCTTGGTCTCGCCACCAGTCACCCCCTTGGTCTCGCCACCAGTCACCCCCTTGGTCTCTCCTCCAGTCACTCCCTTGGTCTCACCACCAGTCACCCCCTTGGTCTCACCTCCAGTCACCCCCTTGGTCTCGGCACCAGTCACCCCCTTGGTCTCACCTCCAGTCACCCCCTTGGTCTCACCACCAGTCACCCCCTTGGTCTCACCTCCAGTCACTCCCTTGGTCTCGCCACCAGTCACCCCCTTGGTCTCACCTCCAGTCACTCCCTTGGTCTCACCACCAGTCACCCCCTTGGTCTCACCTCCAGTCACTCCCTTGGTCTCACCACCAGTCACCCCCTTGGTCTCACCTCCAGTCACCCCCTTGGTCTCACCACCAGTCACCCCCTTGGTCTCACCTCCAGTCACCCCCTTGGTCTCACCTCCAGTCACCCCCTTGGTCTCACCTCCAGTCACTCCCTTGGTCTCGCCACCAGTCACCCCCTTGGTCTCGCCACCAGTCACCCCCTTGGTCTCACCTCCAGTCACTCCCTTGGTCTCACCACCAGTCACCCCCTTGGTCTCCCCTCCAGTCACCCCCTTGGTCTCGCCACCAGTGACCCCCTTGGTCTCACCTCCAGTCACCCCCTTGGTCTCACCACCAGTCACTCCCTTGGTCTCACCACCAGTCACCCCCTTGGTCTCACCTCCAGTCACTCCCATGGTCTCACCTCCAGTCACCCCCTTGGTCTCGCCACCAGTCACCCCCTTGGTCTCACCACCAGTCACCCCCTTGGTCTCACCTCCAGTCACTCTCTTGGTCTCACCACCAGTCACCCCCTTGGTCTCACCTCCAGTCACTCCCATGGTCTCACCTCCAGTCACCCCCTTGGCCTCGCCACCAGTCACCCCCTTGGTCTCACCTCCAGTCACTCCCTTGGTCTCACCACCAGTCACTCCCTTGGTCTCCCCTCCAGTCACCCCCTTGGTCTCGCCACCAGTCACCCCCTTGGTCTCACCTCCAGTCACTCCCTTGGTCTCACCACCAGTCACCCCCTTGGTCTCCCCTCCAGTCACCCCCTTGGTCTCGCCACCAGTCACCCCCTTGGTCTCACCTCCAGTCACCCCCTTGGTCTCACCACCAGTCACCCCCTTGGTCTCACCTCCAGTCACTCTCTTGGTCTCACCACCAGTCACCCCCTTGGTCTCACCTCCAGTCACTCCCATGGTCTCACCTCCATACCCCCTTGGTCTCGCCACCAGTCACCCCCTTGGTCTCACCTCCAGTCACTCCCTTGGTCTCACCACCAGTCACTCCCTTGGTCTCCCCTCCAGTCACCCCCTTGGTCTCACCTCCAGTCACTGCCTTGGTCTCGCCTCCAGTCACCCCCTTGGTCTCGCCTCCAGTCACCCCCTTGGTCTTGTCACCAGTCACCCCCTTGGTCTCACCTCCAGTCACTCCCTTGCTCTCACCTCCAGTCACGCCCTTGGTCTCACCTCCAGTCACCCCCTTGGTCTCACCTCCAGTCACCCCCTTGGTCTCACCTCCAGTCACTCCCTTGGTCTCACCTCCAGTCACTCCCTTGGTCTCACCTCCAGTCACTCCCTTGGTCTCACCTCCAGTCACTCCCTTGGTCTCACCTCCAGTCACTCCCTTGGTCTCACCTCCAGTCACTCCCTTGGTCTTGCCTCCATTCACTCCCTTGGTCACCCCTCCAGTCACTCCCTTGGTCTCGTCTCCAGTCACGCATTGGTCTCGCCTCCAGTCACGCCCTTGGTCTCACCTCCAGTCACTCCCTTGGTCTCGCCTCCAGTCACTCCCTTGGTCTCACCTCCAGTCACTCCCTTTGTCTCGCCTCCAGTCACGCCCTTGGTCTCGCCTCCAGTCACGCCCTTGGTCTCACCTCCAGTCACTCCCTTGGTCTCGCCTCCAGTCACGCCCTTGGTCTCACCTCCAGTCACTCCCTTGGTCTCACCTCCAGTCACTCCCTTGGTCTCGCCTCCAGTCACTGCCTTGGTCTCGCCTCCAGTCACCCCCTTGGTCTCACCTCCAGTCACTCCCTTGGTCTCACCTCTGCTTACTCCCTTGGTCTCACCTCCAGTCACTCCCTTGGTCTCACCTCCAGTCACACCCTTGGTCTCACCTCCAGTCACTCCCTCCCTTGGTCTCACCTCTGCTCACTCCCTTGGTCTCGCCTCCAGTCACTCCCTTGGTCTCGTCGCCAGTCACTCCCTTGGTCTTGTCACCAGTCACTCCCTTGGTCTCACCTCCAGTCACTCCCATGGTCTCACCTCCAGTCACTCCCTTGGTCTCGCCACCAGTCACCCCCTTGGTCTCCCCTCCAGTCACCCCCTTGGTCTCACCTCCAGTCACCCCCTTGGTCTCACCTCCAGTCACCCCCTTGGTCTCACCTCCAGTCACTCCCTTGGTCTCGCCACCAGTCACCCCCTTGGTCTCGCCACCAGTCACCCCCTTGGTCTCTCCTCCAGTCACTCCCTTGGTCTCACCACCAGTCACCCCCTTGGTCTCACCTCCAGTCACCCCCTTGGTCTCGGCACCAGTCACCCCCTTGGTCTCACCTCCAGTCACCCCCTTGGTCTCACCACCAGTCACCCCCTTGGTCTCACCTCCAGTCACTCCCTTGGTCTCGCCACCAGTCACCCCCTTGGTCTCACCTCCAGTCACTCCCTTGGTCTCACCACCAGTCACCCCCTTGGTCTCACCTCCAGTCACTCCCTTGGTCTCACCACCAGTCACCCCCTTGGTCTCACCTCCAGTCACCCCCTTGGTCTCCCCACCAGTCACCCCCTTGGTCTCACCTCCAGTCACCCCCTTGGTCTCACCTCCAGTCACTCCCATGGTCTCACCTCCAGTCACCCCCTTGGTCTCACCTCCAGTCACCCCCTTGGTCTCACCTCCAGTCACTCCCTTGGTCTCGCCACCAGTCACCCCCTTGGTCTCGCCACCAGTCACCCCCTTGGTCTCACCTCCAGTCACTCCCTTGGTCTCACCACCAGTCACCCCCTTGGTCTCCCCTCCAGTCACCCCCTTGGTCTCGCCACCAGTGACCCCCTTGGTCTCACCTCCAGTCACCCCCTTGGTCTCACCACCAGTCACCCCCTTGGTCTCACCTCCAGTCACTCCCTTGGTCTCACCACCAGTCACCCCCTTGGTCTCACCTCAAGTCACTCCCATGGTCTCACCTCCAGTCACCCCCTTGGTCTCGCCACCAGTCACCCCTTTGGTCTCACCAACAGTCACCCCCTTGGTCTCACCTCCAGTCACTCTCTTGGTCTCACCACCAGTCACCCCCTTGGTCTCACCTCCAGTCACTCCCATGGTCTCACTTCCAGTCACCCCCTTGGTCTCGCCACCAGTCACCCCCTTGGTCTCACCTCCAGTCACTCCCTTGGTCTCACCACCAGTCACTCCCTTGGTCTCCCCTCCAGTCACCCCCTTGGTCTCGCCACCAGTCACCCCCTTGGTCTCACCTCCAGTCACTTCCTTGGTCTCACCACCAGTCACCCCCTTGGTCTCCCCTCCAGTCACCCCCTTGGTCTCGCCACCAGTCACCCCCTTGGTCTCACCTCCAGTCACCCCCTTGGTCTCACCACCAGTCACCCCCTTGGTCTCACCTCCAGTCACTCTCTTGGTCTCACCACCAGTCACCCCCTTGGTCTCACCTCCAGTCACTCCCATGGTCTCACCTCCAGGCACCCCCTTGGTCTCGCCACCAGTCACCCCCTTGGTCTCACCTCCAGTCACTCCCTTGGTCTCACCACCAGTCACTCCCTTGGTCTCCCCTCCAGTCACCCCCTTGGTCTCGCCACCAGTCACCCCCTTGGTCTCACCTCCAGTCACCCCCTTGGTCTCACCACCAGTCACCCCCTTGGTCTCACCTCCAGTCACTCCCTTGGTCTCGCCACCAGTCACCCCCTTGGTCTCGCCACCAGTCACCCCCTTGGTCTCACCTCCAGTCACCCCCTTGGTCTCGCCACCAGTCACCCCCTTGGTCTCGCCACCAGTCACTCCGTTGGTCTCACCTCCAGTCACTCCCTTGGTCTCGCCACCAGTCACCCCCTTGGTCTCGCCACCAGTCACTCCCTTGGTCTCGCCACCAGTCACCCCCTTGGTCTCGCCACCAGTCACCCCCTTGGTCTCGCCACCAGTCACTCCGTTGGTCTCACCTCCAGTCACTCCCTTGGTCTCGCCACCAGTCACCCCGTTGGTCTCGCCACCAGTCACTCCCTTGGTCTCACCTCCAGTCACTCCCTTGGTCTCGCCACCAGTCACCCCCTTGGTCTCGCCACCAGTTACTCCCTTGGTCTCACCTCCAGTCACTCCCTTGGGCTCGCCACCAGTCACCCCCTTGGTCTCACCTCCAGTCACCCCCTTGGTCTCACCTCCAGTCACCCCCTTGGTCTCACCTCCAGTCACCCCCTTGGTCTCGCCTTAAGTCACCCCCTTGGTCTCACCTCCAGTCACTTCCTTGGTCTCGCCTCCTTTCACTCCCTTGGTCTCACCTCCAGTCACTTCCTTGGTCTGGCCTCCAGTCACTCCCTTTGTCTCGCCTCCAGTCACTCCCTTTGTCTCCTCTCCAGTCACTCCCTTGGTCTCGCCTCCAGTCACTCCCTTGGTCTGTCCTCCAGTCACTCCCTTTGTCTCGTCTCCAGTCACTCCCTTGGTCTCGCCTCCAGTCACTCCCTTGGTCTCACCTCCAGTCACTCCCTTGGTCTGGCCTCCAGTCACTCCTTTTGTCTCGTCTCCAGTCACTCCCTTGGTCTGGCCTCCAGTCACTCCCTTGGTCTCGCCTCCAGTCACTCCCTTGGTCTCTTCCCCTTTACTGTTTTACTGTGTGTACTTCTGGGTCTCTTGTGGTTGTGGGCTTGGCCCGGGGATGGTGGTGGTGGTTAGCCTAGCAGTGGTTTGGTCTATTGTGCTGGAATGGTGCGTTCTACTAACATTAACTAACAATTTTCTGAATCTACTTGTTTTGATTATTCCAGGTATCTCTATGTGCCAAATAAAATAATTAAAGATACCTGGAATAATTGGGGTGGGTGGATGCAGAAAATTGTTTTCCACCTATACATATGTCTATAAGTCACATTTGGGAATAACGGTATAGTGGTTTTGAAGGCGTCAATGTTGGTAGAACGTGCCATTCTACCACAACGGACTAACTTCTGCTAGGCTTGGCGAGGAAGATGTTGCGCGCTAGACCAATCGCTATCTCGGGACAACAAAATTTGCTTTGCCATTTTAATTCAAAAGGTGAGTTAGCTTAACAATAACTTTAGTTATTGTCCGGTTGATAATGGAGGAAAGTTAACCTTCGAAACACGTCCCGGAAAAATATTTTGTAAGTGTTGTTCAGTGTTATTAATTAACTCACCTTTTAAATTAAATTAATTACAACACTGTTTTCAAACTTCTATGAAAGGAAGATGATTGCTTTGCCATGTTGGGAGAGACGGGTGATGTATGCACCACCTGCTCAGCGTAGTGGAAGCATGACCGACTGTGTAGCGAAAGGACCTGGGTTCCAGCCCAGGCACTGCAGAAGTAAAAAGAAATAAAAAGCCGCCGCCACCACCACCACATGCAAATCCTCCTCTTCCATATTCTACATTAAACCCAGAAACCAATTCAGATTCTCCTTCAGCAAAGTCAAATGGTCTAGGATTTGTTTCAGCAAGACATGAAACAAATCAAACATTACATGAAGGTAAATACACCTCAAAAACCAAACCCCTGTTTGATAATAAAAAAAAAGTAAGGAATATCCTCCGATTAAAGAAATTAAATGTAATAAAATTAAAGCTAAACTAACTTCATAAGAAATAGTTGGAGCCACTGCACGTAAACCTCCCAATAATGCATAATTAGAATTTGAAGATCAACGAGCTAATATAACAGTATGAACTCCTATACTCATGCAAACAATAAAATAAAAATAAACCTCTTATATAGGGTATTAATATTCACAATATCAAAGATAAGATTAAACAAAATACAGGATATACATAATATAATAAACAATTAGAAACGGAAGGATTAATATGTTCCTTACAAAAAAGCTTAATAGCATCACCAAAAGGCTGTAAAAGACCTATAAAACCTACCTTATTGGGGCCTTTACGTAAATGAATATAACCTAATACTTTACGTTCTAATAAAGTGAAAAATAACTATAACAGAAATTACTAAAATTAAACCAACTAATTTATTAGAAATAATTCTCCACTTATTTTACTATCTATAACTATAAATCATATTTACAGATTCTAAATCTCTTGCACTTAATTCTGCCAAAATAGTTTAATTAATAATATTCAAATTAAAAAAATTAAATAATTTAAATATTTTAGTACAAGAGGAGCACATATTTAAAATAAAGATAGAAACCAACCTGGCTCACGCAGATTTAAAGTCAGAACATGTAAGATTTTCAAGGTCGAACAGACCTAGTTATTGAACATCTGCACCCATAACTAATCTTAATCCAACATCAAGGTCACAATCTCTTTTTTCGATATGAACTCTCAAAAAGAATTATGCTGTTATCCCAAGGTAATTTAGTCTTTTAATCATCAAATATGGGTCCTATAACTAATTTATTAAATATAAAGAATAGCTCACTTTATCTTCTAATCACTCCAATTAAATAAATTTCATAAAAACCAAAAAGTAAACTTTAACTCAATTACTACATATATTAAACTCTATAGGGTCTTCTTGTCCCTTAATAAAGTTCTAAGTATTTTTACTTAAGACCTAAATTCAATATCAATTATCATAAAACAGAGTTTACCTCATCCAACCACTCATAAAAACCATCTACTGCAATAAATGTATCAAAACTTCCTTTATAAACTTCAATTTACACAAAAATTTACATATAGACTAATGTTAAAATGAATAACTGTTTAAGCAAGAATCAAACTCAAACATATTGACTTACTAATTAATTAATTAATACTTTACTTCAAAACATTGGCTTAATAAAGTCAACAATTTTAATGATTCACTTAATAAATCAAAATCTAACAATAGTTATGGATCACAAATTTAATTTCTAATAATTAATCAAACTTTAACCAATTTAAGTAAAATTCGACAAAGGCCTTTCCTCGAATAAAAAAAAGTTTTTTTTGCCCAAAAATCCAATTTCAACTTTTCAAGAACATTGGTTCATTAACTTACAGTTCTATATCCGTAATCCACTGGGTGCCATTTTTTTTTTTTTTTTTTTTACTTTTTAAATGAAACCTAGTGGATTTTGGATACAGATACTGTAAGCCTATATATATGAACAGTAAATTCACACACTCCCTTGCTCTCCCGATCACCACTTCACATCTATTCTTCCCATATAGGTTATTATACCTTGTATAAATTTAAGTGTTAATATATATAATATAAATCTTTCTTGATAGATCTTAATAGAAGATAAGATATATATACATACAGCTATTAGGGTTCCTGAGGGCTAGGGAGTCTTTATTTTTCCAACCTCTCCATTTCTCTAATTTCTCTATAAAATCTTAACCCCTAACATGCTGACCTGTCATGGCATGTAATACGTTCTCTGATCGGTAATCAGAGGATATGGTCGGTGAATTTATTTTGATAATTCTCCCGGTCAGATTTGTGAGACCTGTAAACCTACAACAGGTGTGGTCCTCCAGACATTCTGGGGGTTGTGAGAGAGCAATGTGACCGCCAAAACATAAAAATATGGTGCTCTCTAAAAAACGTTTACTATTACTATATCTTCAATATCAAATTATGAAATATGACTCGAGGGGTAAAATGTTCCGGAGTTAAAATAGTCCCCCATTCGGATCTCTGGGCGGGGACTACTTCTCGAGAACCAAAACATTATATTAATAGAAGATCTAACATCAGACTTCTACAATGGAATGGGGTGGTCTCACACAAACAAAAAGAGTAGAACTGAATAAAATTGTATTTGATTATAAAATAGATATCTTTGTAATACGAGAAGCAAATCTAACAAATGACCAACTTAAATACTTCAATTTTACTGGATTTTTACTGCACTTACTACCCAAAAATAGACAGATAAGTAGTGGAATATTAGTTGGAGTCAAAAAGGATATTAAATCCTCCTTTGAAAATGTTAAACAAATGGATAACTCAGATAAAAGTGAATTAATAAAGCTAAATTTTTGGGATAACAAAACACATATACATTTATACAGTATTTACAATCCTCCCAGGAATGAATCGGATCTCTCACTTATTGACCAATTAAATAAAACAATCGTAATTGGAGATTTAAATGCCCATTCCAAAAGATGGGGTTATGAAAAAGTGGATTCTACAGGGAAGATAGTGGAAGAATTTCTAAACACCACAACTTTTGAACTGATTTATAGTAAAGAAGATCCCACAACCTTCATACATTACTCTGGAGCAGGCAGTAACCCAGAGCTCTTGTTAGCTACAACAGATATTGTTTCAAAAATTAACAAACAAGTTATAGAAGATCCAAGTTCTGGTCACAGAGCAGTAATTACTGATATAAAACTAGAGAATACAAATAACAGTCAAGGTCTTACGAATCTGTATTGGAACTTCAAAAAAGCAGATTGGAACAAATATAAAACTGAATTAGAACATAAATTTAAAGAACAAACAAACTCACAGCTGCATGACCAACCAGATCATATGAACAAAAATTTCTGTAAAGTTATCCTAGAAACCGCAAAAAAACACATTCCTCGTGGAAGAATTTAAAATTTCAAACCCTTTTGGAACCCCCAGTTAGAAGAACTGAAAAAGCAAAGGGATATAGCTAGAAATACACCTGAACAAACAAAAAACATATTGGATACACAAATATGGCGAAAGAAATGTGCCTCACTAAAAAAAGAAATTAATACTGCTAAAAGGAATCACTTTAATAATTTCTTAGAAAAAATGGATTATAGGACAGATGGTAACAAAGCTCATAAGTTCACAAAAAATGTCAAGGACAGGAAAGAAAACAATAGCACACCTATCATACACAACAATAAAATGTTAGTAAATGATGCAGTCATAGCCGAAACATTCAATAAATAATATGCTAATTCACATAAAGCAACAAGAAATAATAAAAAGGAACGTAAAGAATTTAAAAAAGATTTGAAACAAGAAAGAGAATGTGATCCTAACACTCAGTGCAATATCTTTTTTCAAAATTTTAATATGCAAGAACTGAACATTGCAATAAATAATCTAAAAAACAAAAATTCTCCTGGACCAGATCACATACATCCAGAGTTCATAAAAAACCTTGGAAAAACAGCAAAATAACTACTGAAACCCTACAATCTATCCTGGAAAACCACTGTACCTGCTGAATAGCAAAAGCAATAACTGTCCCACTCTTGAAGAAAGACAAAACAGCATCAGAAATAAAAAATTATAGACGAATAGCTCTTACCAGCATAATAGCAAAAGTGATGGAAAGAATGGTGTCAAACAGGTTAAATTGGTTTCTAGAATCACAAAATTTATTATCCCCATGTCAAGCTGGATTCAGAGAGTTCCACTCTACAAATGAACAAGTCTTACTTCTCAGTCAAGAAATCAAAGACTCCTTCAATAGAAAAGAAGATAATTTATCAGTTTTTATTGATTTCCAAAGTGCATATGATTCTATATGCAGAACAAAACTACTAAAGAAAGTAAAAAAAATAGGGATACAAGGTCCAATGTTTTCATGGCTATGTCATTTTCTAACACAACGCTTTATTGCAGCCAGATATGGAAGAAATATATCTAAATACAAACAAGTACACCGGGGCTTACCACAAGGCGCAGTGCTCAGCACTACACTTTTTAATATATTTATTAACGATCTGCCACAACAAATACAAGAATCAGATGTGAAGTGTGCACTATTTGCTGATGACTTAGTAATGTGGACTTCAAAACCAAAAAGCAAAAGTACAGAACTAGAAAAAACCATGCAACAATCCTTAACCAACTTACACAGGTGGACCAAAGAGAATTTAATGACTGTTAATACAACAAAATCAAACTACCAAATCTTTTCACTAAGAAAAAAATCACTAAAAAAAAACTACATTTTGAGGGTCAACAATTACCAGAAACAAAGGAAGCAAAGTATTTAGGAGTTACATTTGATACCAAACTTACATGGACCAAACAAATAGAAAATGTAATACAAAGAGCAGAGAGGCACATTTCACTGTTAAAACATCTAACAGGAATGAAGTGGGGATGTTCCAGAGCAACTCTTAACACAATATACAATGTATATATAAAGCCATTATTTACTTACTGTAATAAAGTTCTTGGTAACAGCAAACACAAAAAAAATTCAAATCTTTCAAAATCAAAGTCTGAGATTAATAATTACAGGTGCTATCAAAACCACACCAATAGCAGCTATGGAAATGCTAACCAACCAATACCCCATTGAATATGAAATAGAAAAAGCAGCTCTTATTCAACACAAAAAGTTGATCAGACTCCCATTCAATACATGGCACAAGAGAAATTTTACACATACACTAAAGACTCAGGAGAGCTTTCTTTCCAAAATTCAAGACATCAAGAAGAATGTACACCTTCCTAATTCAAAGGAAAACTTCACATCTAAAGTCAATCCGACACATACATTAGACATCACATATTATTTACACCTGACAGAAGAAGTTAAGAAAAGTGATACTCCAACTAGTGTTCTAAAATTATTGGCATTAGAGACAATCCATACTAGATTTCCAGAACATGAATGGCTCCATGTTTATACTGATGGATAATTGATATCAAACCAAGATGGAGCAGGTGCTGGAGTCACATGTCACCTCCTTTCCTATTACAAATCTTTAAGTTATGGAACTACAAACTTTGGTGGAGAAATTGAAGCAATTCGAATGGCCCTACAAAATCTTTTGTACAGAATTTCACATTTTCAGCAAGCAGTTATTCTCTCAGATTCCAGGGCAGCAATTATAGCAATTACTTCCAAGTTGTCACCAAAAAACCAAAGAATTATAGAATGTTGGAAAATCCTTACCCATCTAACAGCACTTCAAAAACACCTAGTCTTCCAATGGATACCAGCTCACTGTGGACTGAGTGGTAATGAGAAAGCTGATTTTCTTGCAAAAAAGGGTACAGGCAATGTGCAGAAATCTATAGTTAATCTACCATTTTATGCAGCTAAAAGATTAGTCAACTCTGAATTCAAAAAAATTATTGCAAAATATTACTATGAAAAATCAAAGAATAAAAGATGGGAACTACCAAACATTCAAACAGTAATTCCTGAGTATCCTCGAAAAACAGCAGTTGCAAACTTCAGGTTGATTACAGAACATGATTGTCTGGCAAAACATTTAAACAGAATTGGGATATATGCTTCACCACTCTGTCCTCTATGTGATCTGCAAGAGGAAATGGATCGAGACCACCTTCAAATATGCCCGGCCACTTCTAGTGCCCCATCCATCAGTGAAAAATATTGGTGAGCATGAGGATTAATGACTTCATTGTCCGAAATCCAGCATTAGCTAACAACAACTTTATTATTGTTTTTGATTGTGTATATTTATTCCCAAATGCTCAGTTCTATTGGTGAATTTAGATATTTTAACAGTTTTATATTGAGGCCAATGTTGTGATTTTCATTCCAAAAGTGGTGTGCCACAGCAGATTTTTCAGTTTGTTTCAATTTTATGTTTCTCTGATGTTCCTTTAGTCTTATTTCCATATTTCTTTTAGTTTTTCCTATGTAGCTTTTAGGATATTGTTTAGAACAGCTTACGCAAGCACTTGGTCAGAATTTCGGCAAAGTCCCACTCGGCAGTGTGTACAAATGGTCACGAAAATTGCCGAAGTTGCTGTGTTAATGCAGCGCTGCCACCAGCAGAATGTCCCAGGAGTTTGTTGCCAATAGTAAGTTTGAATGTTTCTGCGGGAGTCGGCAGTATGCTGTTGACCTTCCTAGAAGCAAGTAGCGCAATGGCTAGGTTTACCAGTATATTGGATTTGGCGCCTCTGTGCTTAAATGAAGAGGCATGCGTGCAATTCCTCTACGAGGAGGGCCTGTTGAGGACATCCCAGCGCATGGGGCTCCATAAATGGATTTTTCTCCACTTGAAAATTAAAAAATAAATAAATAAATAAAATCAATAAATAAAAATAAATAAAAAAGAATGATAATTAATAAAAATAATATAAATATAATAATATAATACTACTAAATATAATATATATATAAATAATATATATATATATATATAATATAATAATATTAAATAAAAATACAATAAAATAATATAATATAAAATATAATAAACATAAGTATAATATATAGTATTATTATATTATAAAATAAATAAAAAAGAACGATAAATAATAATATAATAAATATAATATATATATATATATATATATATATATATATAATATAAATCTAATAACATTAAAAATAATAATATAAAATAAAATAGATAAACAAAACAGAACGATAAATAGTAAACATAATAAAAATATAACAATATAATAAATATAATAGCATTATATAATAAAATAATAATATAAAATAAAAAAAAGAACGATAAATAATAAACATAATAAAAATATAATACAAAAATATAATATAATAAATATAATAGCATTAAATAATAATATAAAATAAAATAAATAAACAAAAAAAGATAAAAGATAAAGATAAAATAAAGATAAAGATAAAAGATAAAATAAATAAACAAAAAAAGAACGATAAATAATAAACATAATAAAAATATAATAATATTAATATATTATAATATAAATATAATAAACATAAGTATAATATATAGTATTATATATAAATAATAATATATAATGTAAATGTAATAATAATAATCATCATCATAAGGTTCCTGAGAACCTTCAGCTAGCTTTGGGTGATCAACAATATCACAAGAAAATCATCAAGGCACGCAAAGTTAATGTTTAAATTCAATGTAAACTTCATGATTTGTTTTTTAGTTTCCTCCTAATAAATAAATTTAAAAAAATAATAATATAATAAAAATAATAATATAATAAAATAATATAATAATAAAGAACAAGCCAGCGTATCGTGGACCTCAGTAACAAGGCAATAAGGATAATGTACACAATAATTCGCACTAGCGATATATCTGTGTGAGCAAGAGCAAAATAATGTACACAATGAGCAAAAGAATAATGTACAGAATCAACAACAATAGTAAGGAGTTGCGCTAGGCGATAGCGGTGTATGTCTGTGGCGGCAACGACGCGAGTGAGTGCATTTGTGTTTAATGTGTTGGCAACGAGAACGGTTGTTGTTGTTTTCTAGTGGCTTGCATCTGGCAATGAAGCCATTAGCATTCGTGCTTTCCAATACTTTTGAACTGTAGTTTCTTCTGATCTTAATGCTTCACAGGTCTTCAAGTGGTCTTCGCAAAGAAAACTAGTGTAGTGTAAAAAGCAATGTTGGCAGATGTGAAAATCGTCTGCTAGTCATGCAGTGAAATCTAGTGGGCGATTGTGAAACTACTGTTGGTGCATGCGCAGTAAGTAAGTTTGGACTTATAATCTGGCTGGCAAGTGGAAAGTGAGCTGTTCTAAACATGAGCCTAGCTTTTATTGCAACTATTGCAGTTGATCTGGTAAATTCCAGATTTTAGATTGTAAGGGATAGTATTGTTTAGGGCTTGTTCAGCAGGTTTTTTTAAACTGTATTTGTTTTGTGGTGCCAGTTTTATGTTTAGTTTTTTGAAGATCCTCTCAAATTTCCTAAAGGCCCAGGGAGGTATTTAAATTTTCTAAATTTCTGGTTGTTATTTGTAAGTGGTGTTAATGCAGTGTTTGCAAAATTATCTTGAGCTTTTCTGCATTTTTTGACGTGTTCCTAATGGTGGCTGGGTTGAACCCACTTAGTACGGCTGTTTCTGGTTGCTCTTTCAGAAATTCCTCTTTACTTACCGGACATTATATAACCGGTGAATTAAGCTTCTAAATACTGCTAGTTGGTGTGAAACTGGGTTGAAACTGTTTATCTTTATGTCATTATACACATGTGTGGGCTTTCTTCTAACATGAGTACATCACTGTTATTAGTGCTTCTATTTTTAATATTCCTTTAAAAGTAGCTTTAAAATGTATGGTTTCACGAGCACTGTTCTATGATAGTAGCAGTCGGTGATGAACAAAACAGTGCAGGTGGTTCAGAGTATTTTGCATCACCTGTTATAATATATATGTAAGTAATAGAGAAAGTAAAAAGGCAACAACACTCACTCAATTCCTAGGTCCACTTCTGGTATGCCACTTAGCATCTGATTTGAGAGCATTTCCTCAGAGCGATGAGTGGATGAGGCCCTCAAATGATCTGGCACTGCCTGCAGGGCTGCCTCCTCTGGGGAACAATATTTACCATCTTCTGTTTCAGCATCCTTCTGCTCCTCATCCTTTTTCACACCTTTCCTCTTGGATAACTGTTCCTCTATGTATTTCATCCTGCCGAAGTAAAGCAGAATCTGATGAAAACATACATAGAAAACTGATGTGCAACAGTCATGTGACTATATAGTCATATATATTCATTATACTAGCTATTGAAATATGTTTTGCTTCTACATTATCACTATGTTTCCATGGGGAATTGAAATCCATTTTAGTTCTCATTCCACAGTGAATACTGCATGAAAACGCAGATTCAGCTCAAACTGAATCCTTGGATCCGATCCTCTTAAAAGTGGGATTGAATCGGAATTTTGCTGCACATGGAAACACCTATAGGGTTCAAACCGATTTAAATCTGCCATAAATGTCAACTTCTACTGTACTCATAACACCTGCACTCTCATCATTTTGTTTTCTTAGCGAAAGTGAAGTCACTTTTATTGATTCTATAATCTTGCAATATATTATCAAAAACATTCACTAACCTCAAAACCTACTTAAAATATGCAAAACATGCTTTTTTACAGGTTCACCAACATAAATCAAGTGACCAACTTATAAGCTTGAATTATTTATATGCTCGGGCCTTGCATATCCAAATCAATTTCGGGGCTCTAATGACCCAGCTGTCAATGGGCCCTTAGACCCTAATCACTCACTCACCCGCCCCAAAACGATTTCATTGCAGATTGAATTCAACATAAAAACAGATCGTATTGAGAATGAAATTGGACTCAAACTGATTTCAATTCTCCATGGAAACGTAGTGTATAATTGTAGGTCTACAGCAAGTTTCTAAAACAATCAACACGTATTAAACATGTATATAATTTAAGAATAGATGGAAGTACCATTTAAGTTCAAAGTTTAAGGCAAAAACAGTGGTGATATAAATGTCACCTATCATTATAAACAAATAAAAGCAATAAAATAAACTCATGTATAAAACCAAGGAAAATTCAAGCATTAGCAGTGAAGCAACAGAATCTAAAATAAGAACATGGATAAAACTGGTCATCATTGTTATGTGACATAATACTTTCATTTGAAAGGTCTTAGTCCAACTAATATTAAAGCTAAGCTAGATTCTACTCCTGGGGAGTGTGCTCTTTTGTTTACAGCAGTAAAATACTTGGTGGCAAAGTTTAAGCGAGGCTGTATGAGCTATCAAGACAAACATCACAGTGATATGAAGTAACCACGCAAGAAATTGTAAACAAAATGGTACTGGATGACTGTCGATTGAGAGTGTGCTAGCTGGCACACATTGCAGGCACTTCATAAAGTGCTGTACATTGCATACTGACTGACAATTTGGACACGAGAAAGCTGAGTAAGGTGGGTACCGCGTTTGGTCAGAATGGAACAAGAACAGCATTGTAAGGATGTTTCAGTCAAATGTTTGGCGATGTTTCATTGCAATAAAGTTCATGGAAAGCAAGACTTTAAGCTTTGTACCTGGCTTTTTGTTTAGTAACATTTTGGTCAAATAATACAACTTACATTTCCTCGTCTTCATCTCTCTTATTGGTTTCCGCAGAAAACTGTGTTCCTATCCCAGTATCATAAGCATCGTCCACTCTCTTTATTTTCCCACTCTTCAATTCTTTCATATGCACCATCCCTCCTGTTTTCAACTTGAACGGATCCGTCTGTAAAAGAAAACAACACAATGCTAAGTATTGAATCTGCCCATCTCCAGGTGTGCACTATATAGCAACATGTAAAAATGTATATTTCTGTTACAAGCACAGAAAATAGTTAATGTACTGTCAACTCTGCCCACTTCATGCTAAACATGGAGGCTTCTCTTCCTGCAACCCCTTCTTAAGTGTTATGTAATTTTCAAAATCAACAATATTAGTTGTTCCTTATGTTTGTTATGGAAAGGTATTATACTGTTTCTCATGGTAACTGGTTTACATATATGAACAATCTGATGTGTTGCACTCACATGACTTTCTCTACTCTTGTACTAACCATTCTTACAACCTCTTATTTCTATATCTTAGTGTTAGTTGAGATAAACATTTGTACAAATTATCTTATTGCTTATTTCCTTGTAGCAATAGTCAAATCTTTATGTATTGATTCAAAATAGAAGAGTTAATAAAGCAAATATTTCTTACCTCCTTAGGAGTATGTAATAAGTTAAAGAGGCCTTGTTTAAAAAACAAAGAAATTTGCATAATAATGCAGGTTTTCTTTTATTAAAAAAATTACCTCATCACTATCATGAAATGACCTTCAACATTTCAAAACATTAGTTTAATCATAGTGTCTTAATGGTATGTTCAATACTGAAATTGTTCTATATAACTTAATTACATTCCAATAACTTAATGTGCAAGCTGAATTTCTAATAAAGAGATGCAGGTGGAATATAACAGCAAAAATATGAAATTATCATGAATATACCTTACATATATACCCTAACCAGACTTTCTTTAAGAAAACGCGCAGTTTCACTTTCTCTACTACATTTAGTAAAGTAGAGGAAGTATTATATTCCACACAAAAATTTGATGCTGAAATTTCACCGGAGATATGTTTTGAGGCCCCCTGAATCCAAAAAAAGAATTTTTAGAAAAAGGTCTGTGTGTGTGTCTGCCAGTCTGTGGACAGTATAACTCAAAAACGAAAAGTTGGTTTAAAACCAAAGTTGGTATTTAAGTTTAATGTCTTTCAAGAATGCGACACAAAGATTTTGAAGAAAATTGCTCCACTCTAAACTACCCTTTACATGGAAAGTTTTTCAAAAATGTTGATTTTCTTGAAAATGGCTCTAACAATTTTGATTAAAATGCCATATGCTTGAGATATTTTTATGGCAAATGAAATGTATATATTGAATTTTCTGGCTATAGCCCATGAAGTCCTATTTAATCTAGATGACTTTTGCATAACTGGTAAATCATAAGAGATAGACCAAATCTTAGTATACAAAAAATGTAGATCATGCTAAAACACAATTTATGTGTAAATAAATAGTTTTGTAGAATGAACCATTTCGGTGATATTCCTTGTTATTTGTATAAGTTTTGGAGAACTTATATTTCTGTCTTCTTGAAAAATATAAGGCACAAACACAGTCTCTGTCTATTAATTCTCTAAAAAAGGGGTAAAATCCGTATGTACGGGAGTCAACTGTTGATTCGAGGCCTCAGGGGTCTCCGTCTAGCTAGGGGATATGTGAATAGCGACCACAAAGTACCCAAGTTGAGCAGAACATTACTTCCACTTACTGGTGTTGTGCTCCTCACTGTAACTTTTCTATCTGACCTTACCTTGGTCATCTCTTGTTCTCTTCCGACCCCGATGCTATTAGGGTTCCTGAGGGCTAGGGAGTCTTTATTTTTCCAACCTCTCCATTTCTCTATAAAACCTTAACCCCTAACATACTGACCTGTCATGGCATGTAATACGTCCTCTGATTGGTAATCGGAGGATATAGTCGGTGAATTTATTTTGATAACTCTCCCGGTCAGGTCGGTGAGACCCGTAAACCAACGACAGGTGTGGTCCTCCAGACATTCTGGGGGTTGAGAGAGAGCGATGTGACCGCCAAAACATAAAAATATGGTGCTCTCTAAAAAAGGTTACTATTACTGCTTATCATAGTGAAAAATATTGGAGAGCAAGAGGATTAATGACTTCATTGTCAGAAATCAGGCATTAGCTAACAACAACAACAACAACCTTTTAAAGCTTTGAGATCCCGTTCTCTTTGCATACTTAACATATAAAAAAATGAATGATGTCCCATTTCACAAAAGTTTTGTTTTCTGAAACTGACACAAATAACAAGGAATATCTCCAAAATGCTTCACTCTACAAACAAATTTATTTGGACATAAATTTTGTGTTTTAGCAAGATCTACATTTTTTGTACAGTAAGATTTTGTCTATCTCTTATGGTTTACAAGTTATTCAAAAGTGATCCAGAGTAAACAGGAGTACATAGGCTATAGCCAGAGAATTCAAAATATACATTTCATTTGTCATACAAATATCTTAAACATATGGCATTTTAATCAAAATCGTTTTCAAAAATCAAAATTTTCCATGTAAAGGGTAGTTTAGGGTGGGGCCATTTTCTTCAAAATCTTTGTGTCAAATCCTTGAAAGACATTAAACATTGGTACTGTTTTTAGAAAAAGATAGTCAACACATATCAGCGTGAATATAGCAGCAGGAATAATGTTTTTACTGAATGATGTAATAGTTTGATATCGGACGCGGTTATCTACAGGGTCGAGGTCACAGAATGGGATGCATAAATCAACGTTCCTTTATCACAATATATTTATTCGTTAATTTACACTTTTAGCACCATATTAATTAATCAACCATCTTCACAGTTAGGTAGAATCTACACTGTATAAAAGTTTGGGTGAAAGTTACATGTTCACGCACTACCAAAAAAATACATCCTTCCAACTTGAGCATACAGACGCTAATGAATAAAGAGTACCTGGCGTCGGTATGACGCAACACCGCTATTCTTTTGTATTCATCCGTGCAACAGTTCTCATTGGTTGAACACGAAGTGACAAGAAAACATTGGCTATCTTGAATATTAAAAAAAATAAGTCCCTGATACACCCAAATTAAAAGAATTAGAAATTTACACACTCTTACAAAAATATTTACATGAACGACCCTCCATTGGTCAATATTCTGTCTCATATGCCCTTTGTTTTGTTTTTCAAGTTGTCACCTTATTTACAATCTTGAAACACAATACAATTCTTCTCCCTACTCCTATGATTCAATCACTTTGTACAATATTTTTTTTTTTTTTTTTTCAGTTTTCTTCACTGTTTGTCTTTGTCCTTCGTTTTGACATGATACAGCATGTCTTTATAAATTTCACATATTCGATTACTACACAATGCATTCAGTTATTATACAATACATATCCAGTTATTGTACAACACATTTAGTTATTACACGACATGTCCAATTATTATACAATATATATTCAGTCATTGTACAATATACCCAGTTATCATATCACATATGTTATTGTACAATACACATTCAGTTATTATACAATACATATTCAGTTATTGTACAACACATTTGGTTACTACACAACATGTCCAATTATTATACAATACATATTCAGTTATTATACAATATATCCTGCTATCATACCACATATGTTCTGTTATTATGCAATACATATTCAGTTATTACACAATACACATTCAGTTTTTGCATAACGCATTTAGTTATTACTCAACATATTCAGTTATTACACAATATATCCAGTTATCATACAATACATATTCAGTTATTGTACAACACATATTCAGTTCTTATACAACACATACTCAGTTATTGTACATTTGACATTGACACAAATATAATTTAAGTGTTTCATGGTTTATTATATGGTTTTTGACTTGTATTCATTGCTATGAGGAGAGAAAAACAGGATACAAATTTTGAGCTAATGGTTATGATCATGTTTATGGCAATATTTTATTCAGTTCTTTGCCTTCTTTGTCTTATAAGCTTATGTATAGGCAGGTTGTTGAGTCGGTTCTTAAACTCTGATGTTACTAATGGTACTAATTTTCTTAATTGGGTTATTATTCATTGTTGTTTGGTTCAACATTTCTTCGAGCTTAGCATTGGCTATATTCATCTTAATTCATGGGCATTGTTTTTCTGATTATGGTCTTCCTCACTTCACTAATTGTCACTTCTTTGCCTCTTATTTCTATATAAGAGAAAACTTCTATATTTATAATTATTCTGTAATTGTACTATTCTTCTTCTCAATTCACCCTAGACATCTTTGTGTCGAAATATTATATCTTTTTCATCATAATTGATTCATTTTTATTTTTGTCCCTGACATCCTTATGTCAAAAACATATTATCTTCCGTCGCTATGATTGATTTCTTTAATGACAATCAGTGTCCTCGTCTGTTTTTGTTGACAATGCTCTTTGTGGTCGATATAGCCAATGACTATGTTGATTTTCTTCCTTGTTGTAATTCCTAATCTGAACATAATTTTCTATAAGTAACCCATTAAAAATTGTTATCTTCCTTCATCTCTACTACTCCTGCCTTACACCTTCGTTGGCAAAGACTATTTGGTCCTTTCTTTGTATGGCTTTAATTTGTTTTTATGGTATCTTCCTACCAACTTGCCATTTGTATTCTGTAGCTCATATGTGTGGTCACCCAGCTGTTTTGTTATGACCAGTGGTTCCATCTCTCTCTTCGTGTAGCCATCATGGTGTCGATGTCAATTGTAAGTTGCTGAGATTTTGTTGTTTGTCATCCACTCGGTTGGGACGAATTTAGTTGTAATTTCCCTGAGTGTTGGTGGTGGTTGTTGTTTCTGTATTCTGTGTAGTATCTGCCCTATTTGGCACATCTTCATTTTGTTCCTGTTGTCTTACGTTGTCGGTGTTCCCTTGGTTTCTACCCCTTTGACGTGAACCCCTATTGTACGACGGCCTATGGCTGTTCAAGTATTCCCTACAGAATCGTATATGATTCACTTGATGGGTACGGTCTCCTGGTCTTCCACGATCATATCTATGCGTTCTGTATCTCGATTCACCCCTCGGTATCGTGTCGTGGTACCGCTGTCTTGTGTTCTCCATCCTCTCGCCATGATTATGTGGTTGTGGGAAATGGTGTGCCCCTCTCCCCCTTTCATGGGTACTCCTAGTATTTCTATGTTCTCCCTCACTCTGGTTGTTCGTAGCCGTGTTCCGGTTTAGGATGGGTGAGTTTGGGTGACCGTTCCTATGTCTATGCTCATTAGGCCGACCATTTTGTGTTTCGAAGGCTGTTAGCAATTCTATCATATCTGCAAAATCTACTGGCCTCGCAACAATTAACCCTGTTCTCACTGTGTCTGGGAAATGTCTTGTTATGCTGGCAATTAGTTCTGCCTCCGACAAGTTGGGGTCTAATAGCTTTCCTTTGTTGGCTACTTTCATAAAATAATCGACTAACGACAACCCTTTGGTTGGATCGTATCTACCTGTCGCTAGCTCTACCCTAGTTTGGTTTTGTTTAGCTGGGCCCCAATACCTTGATAGGAATAAATTTCTGAATGAGCTATACGACTCATGACCAGCTAGTGTTAACCTGAGCCATTCTAATGCCTTGTTTTTTAAGCTTTTCTTAACTATCATCATTCTAAGCTCGTTTGGTATCCTTTTCACTTTAAAATATTCTTCCATCTCTTTAACAAAGAGTTTTGGATCGTCTCCCTTCTCCTCGTCAAATGTAGGTGGTGTGATTTCATGTAATATGCTGTTGGTGTAACATGTGTTATGTGTTGTGTCATTGTTTGGTTGTGAACCTCTTTCTCTGTATGGTGAGTCAACATTTTGTACATTATTCAAATAACTCTCATCTTGTACATTACTTACATCTAAATCATCTTGTCTTTGTAATGCCTTCACAACATCATTTACATTAGCCAAACTTTCTTTCCCTTTTTTCATTTCTTCACAAATTGATTTTAAATCATTCTTTATTTCTAAGTGGCTTTGTTTCATATCATTTATAGCATCCTGTTGTGAAAGCATCACATCATTCATTGTCTTAATTTTAGGAATTACAATTTGTTCTACAGTTTCATTAATAATGTCTTTCTTTACTACCTCAATCTCTTTCCTTAATTCCTCAGTTATTTCTGCTTTTACATTTGTAATCTTACAGTCTACACTTGTATTACATTCTGTTATTTCATCCCTACATCTAGCAATTTCTTCTTCTAACACAATCTTGTTCTCTCTCATCTCTGATTCTATCTTTCCCATCCTATCTCCTACGATTTCTATCCTAGCTTCTAAGGCTTCCTTTGTTTCATTTAAGTTTTTATGTACTAATTTTAAATTAGTTTCCATTACTTTCATATTTTCTAGTGTATTGTCTGGAGGATTGTAGATACTGTAAATTCTATAGTGGTAGTTACTTTTCCATACTTCAATTTTAACTATTTCTGATTTATCTTGTTCTTCCATTGTTTTTTGGATTTGGATAGTAGCTTTCATATTTCTTTTAATCCCTGTAAGAATACCACTTGCTATTTGACGAGCCTTTGGAAGTATATGTGTAGTGTACTGATCCATTTCAAAGTATATTTCCTGTTATTTTCTTAGAACCCAAAAGTATTTTAATAGGTGATTTTAATGCACACTCCCCTAGGTGGGGCTACAGAGATATAAATTCAGCAGGAAGAGTCATAGAAGACCTATTAAACTCGTCAACAATGGAATTAATATTTAATCCAAATGATCCACCCACTTACCTTCATTATAATGGTTCGGGTACAAATCCTGACCTTCTGATGGTGTCATCTGACATAATTGACAATACAAAAAGAGAAATAATAGAAGACCCAGGTTCAGGCCACAGAATCACCATAAACTCCATAAGAGGTCTAATAAATAAAAGTAACAAACCAAAAGTTAAAACTTCTTGGAATTTTAAAAAAGCAGATTGGTCCAGTTTCCAAAATGAGATAGAAGGGAAGTGTAATATACTGTTAGAATCAGAGTTCAAGTCAACAGATGAAATGAATAAAAAAATTTGTGAAATATTATTGACAGCAGCCAAAACACATATCCCCAAAGGAAAGTTAAAGAAATATAGCTACTTTTGGTCTCCATCTTTATCTAAGTTAAAACACGAAAGAAATATAGCAAGAGTCAAAGCCGAAAGAACCAAGTGTCCAGAAGATGTACAAAACTGGAGAAGAAAAGCAGCCATTTTTAAGAAAGAATTAATTACAGCAAAAAGGGCCAGTTTCACAAATTTTGTAGAACATATGGACTATAGGAAAGATGGAAATAAAATATACAAATTCCTTAATAAAACAAAATTATCAAAAAATACAACTGAACCATTAAAATATAATAACAAAAGCTTAACTACAGATAGGGAAATAGCAGAATCCCTTAACAAGTTTTATGCTCAGTCACAAAGAGTACCCCAAGCGTATAAAAAACAAGATAAGGCTATCCAAAAAACTATCAGAGAAACTAGTAAGCCAAAAGGTATACGAAATGATATTTTTATTCAGGATTTTAATGAAACAGAACTGGATTTAGCAATAGAACAATTACAGAACAAAAAATCTCCTGGACCTGACAAGATCCATCCAGAGTTTATTAAACACCTTGGCAGGAAAGGAAAAGAAATCCTACTTAAACTGTATAACACGTGTTGGAGAATGACTGTACCTTCCGACTGGAAAAAAGCCATTATCATCCCGATTTTAAAGAAAAACAAACCCTCAAACAATATTAATAGTTTCAGACCAATATCTTTGACCAGTGTTATTGCAAAAGTGATGGAAAGAATGGTGGCATCTAGACTTAACTGGTTCCTAGAATATTACAACTTAATTAATAGTTCACAGACCGGCTTCAGACAGAATCATAGTACAAGTGAAAATGTACTCCTACTAAGCCAAGACATCAAGGAAGCTTTCAATAGAAAGGAGGATACCTTGGCAGTATTCATTGATTTTAAATCAGCATATGACTCAGTCTGGAGAAATAAATTAGTTGAGAAGTTGCAATCAATAGGTGTGAAAAGTAACATGCTTAAGTGGATAACTCAGTTTATTTCACAAAGATTTTGTGCCACAAAATATAATACATACATTTCCAAATATAAACAAACACACCGAGGACTTCCACAAGGTGCTGTTCTGAGCACAACACTCTTTAACATATATATAAATGACCTTCCATCAATAATAAAAACTTTAGAAACCAAAATTGCTTTATTTGCTGACGATGTAGTCATTTGGACTTCAGGCTCTTCAAAAAAACCTGAATTAATTAAAGACAGAATAGAAACAGCCCTAAACAAAGTACATGAATGGAGCTCCAAAAACCTCATGACTATCAATGTGGAAAAAACAAATTATGAATTATTTACACTAAAATACAAACCAGTTAATATTAGCATAAATTATAATGGTAAACCACTCAAAGCAGTTGATGATGCCAAATACTTAGGCATCACTTTCGACAGAAAGCTAAGTTGGAAAAAACATATAACAAACATCTCAGAAAAGGTTGAAAAGAAATTGCAAATCCTTAAAAGGTTAGCTGGTGCTAAATGGGGCTGCTCAAGGAGAGTCCTTAACACAACATACAAAATGTATATTAAACCAAACCTCTTGTACTGTTCTGAAGCTTTAATAACAGCAGCAAATGCTAACATCAATAAACTTGAACAAATACAAAATCAGGCTCTTCGCCTAATCACTGGAGCAGTTAAATCCACACCTATTGATGCCATGCTTGCCTTAACATGGACCCCATCAATAACAACAAAAATAGAAGAACAAGCATTGCTCCAACACGAGAAAATGTTACGACTGCCAAACTCTAAATGGACAGAAGAGAACCTCCCCCCTTCAATCCTTAAAACTCATAGTAGTTTCCTAGAAAAGGTAACACAGATTAAATCCAAATTGAACATTCCTAACACCAGAGAAAATCTACTTATTAGAGAAAATCCATTGGAATTATTGCAACCTACCTTCAATTTGGAATTAATAGAGGAAATAAGTAAATCAGACACACCAAAAGAAATACAAAAACTTCTAGCTCTGGAAACAATCAATACTAGGTATCCCACAGAAGAATGGCTGCACATATATACTGATGGATCCTCGAAGGAAAACCTTACTGGAGCTGGAGTTACATGTTCACATTTTTCCTTTTATCATTCTGTTGGCAGAGACACAACAAATTATGATGGAGAAATAGAGGCTATATACATTGCTCTCCGACAATTATTAAATCTTCCCTTAAATAAATTTAACAAGGCAGTAATTCTTTCGGATTCTAAAGCTGCAATTCAGGGAATATGTTCAAATACTACAAAGAAGTCAACAAAAATTAGAGAATGCTACAAAATGTTAACACAACTCCAAAAAGTTAATAAGACTGTTCATCTCCAATGGATTCCAGCACACTGTGGAGTCATGGGGAACGAAGCTGCAGACTCACTTGCAAAGAAAACCACAACAATAACACAAAAGTCTAAATTCAATTTCTCATATTCCTCAATAAAACGCTTGATCATTAAAAATTTTTGTCATTCATACCTACAAGAAATAGAAACAAATGCCAAAGATAAAAAATGGATTACACTACTTTCCAATCCAGATATAATCCCCCAGAGACCAAGGAAAACAGCTGTTGCAGCCTTCCGACTATTGACAAATCATGACTGCTTGGCAAGTCATCTCTACAGAATAGGTATCTCAGCCTCACCGATATGTGTCCTGTGTAACGATCCAGCAGAAATGAATGAAGAACACTTGAAGACCTGTGAAGCATTAAGATCAGAAGAAACTACAGTTCAAAAGTATTGGAAAGCACGAATGCTAATGGCTTCATTGCCAGATGCAAGGCACTAGAAAACAACAACAACAACAACAACTTTCATATTTTCTTTACACTCCTGTCTTCCTAATTCTATTTTCTGTTCTAGGTTCTGTCTACCTAATTCCATTTTCTGTTCTAAGTTCTGTCTCACTTCCTCCAGTTTCTGACCTATACTTTGACCTAAACTTTGTTCTATGTCCTGTTTTAATTCTGCCCTATTCTGTTCCATGTCCTGTTTTAATTCTGCATTATTTTGTTCCATTTTCTGACCTATTTCTACCTTATTTTGTTCTAGTTTCTGTTCTAGTCTTTCAAACATCATCATTAACCTTTGGTCTTTGCTTATTTCCACCTGTTCCTCACTTTCTAATTCTACCTGATAACTAGGCCTATCTGCCCCTTCCCCCACTCCTGTTTCTATCTCTTTTCGCGACATTTTAATTTCTTTATCCAATTCACTTAAGGTTGAAAGTCCCACTACTTTACCACTTCTCAGTAGCATATATAATGGAAATAAAATGTATGTAAAAACAAAAATTTTGGATCCTACTTTCTTTTCCGTTGGTTCTTCGTCCAGTTATTTACGTCTCCTGGGCAGTTGGCTTCGCTAGATGATCTCCGGTGTTTTTCCCACGTTGATGCTCCGTATATCGATGATATCAAACGATGGTCTAATAGCGTCTTTTTCCTGCGCGATGAGATGGCGTCTTTTGATGTTTTATCGTACTCGTAATTTTGCATTCCATTCTAAATTCGCGCTCCACGTTGGGCAAGCCATTTTGGTACTGTTTTTAGAAAAAGATAGTCAACACATATCAGCGTGAATATAGCAGCAGGAATAATGTTTTTACTGAATGATGTAATAGTTTGATATCAGACGCGGTTATCTACAGGGTCGAGGTCACAGAATGGGATGCATAAATCAACGTTCCTTTATCACAATATATTTATTCGTTAATTTACACTTTTAGCACCATATTAATTAATCAACCATCTTCACAGTTAGGTAGAATCTACACTGTATAAAAGTTTGGGTGAAAGTTACATGTTCACGCACTACCAAAAAAATACATCCTTCCAACTTGAGCATACAGATGCTAATGAATAAAGAGTCCCTGGCATCGGTATGACGCAACACCGCCATTCTTTTGTATTCATCCGCGCAACAGTTCTCATTGGTTGAACACGAAGTGACAAGAAAACATTGGCTATCTTGAATATTAAAAAAAATAAGTCCCTGATACACCCAAATTAAAAGAATTAGAAATTTACACACTCTTACAAAAATATTTACATGAACGACCCTCCATTGGTCAATATTCTGTCTCAACATAAATATCAATTTTGGTTTTTAACTGACTTTTCGTTTCTGAGTTATGCTGCCCACAGACAGACTGACAGACAAACACACACACACACATGGACCTTTTCTAAAAATGCTTTTTTTTTTATTTTAATTTTTTTTTATTCAGGAGTCTCAAAACATATATTTCCAGTGAAATCCGGCCATCGAAATTTTGGGTGGAATACAATACTTTCCCTGCTTACCAGTAGAGAAAGTAAAAATTGTTATAACTCTTAAAGCAGGCAGCCCCAATTCTGCTGTTTAACCTGATGCCTATTAACTTATATAGGCATTGTAAGAAATCCTGCATTAGCTAACAACATATACTTATATATGCAAGTGGGCAGAATAGAAAGTCAACACAGGTGGAAGGAAAGGCAGTAGAGGCACAGTTGTATAACTTGCAATATCAGAAGGCTTGCACTTTTATTGACAGTATTCACTGTGTATACAAGGTGAAAATACACGAAATTTCGTGTTACATTCAACTGGGTGCTTAATAGAGCAAATGAAGGTTGCATCTTATAGCTCGCCTGTCACTTATGAGTACATACCAGTGGTGCTGTTTTTATAATTATAAAAGGTGATGTTGATGAGCTTTTGACTCTTTCATTATCTCGGGTCGTGCTACTGGATGGAATGAACATACACTTGGGGTTAACTTTAGTGAAATATTTTATTCGCACCTTCTTGTTCACAATATTTAAATCGTATCACAGTAGTAAGTCTTTTATTTCAGTGGATTGACTTCCCTAGCATCGCCGAGATTTAATGTCTGAAAATTTAGCAACATTTCGCTAAATGTGTTTTCTATCACTTTACACTTTGTCTATTTTACATCCTTTCATTTAATTGCACACTTCGTATTAACTAACTTATTAAAGTTAGCTAATGTTTCACTTATTTTACACAAATTAACGGTCTTTAAACACTTAGTAAATTTACTTTCACTATTTTATGACGTGCACACACAAAAATGCGTCCATCTACACCAAACACATAGACGCTAATCTCATTCTTTTGGTTGCGAGTCTAGGATTCCGACTGCCATGTGTACATCCGCGTATGCGTTCATCAAATAGTTCCCGCATTGTTAGGGAAGCGATCTTTAGCTATTCTCCTTTCGCTTTTAATACTGAACACATATAATTCTTTTATTTATACATATATATTAAAATTAAATATGGAAATATTTATGACGTCTTTAAACAAACTTAATTGTTTGTAACAATGAACATTAGTAACACGTTTTCGTCATTTAACCAACTCATACCAACACCAAAAACAAATTACACTCTTAACAAATATTTACATAAACAATTTTCTTTTGGGGTCTTACAATATCCTGTCTCACTAATAACCCCATGGCACAACAGCCCATCCAAGCCAAGACCTACTGCCCAACCACTTTGCCCCGCCCACTACAGGCATCATGCATTACTAGAGGTCCCACCCGGCCGATTAAGCAGTCTTCTTGACCAGGGACCACTACTTTTCAAGCTGTTCAATTGGCCTCTCATGTACTTAATGAGGCTGAGTGCACCCTGGACCAGACCTCCCAGTGGAGAAAAATCCCATATCGGTACCGGGGATTGAGCCCGGGGCCCCTGTGCCAGAGGCAGACGTGCTACCACTGCACTATGGGGCGGTCATGCATACTGGTATTACATTCAATAATAATTCAGTTGTCAAGCTTTTGGTGTCATTTTACCTCTAATTATTTTCAAGTACTTGGAGTAATTTCTTTGTTGTACCAAGCCTAAGATTACATTTTAAACTGTTGTCAGCTAATTGGTTTGTGGCGAGGTTTACAGACTTCATTAATGAGAAAAACTACTCACACAGTTATGTATATCCAAACATGCTTAACATGTGAGTAGTGTGTCTGTTTAGCCATGGAAATTTGGACGTAGGAAATTTTAAGTATAAGTCAGTCAAGTTTGTTTTGTGAAGGAAAGACTTCATTTCCCAATCATATTGCATGTCAATAAGTTCCAATTGAAACTCATTTTCAGTTGTTACGGTGTCTCTGAGCTTCTCTATCATCATATCATGTTCCACTGCTTTATAACTATCACATTCATTACGAGTAATGTCGTAAGATTTACTGTTTAATTATTTAAACAACCGTGCAAAGTTGCCATTCCTATAACTCACAAGCTAACATCACACTCTAGTTAAAAGCATCCAACAAGGCTGCTCTCGAAGAAACAGCTGTAACATGATACCCACTTACTAGCACAAAACATGCTGGCCATACCTGCTGCCCATTTTTCCTCGAGTTGAGGCTGCATGTCTTAAATATTTATGCCTTCAAAATTTTATAAAAAACAAAACTTTCAGAAACATTATGCTTATAAACTTTCGTTATTTAAAATTTTTCATAAAAATGTAATAATAAACAAGATATTTTAATCTTTTGATTTTCAGCCCATTAGAACTCCTCTTTGGGAAAAATTCAAATTCCATGATTAAACAAATTCAAATTTTTAGAAATAACTACAATATTAAAATGGATACCAACTCTCTGCAGAGTGACAACAAAATGGCCAATATGTTAGTGAAAAAGAAATAAATACTGAGCAAAAGAACAAATATAATTTCTCATATAATGAATAATAGAAATACACAAAGTAATAAGATACTTGGTGGCACCATGGCCGAGCGGTTAGAGTGTTCGCCTACCATCTAGGTGGCCTCGGTTCGATCCCAGCGACCTACATGTGGTATTCATGGTGGACAAAGCGGCACTCATTCCACCAATTACTCTATAACACCTTTCCAATCATCGATTTCGCCTGCATTTCATATCATCCTCTTCCTCTTATACTTGGTGCTTGGCTAACCACTCACTTCCAGGTCTTCACTCTGTCTGGTCCATAGGTTCCTCTGTTCCCCGACAGGCATGACACTATGCAGTGGTTTGTAAGTCCTACATAAGGGGAGGGTAATCAGGTAAAAAAAAAAGAAGAAGAAAAATAAGATACTCAATGAAAAATACTAAGAGATAAATACAACAAACTTTTGGACCTTCCTCGCAAATCAACTGTAAACAGTTTCAGAAAAACTGCACCAAGTGTTTAAATAAATATTTTGTTTGTTAATGATGCTGTCAATTGCCATCATAATACCAATGCCGCCAGTGTACTAGAATTTCATCCCACAAGAATTCTTTTACATGCCAGTAAATCTACTGACACGGGGCTATTCCTTTTAAGCAAACTTTAAAAACCATCGATCTGGACCAGATTTGAACCTGTCACCTTGGGATGAGCAGGCCAGCACCAAACCAATAAGCCACGTAAACCAACATGCATAAATGTTAATATGATTGTCTTATTGAATGCACTGCACTATGCTTGAATTAATATAACTTGGCAATTCTGACAGCTTGCTTGGCATATGTTCTGGGCATCGGTGGTATATGGGTCTGTTGTCATGCAACCAGCTTTAATCTTGAAATAGCCAATAGTCTTTGTGGTCATGCAATCATCTTTTCAACCCCCTCCAACACATCTGTGTGTTGCCACATCTTATGCCTCCTCTTGTGCTCAGCTTGGGAGTGACTGACAACCAACCAATGGATCAGCAAAACTGCATGTTTTGCACGTGGCACAGAAGATTAATGTTGAGTACCTCACCTTCCCCATTTCATTCTCCTACCTTAACCTGGTGGACAGACAGTATGTGTTTATGATTTATTTAATCCATTTGGTAGTTCCTTCTTAC
Source organism: Tenodera sinensis (assembly GCA_030765045.1). Lineage (NCBI taxonomy): Eukaryota > Metazoa > Arthropoda > Insecta > Mantodea > Mantidae > Tenodera > Tenodera sinensis. The sequence goes on along the minus strand of CM060973.1, from coordinate 86,266,473 downwards.
TCATTGAAGTAGGTAACTCTTAGGTTTAAAGTAAAAACCTTTCAATTTACATACCACGAGAACTTCCTCATCTGTTGTCACCTTTTTGCCAAGTGCTAGGCTCACAATGTTAACACCATTCTGCCTTCTTCTAAGTTTCTGCAATGTTTTCATTTCTTCAAGTTTAGTGCTGAAAAAAAATGGACTGTTATGTCATAGTAATAAAATTACCTACATATATAAAACTAATAAACAGAGTATAGATTTATTTTTAATTAAGATTTAATTAAAACTATATATGTATGTAGTGGATTTTGGTTTCCAGATTTTAGGTAAACTCAATTAACATTGCTTTGTCTGTCTGTATTACTTTGGAGATACTTTGCTGATAATTTCAAATTTGGTTTGAAACCAGTATAGAATTACAGTTTATACAAAGAGGCTCCTAAAATCTGTGACTTCTGCCTGAACTGTTGCTTGCGTGGAGTTAAAATTTTTGAAGATAATGGGACAGCAAAAAACTTATGGACTGACTGTGCAATGTTTTGCCTGTCCACATCCTCGAGGCTTGTTGCCTCCTGCCACTGTAATTGAAAGATGCAGGTGAAGCCATACAACATTTTTAAAGGCTTTACTTACAAACTTTGTGAAAGGACATGCTAAAAATGGCCACCATTGTTGTCCATACATTTTTGGGACCTTTTTAGGAAACTATCCATCATTCACTGTAGTTCATGTAGAGAAATGCTGGCAATTTCCTGGCAGATAGTTTGTTTTATTTCTTCCAGAGTATGGGGGTTTGTCTTGTACACTTTGTTTTAAGCTACCAAGATTAGAAATTGCAGGGGGATTAAGGAGGCCACAAATCTCTACTAATAATTCTGTCTTGAAACACACTTTCAATTGCCCTTATCTAAGATTAGTCACATGAACTGTTTTAGTTTTATTAAAAAAGGCAAAATCATGCTCCCTGTCTGTAAATTCTCTAAAAAAAGAGGTAAAGTTGTACTCACGTATACACAGGTATCAAATATTTATTCGAAAAAAATTGGCCCTATAACTCAGAACCTTATATTGTTCATAAGTATCCCTTTGAGACAACAAAATTTGTGTATGTTGTGCCATTAGGGGAGAAAGATTTGTCAGAGCTCCAATAATAATCTTTTTTCATAAGGTTGATAAGTAAAGCCTTTAAAAGCAGTTTTATAACTTGGCAAAGCAACAAGACGTATTGGCCTTGGTTGTCAAGTACTGTGATCGCTTCTTATCTTGTTTACTGCAACAGCAAAAATTAGTAACTTGGCATAGGCAGTATTGCAATGCAAATGAATATCTCGTGCCTGCCGATATATGAGATGTTGTTGTCCTGAAGATATTATTGCATCTGAACAGTGTATATACTATGTCTTGCCGTGTATGTGCGATAAGCTCACATAAACAATTCTGCAGTTTCACATTCTTTCCGATATGCTTCATGGGTTTGCCAGGTAGTAAACATATTGTATGGTTTCATCTGTATCTTTCTATGATAGTGACAGATGGCAACAAGCACTGAGGATGCAGATAGGCAAAATACTGAACAGCTGTCTTATCTACCTCTATCACCATATTGAAGCAGGATTCACTACCTGTCCCACTCTGTGGAGGTGTCCTCTATGGGTAGAGTACCTAAACAAGAGGCCTGTTGCCCAAGAGAGCTTTTCCCTGCTTAATTTGAACGGTTCTTGCGATCTACTTCTGTCCAATCTTGATATGAGGGCTTTGAAGCGCCTGAACCCTACAGATGAGTCCCAGTTATAATATCAATAACTATTTGTATCAATAACTACCAAGAACTGGCTAATGTTATGTATAGATTACGGTCCCAGGTATACACGTAATCGATCACAACTATACCGAAATATACGGAAGGGCCTACGACGCAAACCGCAGCAGATGGATGTTTAAAAGCTGAGGAGTATAGCAGTTGTGGCCTAACCTAACCTGATCTAACATATAAGTTTTGTGGATGGATTGTTTCGATAACTGTCTTACAGAAATACGGGACACTCACCTTACATCTTCTTCATTTTCGGAGCTCTCTTCAGAAGTATCGTTTCGTTTTCTTAACGGTTTCTTCTTCTTTGGCTTAAATGTTATCTGTGATACTACATTATCCTCCGAACTCGACATTGCGGAGACAGAAAATCGAGTTTCAATTACCCTATATATACAAGCGATAGCTTAGCAAACACTTCTCAATTTCACGTGTAGTTTTGTTTGTTCTGTAATAATTAGTGAGTGCTAATGTTCATTGCCAAACTTTTCCGATTCCAGATAGCCATTCTGTATTCTAATTAATTGCTTTATTCCTATTCCTGTATTCACTGCATAGCACATGTCAGTGTTTAAACATTAAGATAATGTCTCGTATTTACCAAAACACTCCACCTGGAATTACTACCACGGTAAACGTACACAATAGCTGCATCACTTGATCACTACGCTCGCATCTGTCTGTGTTTAGCACACCGTAAACTTTTAGGTTAGGTAGCGAAGAGTATCCATCATTTTTGCGTTAGCTACCTGAATAATTTATTGCATGTCTTCCTGTTTTATTGTAGACAGTGTTCAGTACTCTGATACAGTCTAAATTTTTTGAGGCATTCATTTAACAACTTTCATTATCTTACTTAACGAGGTCATCTCGATTCTCGTTTTTGTACTGTTCCAATTGTTTCCGACATTTCAAGTATTACTGAATCACATCTCGTAGTGCACACATAACACTGATAAAGTGCTTCAAGGAGTTTAAAGAAAAGCAATGTAAAACAAACGCATTGGATTGCATGTTACCAATTAAATACGATTATTTTGTTTTATACGGAAGATAACGATTGCAGGGGCTTGTATTGAAGGTGGGTATGCAGTATTAGTACCGTATTTTCTATTGATACTCTTCATTTTGGGCTCTTTCCCCTGCCTCTGATATTAAAGGAATTCTAGGCTGTCCCATAGGGAACACCTCACTTTTCAATAAATATTTCATATAGGTATACCAGTAGGCCACAGATCTTGTACCTATTTTTATGCTGTTTGAATTTATAAAGAACATGTCATCATGAAGAAAATTATGATAACATTTCACTGCAGTGGAGTGACTGGAGACTGTTTTACACAAGAGGTGATTTCACCAAAATTACTGCAAATTTTTAAGAAAGAATGAAATGACAAACAAAAGATACAAATATTTTATTTATTTTATAGATTAGATTATATCAGCGAGATGTAAGATATGGACCATCATACCTACAGAAGTTGAATCCGCCGCAGTGAAATAATGATGTTTTCTTTTATCACATGATTTTTGTATTCAAAACACCTAGATGAATTAACTGTAATAAAAATACGATGATAATTTTCTATCTTACATTTAAGGCTACTACTGCAAACAATAATAATAGCTTGTGTTTTAATATTTGCAGACTTGATGATTTGTTCAATTAAAAATTCTGCTCATATGATGGATGGAATAATAATAAGAGAAGCAAGGCGTGAAGATTGCAAAGAAATCAGAAGACTTATACAGGCTAGTATGGTCTATTAAATATTTTATTTATGATTCATTGATGACATGGACTTTGCATGTCAAGGAACTGAAGTCCCTTTTTGGAGTGAAGGAAAGCTTAAAGGCAACTTGCGAACACAAGGTGCACCAAAACTGGTATACAATTGAGCTATACATGGTTTTCATTTCAATTTTTCACAGGTTTCAATCTCTTATCCCCTTAGCGACTAACTTCTTTATATTTTTCAGAAAGGCATTTATTTGTTCTCATATCTTTTCCCTTCTATTCTTTTGGCACCTGGAGCAATAGATTTGAATGAATAAGCTGGATAAAAGCACATGTTTTGGAAACTTATCTGCATGCAATTATTTCTATTTACTAAATTAAATGTCTAAAATGTGCTCCATTGTTTGCTAATCACATAACCCACTGTAGAACTCTGCAAAACTGTTGTAGTGTTTCTTGGCAAGTTTTTCATTCCCACTGCCCTTTCTCTTAATGGGGAGAGGTATTACTAGCACACTTTATCTTAGCCCAGGAACCTAGTGTTATGAATAGTCTGAGTCAAGAAGCCCTGTGCTTTGCCAAAGTAATAACTAAGGATTGTTGCCCATACTCAAGTATTAATACTTGTGCATTTCATTCTATTGCATTATGTTTGTTTCTGTTTTTTTTTATTATCGTCCTCCAGCGTAGTGTCATATTGGATGATGAATTAATGAAATGGGTGAAATTATGCTAAAATGAGTCTGAGGTCCATAGAGCTTTAAGTTACCAAATATCTTCTCAGGATAAGGGAAAACCTCAGTAAAAAGCTTATCTGGATAACTCACCCTAAGCGAGATTTGAACTTGTGACCTCTTGGACATGAGGCAGACACACTACCACCATGCTACGGAAGTGGGCTTTTGTTGCTGTTCTTAGTATTGTCATACCTGTTTAGGTTTGTGCTTTACGTCGGTCTGGGTGGCTCAGTTGGTTAGAGCGCTGGCTTACTGATTCCAAGGTTGCGGGTTAAAATCCTGCCTAAACCGATGGTTTTTAAGTGTGCTTAAAAACGACAGCTCCATGTCAGTAGATTTACTGGCATGTAAAAGAACTTCTGCGGGGCTAACCTGGAATAAACAATTGTGGAAACTACAACTTACAACCTTCTATGATATAATTTAAAGTATAACTGTGTAAAAGACATGAAATGTCCTTAAATCTAACAAAACATAGTACAGATATGTGGACACCATTTTTGCTATTGTTCCTGAGAAACATATAAATTATGCTTTAAAACTTTAAATTTGCAAGATAAAGCCATAAAATTCACTTTGAAAACTGAAAATAATAGCTGCCTTCTATTCCTAGATTTAAAAACATTACAATAAATCTAATTTTGGCATTTATAGAAAATCTACTCATACTGATAATTACATAAAAAAAAAGTTTTAATTCTCTTCAGACAAATTTGCTGTTTTTAATAGTTTAATTTATAGGTTAATAAATATATCCCTTAATAGGGAAGATGTCCAAGCCAAGAGCCTAATGAGGTTACCTGGGTTAACCCGAGTGGAGGGTAATTCGCCACTGTACCTATCCGTTTAGTATGGATTTACCCATGTGATATAAAAGGTGATGACTTTCCTGCTAGCTTTTATGTCTGTGTTATAATGATGGTGGTGGTTGGATTCTCTTGCTTGTCACTGGCTGTGGGGTGCTCTTCCAAAGCAGAACATCGCTAGAGCTGGACAAGTGCTGCGTGACATTAAGATGAATAAAGAACTACTATTGGTACTTTCTGCAGACAAGGGAAATACAGCTGTTGTGATATCAAGAACCCACTATCACTCGAAACTATTAGATCTGCTTTCCGATAAAGCTTACAAAGAAATTCCTAAAGATCCTACCAACAAAGTGGAAAGAAAAACAGCTGCTCTATTAAAATCTTTTGGTCTTTCTCTAGAAGTCATCAAAAAGATAACACTGCATCACTCGACTCCTCCCAGACTTTATAGCTTGTCAAAAATACACAAACCAAACATCCCTTTCAGGCCCATTGTTGATGCTATAGGCTCTCCGACATATGCTCTGGTTAAGTACCTAACTGAGCTAATGCAACCATTGATTGAAAATTGCAGTCACTATGTGAGAAATTCATCATAATTTGCAAAGTTATACGGTGAATCCAGGTAACTACTTCAGATATACTGGTTAGTTTCAATGTGGAATCTCTTTTCACTAAAGTGCCCCTGCAGGATACATTACAACTGTTGAAATCCCACTGTTGATGATAAGATGATTAGCTTGTTCTGTCATGCTTTAACTTCCACGTATTTCCTGTATAATGGCACCTATTATGAACAAGTGGATGGTGTTGCTATGGGTTCTCCATTATCTCCGGCTATAGCCAATTTCTACATGCAGGAATTTAAACATGTGGCACTCGAAACTGCACCCCTAGCTCTTACTCAGTTCTTCCGTTATGTAGATGATACTTTGTGGTATGGCCACAAGGAAAGTATGCTCTGACAGCTTTCCATGAATTCCTCAACAGCATCCATCCCAACATCAAGTTCACCATATGATCAAGGATGGCTTACCGTTCTTGGATTTACTTATTTATAGAAAAATGATGGCCACCTGGGCCACAAGATGTATAGGAAGCCAACACACTGATCTATACCTTAATAGCACCAGTCATTATCACCCAGCACAGAAGCAGACAGACCTCTCAACACTGATATATCAAATATCTTGAAAATCTACCTCAAGAAATACACCTTCATACAGTTTTCAGGCAGAATCAGTACACTAACCAGGAAATAAATAGAACTTTGAAGAAAATGCACTCTAAATGCAACTGCAAACCCAACACAAAAATCAACATGCAGCCTTAGCAGTCATCCCTTATTGTGGTACTCTGTCGAAGAAAATTGGAAGATCACTCGTGAAGTATCAAATAAAAAACGTGTTCGTCCCCAACCAAAATAAACATTTTTTAGGTTCTGCTCAAGATGATTTGGGTCTTCATGTACTAGGAATTTATGAAATCCCATGCAGTTGCGGCATGGTTTATGTAGGATAGACAGGTAGAACTATAGAAGATTGCATTAAAGAACATCAACGTTGTATTAGACTAGGTTATCCAGAAAAATCAGCAGTGGCTGAGCACACATATAATACAGATCATAAAATCAATTTTGCCTCTACAAATATGCTAGGAAAGTCCTCTAGGCACTATGACAAGTTGATTAAAGAAGCTCTATACATTAAAGCTAATAAAAATCACTTCAGCAGGAATGAAGGCCTTCAAATCAGCAAAGCATAGACACCAGTCAATCAGCATTTCTTTCCACCACAGCACAAAGAAGCATCAGCAATCACCTGATTGGTTCCACACGTCTCCATCGGCTGGAGCTTGATCATTGGGAAGAAAGTAGGCGGTTCTTATCTGCCACAGGCTAGGTATAAATATCGCAACATCAGTAGTCTAGACTCAGTTCCTCTGAGGATGGTGGCAGAGTTAGTCGCTGAAAGCTTGGCTAGTTACCCAAATTTGACCTGGCTGTTAGCCTGAGACACAATCATCGATAATCAACACCAGGAGAGCTTCAAATCACTAATTAATATAAGTAAGATGTTTTAATTTTTTCACTCCAAACCAAATTATACTCCCTCACCCATCCTTTAAACAAAGTAAGAAAGATATAAATCCTATTTTCTAAGTGTGACTAAGTTATATTATATACCAAGTTTCACTACAGTCAATTTGGCCCTTCTGGCTTGTAAAAGTACCTTAAAACAATTTTTAAAATTTGAGTTTTGACACTGGGTTATCCATTACATATAAACAGTTATCCATCTCGGATTGAAAATTGCTAGAAACATTTTGATTACAGTATTTTATTTTTCATATATGTTAAAGTTTAATTACTTTTTAATTGTATTTTTGTTATTTTGTGTTTCAATTTGTTTTGTAAACAGTATTTTGATTTCACTTGCATAATTTGTATTTCCAATACATTGCAGGAACTAGCAGAATTTGAAAAGATGAAAAATGGGCCTAAAATAGACTACACTGGTTAGTATAAAAGCGCATTATAAACACTTTTGTTTTTACCTTAAGTGTGAATAATTTTATTTTTAAGGTTTTGTTGATTGTTTATATTTTAAGTTTTGGCTTTTGTTCTTACACCAATTTTCTAGGCGTTATCATTTTTATACACTAAAAAAAAACTGATGAGAATGAAGTGATTAAAACAGTGGAGTGTATTAATAGATTGAAAAATATTTATAAATATTTATAAACACATTTTGCTCTTACTTGGAATAATGTTAATCACAGGACTTGTTTTGGAGTGGGTTCATTCCATCATTCAGCTATTGATCGACTGGTTCGACATTAGGTAGCTGCCTCCCCTTTCGACATACCAGTCATAAATAATGTCTTATGACTAGTCAATAGGAAGAACAGCAGACCAGGCAACAGGAGAAAGGGGAGCCAGTTACCTGATGTGGAACTAATTGATCAAAAGCTGAATGATGGAGAGAACCCTCTCCAAAACAAGTCCTGTGAATAATAGTATTATAAGTAAGTTGGAGCAAAATGTGTTTATAAATATCAACATATTTTTTAATCTATTTTTACATATATTTGTTCAGTGCAAAAGTTTATGTTGTCTTACTTTTGAACATTAGAATATCGATACCATAAAGAATGAGGATGATATGGGTTTGAGTGCTATGATAATCACTGAAGTTTTGTAATTTTGATTTTCATTATTCTACAGAGTAAATATATTATACTATGTCTTCATCTCCTCTTTCTGTAGTTATATTGGTCTTTTCTGCACAGCATTTCAATTCACAAGCACACCACTCTTCTGGTCTCTCACCAATATGTCAAATTAAGGACATTTTCTCCTTACATAGACAACTGCTACTTAATTGCTTACTGCAATACTTCCTGAGAAAACAGCAGAATAGAATTGAATCAAACAGCGATCAGATTTATTTTTATACCTGAGCAGGAATTTCTTGAAGATTCACAAGAAGCCAGGAAGACAATTTCTATCCATATGACATAGACAATGTCCCAACAGTAGTTCTGAACATAAGCTGAGAGCATGTCCCCTCCCTCTTTGTAATAAACTACATGTCAGCCAGTGCTGACACCATTCCCTGCCCAAAGCAGGGCAAGCAGTCAGAGATGCCTGCCTTAACATGATCATGGCACTGTAATGGTTTCTTCTAAAAGTAGAATTTAAAATGTTATTGTTTGTTTACAAGCTTTAATGTTATTTAATAAAATAAAAGAATATTGGGTTAATCCAGTAAAGCTTAAACACTGTATCCTCAGAAGTGTAATATGATTAAATAAAAGTTACCTTTATGCATTACGTTACTTGTTTATCTATTTTACCCTTGAGTCAGATACAATGGTGTCATTGAAATCAAATTTGTAACAAAATTCAAAATGTGGTTGCTTTGTTACAAAATTCTGTCATTTTTAATTTGAGTTATTACAAAATGTCTTTGAAGTGTTACTGCATAGTGGTTATTATTTTGGAGAAGTTGTATATTGACATAATTCCACTATCATGTAGTTCACCATGACTAATTTTGGGGGGATGTTTGCTCCCATCTTCCACTCTTCCACTGAAGATTAAGGATTGGTGTAGTTCTAGTAAATTACATAGTAAGTGAAGTTATAATTGAACCTAGATGAGGCACTTTTAAAGATTGATTCATAATAACCAAAGCACAGGAGCTAAAATGGGAATGACAAAATAAAAATACCTGTATTTTAATATGAGCATTCACAATTAACAGGAAGCTTTTCCAGGAATGAAAGAAAAGACTTGGTAAAATTTTAATTTTCCCATTCTTATGCCCAGTGTTAGTATATTAGATTCATATCGTGATTCAGTAGCTATGGCCCAAGGTCATGGGGAGGTTGATGCTGGGCAGTCAGAACAGTACACAGATAAGCAGTGTGCTTGCCCAGCGTAAACACGATAGTGCAATGGCCAGATATCCAGAAACTTCTAGAAGTTTTGCTTTCTCAAACCTTCTGGTGCTCTGTGAAAATTGTTCTATGGCTGTATAAACGAGTGCTTTCACAAGTCTTGCAAAATGAGTTAGTGAGAGTGTTTCAGGTACAACGAAAAGCACTATTCTTCGAGCTAGTTGGTGGAGATAAATGCAATGGAAAGATGATTTTGCAAAGGCTTTCAAAGGACTTTAAATCTGACATTAATGCATTGAAAGAGCACCTAGTTCAGAAGAAAGGCTAGACAGGAAGATGGAAGAAACCTGGATGATAGAGCTGCATGGTCAAGCATATGGACCAGTAGATGACAGAGAGAGCTGCAGCCCAATGCTGAGTTAGGTTGTAACTTGCATACATTGAGGAAGGAGCAGATAGCGAATCTAGACACAGGGCCGAACCTAAGGGATGGAGAATCTGGCGTACTGTCATTTACTCAGGAGAATGTCTTTGTCCTTGAATGTGCAATTGTGCTGTGGAGTGGGGAGCTTCTTGGTACAATGTGAATAGAGTAACACTGGTAGTTCAAAATTACTGTCCACAAGGCAGTTGAACTGTAAGCAACTGCTACAATATTATATTGTGTGGTGTCTTGAGTCTCCAATAAAGATAATTCATTAGTGATATTATTGAAAGTATGATCATAATTGCTTTGTTTGATTTGGAATGTAATGTATTAGTGATACTCTTTCACGTAATATTTATTGTCCCGGGAAAGAAAGAATAAGTCACTTTTGAAACAGGATATAAAACGTCATAGCGAGAGGAATAAACAATAGCGTGCTATCTCAAGTTCACTTGTGTCAACCACAAGGTCATAGCTAAACTCCTGGGTCAAATACAATACCACCTGTGGATGTTGGTCCCAAGATCCCATACTTTAAGGGCTATTGGACACAAAAGAACTCGCTAGTGGTCAGAAACAGTATGCTGAAGAAAGTGGAAATATTCAAGTGGGAAAACCAAGGTGGAACAGTTTGTGCTTCTGAAGAGCACAGTGAAGAGAGCCCTGGAGGAAACACATGCCAGTGCTATAGGAAGGCACCTCGATGTGAATAAGACCTTGAAGAAGCTGCATTGCTGATTCTATTGGTTACGTCTTTGAAGTGTTGTGGAGAGGCGTGCTAGCAATGCAACATTCAATTGCCTGGTCTTGGCCCCTGCCACGCATTCAGTGTCAACTGATGGGAGCTTGTGATTCTTGTGATTGTTCAGATCAAGGAGTTTGCCAAACAGTTTTGAGGTGGGAGCTGTGTGATGCAGCCACTATGGCCCAAAGTAAACACGATGAGCCATATAACCAGAATCTTCTAAAAGTTTTGCTTTCTCAAATGCTATGGAGCCCTTTGGGCATTTCCTATGGCTATATAAGCGAGTGCTCTTGCAAGTCTTGTGGAGTTTTGCAGGTGAGTTAGTGAGTCAGCAAACTAGGGAGTGTCATCTTCTAAGGTCTAGGGGTAACATGCTAGCCTCTGGTTCCCAAGTTCAAACCAGGTGGAGGGCGGCAGATTTTTTCAGGCGTAAAAATCCCTAGCATGGCATTCTTTGGGAGGGAAGTAAAGCCAATGGTTCTGTGTTGTAGATTTATGGCACATAAAGGAACCTTAAGCCTGATAAAGAGACCTCTGAGCAAAATTAAGCGATCTTTCATGTCCATGGGATGCTGAGAACCATAGCAGTTAAAGAGTGTCCATGAATAAACATTCAATTTCAGTTTCTGATCTAGTGTGTTCATTTCTGGTGCAATGAAAAGTGCTGTTCTTCATGTGAGTTGAAAATTACCTTGATAACGTACAGTGAGTGGTATTTGAGGCAGCTTCGACTAGTGTTTGACTCCCTGGTGAGTGAATCGTTTGGAAGCAGATGCTGTGTCATACATCATCTCATTGCGACACGAAGAGTGTGAATTCACAATGATAATTGAAACTAGTTAGCATTCATGAAGAGACAGAGTGAGTTAATCAACTCTAAGCGAAAGTGAACTAGATTACTAAGCGACAGTAAAAATTAGCGAAGGGACAATTTAAAAACTGGACAAAGGTCATAATATTGTGCATATCACGCTTCACTGTATAAATTATTCAAGATGAAACAATTGCTAGAGCTCTCTCTAATGGCAAGCAGATAAAATAAAACTAGAAGAAATTCCAGTATATGTACTTCTGGACTACCTCAGGTTCATTGAAATTGGGTCTTCTAGCAACAGTGTCACTTGTTTGTTTATATGCAACTAAAAACTGGCTGTTGGCATAGAAAACATAACAAAACCTGCAAAGAAAGCAATTAGCAGTAAAAATAACAGAACAATAAAGAACAACAGATAGCATTAATGTATGTTGTTAATAAAGGAATTAAGTTAGGTATAACAAGAGGAATTAGAAATAGCAATTGATCTACTTTTAGAAAATGTTAACCTTATAAATATTTGACATTGGCTAATCTGCAGTATGTTGGTTGAATTAGAAGCAGCTCAGTTACAAATAAATGACATCCTGATGTGCCAAATTGGCTTCCCCTGATATGATCATTGATATTGTAACAAATGGTCAATTGGACAAATCCCACTCCTGACACCAGTGTGACAAAATTACAGAATAAGTCCAGTTTTCTATCACTTTATTTTTCTTCTTCTTTTGTAGAGAAACACAGTTCTCTTCTACTGGCATTAACACAGTCTACAGTCTTTCGTGATATAACAACTCACATCTGTTTACTTCTTGTGCCCTTGACTCAATCCTTTATTGCCTTTCTTCACTTTCTGTGTGTCTCATACACTAATTCCAACGATACAATTACTTGACGCTTTTTAAATGTTCTTCTTTTCAACGTGATGTACCATATCACACACACAGCTGTCTCGCACTCACTGACACACTGACCAACTCATGTCTATAACTGTAACTAACTAACTCAACTGTTTCCTTGCCTCCTTATATAGCAGGAATGATGTCGCATGGACCTTTCTCAACTTCCACAAACATGCCACCGATGACGTAGACAGAAGTTTCTTGAATGCCTGCAAACCCTTCGTGTTGCTGCTTTTTTGTTGTTAGTCACATGTTTGCTCGAGTAAGTGGTGTGGGAGAAGCTTGACCTTGTGCCTTTGTTTACTCACTGGCCCGGTATGTAATATGAAGTAGCTTAGCCCCAACCATCCTTTGTTGTGTGCCCCACCTGGCATCACATTATCATTGACCCTGTACCCCATCTCACTGTATTGTAAACCAAAATGTTATATATTCTTTTGCTTTCTGTTCTCATTTCTATTCTGGTTTCCATTTTTGAGTTATTGTGAATCAGTATTTATGCATAGACACCCGTGTACCACTCCTTAATATTTGTTGTAAAACATATACTCCCAAATACTCAAAGGAGCCATATTAATGGAAAATGTACCAATAATATGCACATACATCTCTACAGCATGCCTAGCTTTAATTGAACAATGTTTTTCAGTGGAGGGTTTGCATCTAAGAAATTGGTAATAAGTATCTCCTAAAAAAGATTTTGCTAAGGTGTGTTCGGCATTGTGTAAGGGATACCATGTGAATTTGCTTGTGGATGCTTGTGCTACTTGTTGGATTGTTCCAGGAACTGGCAAATTATTCACAAAAGTCAGAAGATATAAGGATTGATGCTCGTAGTAAGTATGTGTTTCAAAACTAGTGTTTTTGTCATGCTTTAGTCTGTTCACTTTTGTTGATGATAACCTTTTGAAGGATTTTGCTAAAAGTTATTATTTTGCATGTGCTTGTAGTATTAGTACTCTAATAATGGGAGAGCAAAAAACTTACAAACTGGCTGTGTGGCATTTTGCCTGTTTGCAACCTCAGTGCTCTTTGCCATCTATTGCCGTTATAGAAAGGCACAGATGAAACCATACAACATGTTTAAAACTACTTTTAAAGACTTTACTTACCAACTTTTTGAATGCAGATGCTGAAACTGGCCACTGTTGTGGTCCATACATTTTGTACCCCTTTTTAGGAAACTGTCCATCACTTGCCATAGTTCACATTGAGAAATTCTGGCAATTTTCTGGCAGATATTTTGTTTTAATTCTGCCAAAGTGTGTGGTTTGTCCTGTGCACTTTATGTTTTAAGTACCCCAGAGATAGAAATCTCTTGTTGGAGCTCTGAGAAACCTTTCTCTGCTAATAGCCCACCATACACCAAATTTTTTGTCATGAGGGGTACTTCATGACCAATATTAGGTTCTGAGTTACAGGGCCAATGTTTTTTGAATCAATAGTTGACGCCCTTACATATGTGAATACAATTTGGCTATTTCTTTTTTTTAAAGAGAATTAACAGACAGGGAGCATGTTTTTGCCTTTTTTTCAACAAGACTACAACAGCTCATACAGCCAACCTTTCGATGAGAACAATAATTGAAGGTGTAACTAGAATTATTGAATGTGTAACTAGAAGTTATTTCTGGGCTGTTATACCGTGTTTGTGTTTTTTTAACACCATTTCAAGAAGTTAACAAGTATGCCACAGTTACAGCCATTTTTTTTTAATAGTGTTGTTTGTTGTAGTGCAGTCTTTTCTTCAGGAAAGAAATTGTATATCGTGTGTTGAACCACATACTTATAAAATCATTGATTTCACTGTTTTGGGTACACAGTGCTTCTTTCCCAGAGTACCATACTTCATGCTTTCCTTTTTCTCCCATAATTCTGTGATTTTATGTATGAGGTCTTAGTGACTGCACCAACACTTTCTTGCAACTTCTGAGTTTCTTTAAAATATGCTGGAAAAGATTTATGTTTATATTTGGTCTCTTTCTTCATGTACTCAAACATTAGCAATAATTTTGTGATTTTGACTGTGTAGAATTTTTCCTCTTAGTTTTGACATTATAGGAGGCACTGTCACATTAGAACTAAGAAGCTTCTGTTAAAACACTGATAATGGCATACATCTCTACTACACAAAACTTGGCAATCAACTGTACTGTGTGTACTCTCAAAACGCAACACAGAAAAGCAGAGCTATTCATTATTGTAGCAAACTATTTACTGACCTGTTCATTAAGGATAGGCTTGTTCACTATACCTTCGCAGAAGGATGTTTGTGTAGAACAAATGAGTGGCCTTACCTGTTTTTCTCAAAAATGTACCCAAAGTATATAAATATACTGTATATTAGATACATTAACAAAACTATTAAAGATAGTTTGCATAAGTAACTTACAGAGTGGAACTGTTATTGGTGATTTTTGCAGTGCTTGAAGAAGATGGGTTCAACTCTCAACATCCATACTTCCATTGTTTTGTGGCAGAACCTTCACCAGAAGATGGCGGAGATGCTGTTGTACCTGATAATGGTGAGAACACAACCATTTTTACTTTATCTACTATGTATAGTAAAGTAGAGGAAGTATTGTATTCAACCCAAAAATTCGATATCAAGATTTCACCAGAAATATATGATTTGAAGCCCTCTGAATCCAAAAAAAAGCATTTTTAGAAAAGGGTCCATGCGTGTGCATGTGCGTGCATGTGTGAACAGCATAACTCAAAAACGAAAAGTCAGTTAAAAACCAAAATTGTTATTTATTTAATATCTTTCAAGGATGTGACACAAAGATTTTGATGAAAATTCCTCCACCCTCAAGTACCCTTTACACAGAAAATGTTTTTGAAAATTTTTATTTTCTCAAAAATGACTAATCAGTTTGATTAAAATGCCATATATTTAAGATTTTTATGACAAATGAAATGTATATTTTGAATCTTCTGGCTATAGCCCCTGTGGTCCTGTTTACTCTGGATGACTTTTGCATAACTGGTAAACTGTAAAGAGATAGACCAGATCTTACCATACAAAAAAAGTAGATCTTGTTAAAACATACAATGCATATCCAAATGAATATTTTTTGTAGGGTGAACCATTTCAAAGATATTCCTTGTGATTTTTCCAAATCTTATAATGGAACATTGTTATTCATTTGTTTATATCTTAACCAAGCCAAGAGAATGGAATTTCAAAGCTTCAAAGGATTTGACGCGTATTGTATTTCCATATTCCTCATGCATCTGCAAGAAAATAAGCAATAAGATAATTTATACGAATGTTTACTCTATTAGCATGAAGAAGAATAGTTAGTACAAGAGTAGAGAAAGTCATGTGAGCACAACACATCAAATTTTTCATTAAGAGATAGACAAAACCATACTATACAAAAAAATGTAGATCTCATTCAAAAACACCATTTATGTCTAATAGATAGTTTTGTGGCATGAACTATTCTTGAAGTATGGTTTGAATTATCAAATAGGTACTTCATCCTCTTTTAAACTGCTAACTTGTTATTAATACGAGGCGTGGTTTTAAAGTAAGTACTGTTTAAATATTTTACTGCTGCAGTCAAGATTTTGAGCATGCATTATTTCTTCTTCCATTCATTAGGAAGCCAGACAGAGCTTTGAGTGACTGTTGCTTTGATTTTTCCAATTGGTAGAGCGTTTTAAAATGTTCAAAACAATGGAATGACCTATTGACTGTGAAGTCAGATCAGTGATTCGTTTTTTGAATATGAGAAATGTTGTTATTATTTATTTATGCCAACAAACTTACTGTTGGTGTTCTTAAACACACAAGCCGTGTGTGGGCAAAGTTTGAGAGGTAGAACTGGAACTTAAAAATTCAATGCCACAACTGGAATTTGAACCACAGACCTTTCACTTACCGGGCGGCTGCTCTAACCACTGAGCTATTGTGACAAACTGCCAGAATGACATTAAATTCTCAAACCAGTTCATATTTAATGAATTTAATGCCATTCTGGCAGTTTGTCACAATAGCTCAGTGGTTAGAGCAGCCGCCCGGTAAGCGGAAGGTCTGTGGTTCAAATCCCAGTTGTGGCATTGAATTTTTAAGTTCCAGTTCTACCTCTCAAATGAGAAATGTTGTGTTAGTAAACATTTCTCCCCAATTGTGTGAGCTTTATGGGGAAACAATGAGTGACAATGCCCGACCACATACAGCCTAAACTCCAGATCTGATCCCATCACTTGGTTGGGGAAAATTTGACCATCCTCCCTACAGTCTGTTTTGGCACCAAGAGGTTATCATCTGTTTCTTCATCTAAAGCAGTTCCTTGGTGGAAAACGTTTAAAAAACAATAATGTTAAGAAAAAAGTGCAGAGTTGACTTTTATCACAGGTGGCATCATTATTTAACAAAGGCTCAAAACCTGGTTTTCCATTACATAAGTGGCTAAATAAGGGTGGTACCTAAATGTAGAAGCAGTGAAAGATGTAATGTAATGAATGATAATAAAGTATTTGGAAGATAATCTTCTGTTACTTTTTAAAAGATTATCAGTACTTATTTAAAAATATGCCTCATACTTTTGTTGTGGTCATATGAAGAGAACAGAATTTCAAAACATCTATTTCCAGTGAGACTGTTCACCTATCAACAAAGCGACCTGGATTCGACCCCAGGGACCTGTATGTGACACTTGTGGTGGACGGAGCGGTATCCAGTTGGTTCTTCTCCGGGTTCTCCAGTTTCCCCCACCACTAATTGTACCAACTGCTCCATCATCACCTTTCCATTCATCGATTTTGCCTGTATTTTATATCATCCTCTTCCTCACTATCATACCTGGTGCTGGGCTGACCACTCACTTGCAGGCCTTCACTCTGTCTGGTCCATAGGTTTGTCTGGTCTCCGACAGGTCTCTGGCCCTAGGCACTGGCCCTAGGCACTGGCTTGTAAGTCCTAGAGGGTGTGAGTCCTACATATGGGCAGGGTAATCGAAGAAGAAATATTTCCAGTGAAATCACTGTATCAAAATTTTATTAGAAATACTGTATTTCCTCTACTTACTGAAAGCACATAGTAGAGAAAGTAATGTGCTTCCATAAGAATAGTTTGTGGAAGCTATATGTTCGAGAAAGTCATGTAGATATAAACAGTGAGATCTGTAACTTACAGGAGCATGTGGTGCCTCTAGTGCAGCGGGAGACGTGACCAACACAAATGCCCTTCTAGGTTATGCATTGTTCTATTATTCGTACTCTACTTGGGAAGGGAAGTCGTTGTACTTGGAAGATCTGTATGTAACACCATCATGCCGTGGCCAAGGACTGGGATCAGCACTTTTTAACAGGGTGGCAAAGGTAAGTGCCTCTTGCAAGGTAGTATCACAAGAAGTTACAAATTTATTTGATGTAACTCATAACCTCAAATGGGATTTATTAACACTATTTAACAGGTTATGGTTAACCATTATTGAAATGTGTAAGTGAGAGGGAGTGAGGGTTGTCTTTTTAGTGCAGTGGTAGTACAGGTGCTTACCAAGCAGGGAGGCCTGTTTCAATTCCCGATACCAGCATGTGGATTTTCCCCCACTCGGTGATCTAGACTGGGGTGCACCCAGCCTCATGAGGTGCCAATTGAGGAGCTGCTGGAGCAAAAAGTAGTGACTCAAAGTTGTAAAGATGCATTATCAGCGTGAGATGGTTATTACTTATGACCCCGGAGATGATCAAACCAAACATGAACTTGACTTCGTTTGCCCAGCGTCATTCTTTTATTGTCTGGAATATTGTCAATTTGTTGATAAAGTGATTATTATTAACTTTTATATTTCAGTTGTGTTCACACAATCAATAATTGTTTTATATAAATGTCAACTTAAACACGTAAAATAGCTTTGTTTCCTTGGCATGCCCAAAATTATTACAATGTGAAATATGATATCATGAGACATCGCAGCTGAAAGTGCATGAGCTAGCAGACATTGCTGGGATTTCAAAAAGTGCTGTACCTGGCATACTGACTGAAAATTTGGACATGAGAAAGCTGTGTGCCAGATTGCTCACAGTTTATGTATTGATTCATAACCATAGATAGATCATGGGTCCAGTATTTCACATCTGAGATGAAGGAACAGTGGAAACAGTGGATTCAAAGAGTAGACCCGGCTCCAGAAAAGGCGAAGACAGTTCCATTTGTAGGCAAGGTCATTGTAGACATCAGTTTTTTGGGATGCATGTGGGAATATTTTCACTGATTATCTCCAAAAAGGAAAAACAATCAATGGTAAATATTATGTGAACTTGTTCAGCATTTGAGTGATGAAATCGAGCAAAAATGGCCGCATTTAGTGAAAAAGAACGTTTTGTTTCATCAAGACAATGCACCACTTGACATCTGTTGTTGCTAATGCCAAAATCAATGAGTTTGAATTGCTTCTTCATGCAAGCTGTTTGCCAGATTGTACCCTGTCTGGTTATTTTCTGTTTCCAAACTTGCAAAAATAGCTTGGTGGTAAAAGATTTGCCAACAATGAAGAGTTGGAGTCTGCAGTTGATGGCTATTTTGCAGAACTCAAAGGTTCTCATTGTAAACAGGGTATAAAAGCTATTGAGCACCACCGGAAAAAATGTGAGACTATGTAGAAAAATAAAAATGTTTTCCCCAAAATTTGTGTGCTTTATTATTTATTTATGCCAACAAACTTATTGCTGGTGTTTTTAAATATGCAAGCCGCATGTGGACAATGTTTGAGAGGTAGAATCAGAACTGAAAAATCCTGGGTGTAGCCTTGAATTTTTCAGTTCCGATTCTACCTTTCAAATTTTTGTGCTTTCTTTGTTAGGTTGGGTATTTCTGGGACAACTCTCGTAAGTGTTCTCTTTTTAGGTCAGTACTGTGTTGTTGCCCACATAGAACTGGGTTACATATAAAACAGGCTCAACTGTATTTTATTTTATTAACATGGAGCGGATATAAAAATAAGCTTTTGAAAGAATATTTTGTAGAAGAGATATCAAAATAGGTAATAGGTTAAGAAATATATGGAATGTAACTCATCAGATTTTTAATAAAATGTTGGTTTGCTAATGTTTCTGTTGAAGAGGGCATTTGAAACTGGATGCAGTCGCTTGGATTTTGCTGTTTTGGATTGGAACCCTGCAAGAGCGTTCTACAAAGAAAAAGGGGCAGTTGATTTAACAGAAGAGGAAGGTTGGCACCACTACAGACTTAGTCGTGATGTGTTAGAACACATTGCAGCTCAGGGTGTTAGTAAAGCAAATGTTACCAATGAATGAGAGAGAGGCATAATAACATCACAAATATCTTTTTTATTGTAACTCAAGTGTGCCAAAAAATTTTAGTCTTTTTATTCTACAATTTCTTAAATGTATTCTCTGTTGCTTTGTGTTATATTTTAAAGTGTAATGTACATAATACAATATAATCTTGTTTATTCAGTCTAGCTGTCTTTGAATGTCTTTCTGAAAATGCAGAAATTCCACTAGGACACACACTAGTGTAAGTTACAGATGTAGCACGTATTTAGTATATGTATGTGAAACAGATAACCCGTCAATGCAAATTAAAGAGACTGGATAAACAGTTTTTAATCTGCTGTGTACAGCCATGAAGTTTAGTATGTCCAGCAAATGCATGTTTCACACTAGTGCTCCTGGTGGCTAGCTACTAGGAACATCTCAGCAGATGATGAACTAAGCTTTCATTAAAGGGTAGAATCACAAATAAAAAATTTAATACCATGCCAGGATATGAACCACAGATCTTCCACTCTGTGTGTGGCTGCTCTTAACCACTGACCTACCATGGCAACATCCAGTATAGCCCTGTATTCTTCACAAGCAAATCTTGTATTTGAGACTCTTACTCCAGTGTTGACTCAATCATAAGTACTTAAGTCCCAGGCTTTAACATTTTTAATCAATAGTTTCTATAATAGCTTTGATTATTACATTATTTTGGAAAAATAAACACCTTCCTCCCATTACTTAAACATTAAAGAGCATAATGTTTTTAAGAGGTAGAATCAGAACTGAAAAATTCAATGCCACAGTCGGGATTTGAACCACAGAAATTCTGCTTCACATGCCCACTACCATGCCAACTTGCCACCATGACATTGAATTCTCCAACTGATTTGTATTTTATCCGGTAGAGCACAAAGGGAATCTCACATCAGAGATAAATACCAGAAGGGCAACTTACAATTGTAGGTATTTTATATCCCAAGATTAAATAACCTTTAGATGATAATTATTATTTTTTTGTGCCAACAAACTTACTGCTGGTGTTTTCAAACACACAACCCATGTGTGGGCAATGCTTTTAAGAGGTGAAATTGGAACTAAAAAATTCAATGCTACAGCAGTTCCGATTCTACATCTTAAAAACATTACTCATGCATGGCTTGTGACTTTAAAAGCATGAGCATTAAGTCTGTTGGCATTAAAGAATAATAATTACCATCTAAAGGTTATTTAATAAAGTACACTACTGTAAGTTGCCCTTGGGGTATTTATCTCATATGTGAAATTCCCTTTGTAGTCTATGGAAAAAATAAGAATTGGTTGGAGAATTCAATGTCATACTGGCAAGTTGTCAACAGTAGCTCAGTGGTTAGAACAGCCATGTGTGAAGAAGAAGGTCCATGGTTCAAATACTGGCTGTGGCATTGAATTTTTCACTTCTGATTCTAAACTAAACTAAACTAAGCCCTGGCACAACACCCCATGAAGAGTCAAGCCTTATGACCCAGCCGCTGCGTTCCCCATCTCGGCCCGCTACAGGCATCATTGGTGGGGTGCAGTACTGGAGGGTGGTATGTGGTCAGCGTCCCAATCTCTCCCGGCCAGTTATGCAGTCTTCACAACCTGGAGCCGCTACTTTTTCATCAAGTAGCTCCTCAATTGGTCTCCCTGGGACCTAACGAGGCTGAGTGCACCCTGTGCCAGACCTTCCAGATGGGATAAAATCCCCATGCTGGTACCGGGGATCGAACCCAGGTCCTCTGCACCAGAGCAAGCACGCTACCAACTGCACTACGGAGGGGGTCCACTTCTGATTCTACCTCTTAAAAATTAAAGAGCATATTTTGTTTACTATTTTAATGCAGTGTAATAAATTCCACCATAAACTAAAAGACATGAGAAATAATAGAAGTAATTATTAATTTTTGGGTGTGTATACATAATGACACAACTGTTCATGGTTACAGTAAATTTTACTTCATAAATTGTGTTTACCATAACTGAATCATTAATAGTTATATTTTTACCCGTTAACACACATAATATTTCTTATGAACTCATTTTCTTGGATCTTTCAGGTTCTCTTCCAGTCCCATATTAAAATTCTTAATATTTCATGTAACATATGTTTTTCCCTCAAACAAAAAATTAACACAGCTGTTTGGTTGGTAAAATAATTTGGTGAATAGCTGGCCACTAGAAGCCTTGTAATCACACCAGCTGCAAAAAAAGGTCTCAAGCTTCGTGGCTGTATATCACAGTGCACTGTGATTTTACTGTATACAACTTTATATATATGAAATAACTAATTCTACATTCTAAATAGCTACACTCTGTTAAACTTTTGATAATTGTATACAGTTTGGAAGGTGAACCAGCTAGTACTAGAAGTAAAGAAGGGAAACAAAATGTTTAAATATCTGTCCTCTGTCCTTTATACATACTGAAAGAGAATTATTTCTCCTGTGATTTTGGCAACAGTAGTAATGTTTATCTAGGGTGTCATTTATCTGATAGTGTTATTGCAGAGCCTTTGTTTTGACGTGTGGTTGTATTGTGGGAAATTGCTTGTCCTGTACTGTGCTGTTTCTAACCAGCTCTGTTCCCTCTCTACTTTCCCTCATCTCCATGTGCCAGCTAATCAGTTGATGTGAAGTCTTTGCTGTACAAGGGTTGATACATCAAGAGACCACATGTTTCAGTGTTATAGTGTGTTAGTCCTGTTATAATACTGTGACAAATACGACAATGAATTCCAATTACCTGTTCTATCACTTTATTTTCTTCTAACTGAAACAAAAACACAGTTCTGTTTTACCATAGTTAAATAAAATGTAGAGTTCTTTGTGACTTTGCAGCTCATAGCTGTTCAGTCCTCATGCAAACCTCGACACACACACTTTTTTCTCTGTCTAACAAACTGTTGGGTTCAATGAACACATTCATTCTCACTGAGCGGGATGGCTCAGGCAGTAATGTCTGTGCCCTGCATTAGGGAGGTCATGGGTTTGATTCCCTTGGCTGTGCACTCTAACATGGGTTTCTCTATGGTTTCCTGATGTTACATAGCGAATGCTGGCGTGCATTAATCTCTTCTCCAGGGATTCCCTTCCCTTCATTTCTCATTTCCCTCGCTTGTAATTTTTCATGTTTGGTTGGTAGCACGGTTCCTTCCGGCAACTGCAGACAGATGGCATAGTTGCTTTCACACTGGAAGAATCTTCCCTGGCTCTCCCTGGAAGTTCTGCCCGGGCCGCAAGAGTCACTTCGTCGCCTTCTCCCTGGGTGGAAGACACACTTCAGTTGTGTGCTAGGTGTCAATATCTGGAACTGTTAAGGGACTTCTATGCATCTGTGGGGGCTTTGCTGACAAGCCTCCAGTCTCACTTCACTTCATCCCTTCCCCCTGGGGGATGGTAGCCTGCAATAGATCCATACCGGGGTTGCAGTGGGTTGAGGTGTCCCCCCTCATTTGCACATACATGCTGCTTTTCTCGATAGCTTTGATGTGACGTATTAATGTTCCAACCATCTCTGTTGAAGTATACAGTTCTCTCATAACTACGACTGCGTGTGTGCACGCACGCACGCACGCACGCACACACACACACACACACACACACACACACACACACACACACACACACACACACACACACACACACACACACACACACACAGCTAATTGCTAACATACAACTACTACTCTGTCTCACAAACTGCTCCTTTCTTGCTGTCCTGTAAACTTTTACAGGTGAAAATGATTAACATGGATTTTTCTGGAAATTCACCTTTTCGCTATGCTTCCACAAACAAGCCAGCAACCAGAAGTCTCACAAACATTCTTGAAACACTTTGTTCTGCCACACTCCATTGTTGGTGTTTACTCGTCACAATTGGTGTGAGTCAGCTTGATCTTGAGTCTTTGAGGCATGCACCCATCACAGTACCAAAACATCTGTATAAGTGCTTAAGCATACAGAATCTCCAGGCATGACTCCTATGTGACAACGAACTCTTATAGAGAAGTGAGATAGCAACTTACAGACAGGTTGCCTGCTGTTTGTGCTCCTCACAGAGAAATGGTTCATAATTTTTTGAATAGATGTAGGGAAAGAGGATGTATTCTTGATAAGAAACTAAAATTAATTCTCCCATGATGATACAGAGAAAAAAGCTCAATGATATTAGAGAAAATTTAGATTGAAGTACAAAGAAATCTCTGAGAAAGCTTACATAGAAATCAGACATTTTGCAAACAATGGCATGAAATACCACCAGTGGTGTGTGACGGCAATCTATACTATGGAAAAAATAATGTTGAGAAGAGTGGACTGGCTGACAAAATAACTTGGTTCTCTATATACTCTTAAGCATTCTTGGGCTCCCAGCGAGAGGAATATATTACATATTGATGTTTTGGGAACATGCATCTCTCCCATCTTCAGGAAACTGAATGGCTAAGGAGATTATATGACTGTATATGAGGCCTGTCTGAAAGGTATCTGACCTTAATTTTTGCTGCACTAAGTAGTGATACTATGGCAGTGCCACTGTGCATGGTGGCAGGAAGAACTTTAATGTGGATGCTTGAGTTTTCTCACCGCATTCGCATGTGTCGGTCACTCGCTGCAGGTTGCCAAGTGAGGTGCTGTTATAAGTGTTTGTCAGATTTAGTTTTCTAACAAGATAACCAAACGAATTGAGCAAAGATACTGCATCAAAATTTGCCAAAAACTAGGTAATTCTCAAAAAGAAACAATGTGTAAAATTCAACTGGCATTTGGAGATGATACTATGGTGGTAACACAAATTAAGAAGTGGTTCAGCTAATTAAAAAATGGCCACACTTTGGTGGAAAGTGATGAGAATCCTGGGAGGCCACAAATCTCGTAAAATGCTGTTCTTGTTGAGAAAGTGAGAGATCTGATATTGAGAGATTGACATTTGACTGTACCAGAGATTGCCGAAGATGTTGGGATCAGTAAAGATTCCACACATACAATTTTGCATTATGATTTGAACATGTGCAGAGTGGCTGCAAAATTTGTGCCCAAGCTCCAGTACATTCATCGCAAATGATCCAGACTTGTTTGGCAAAACATGAACTTCCGTCATTTGCCAACCTCCCTACTCTCCGGACATGGCTCCTTGCAACCCCTGGTTGTTTCCGAAACTGAAGATGCCATTGAAAGGATCCCATTTTGAGAGCAGAGAAGAGATAGTAGGAATGGGCAGTGGAATTGAATGCCATTCCAAAAGATGTTTTCCAGAATTGTTTTCAGAAGTGGAAGGAGCAGTGGGCTAGGTGTGCGCTTGAAGGGGATTAGGGTCACAATCCCATCAGGTAAATAATCTATTTTTCCTGGTCATAGGTCAAATACTTTTTAAACACACCTTGTGTATATATATACTTTCTGCTGTGGCTAGCATGTACGTGGTAGAAAATGGGAATATGTTTGTCGCCAGGAAAGCTTCAGTTCATATTTAACATGGCTCTACTTTTACAACTTGTAAGCCATTCTATGCCATAAATGTCTTTATTTAAAATGTTGCACATAAGCTTTGATTTCTGTTTTAAATACTCTAATGCTGGAGTTTGCTACCGTTTCTGATTATTTCTTTCTTCTTCACATACGCAAATGAGGAGAAACATTGATTCAAGATTTCACACACAATACAGCACTTTTCACTTACACATGTTTCAGTATTCCCTACTGTATTCATGCTCTTGCACAAGCAATTTTCAGTTTCAAAATTGCTTCCAGTAAGTGCTGTTCATAATCATCAAAAGAAGTGCAATTCTATCTTTAGAAGTGAAACTTGTCAAACAAACATTCCATTGGAAACATCTGTCACATTATGTAATTTTAAATTGCTCTTAATATTTACAATTGTTTGAAATGCAATAATTTTGCAGCATTCTAGGATATTACAGCCATAATATCTGAATATTACTGCATTATAAATTTAATCCAGGATTTGCACAGAACAAATTCTTCTTTACATGAAGCAAGAAGGCAAACAGAGAACACATCTGCTACAACTAAATGTTAAATACTGACTTATGAGAAGTGCATTTAATGTGTTTGGAAAAGAATTAGAATGAGTTGGAGTCAACTCGAAACTCGAGTCAGTGTTTGAAAAAATAACTTGCAAACATTACTAAGATAAGTGAAGTTTTTAGTTTCTAATTTGTTCTTACTTTAGAAGAATTAGA
The DNA here is from genome assembly GCA_030765045.1 of Tenodera sinensis. NCBI lineage: Eukaryota > Metazoa > Arthropoda > Insecta > Mantodea > Mantidae > Tenodera > Tenodera sinensis. The sequence continues at coordinate 86,240,643 of CM060973.1, read as the reverse complement.
ATGCTTAAAATGAAGGACAATTTTATTTATAATGTATTTTAATTCACTTCTTTGGAGTCCTGCATTTTGGGGACAGCTACTATCGACATTTTGTTTCACCTATAGTAAAGACAAAATCATGACAGCTCCTTCCATCCTGTGTTATAGCCAAAACATTAGAGTATTAAGGCTGGTTCACAACCTCCAGCAACAGTAATGATAACCAGAACGAGAAAGTTAAAATAGATGTATTCAAATGGGAGTGTTCAGAACCAAGAAAAAGATTTCCCAGTCACCGGGAATAAGAAGAAAAACTTAGCCAAGTTTCAACTTTCTCATACCATTGCCAGGCACAGCATGTTAGATTACTAAGGTGTGTATATAGACCTTTTGCTGTAGGAATTATTCAAGGTGGCCATGCCGTGAAATAGCTGCTAGAGCTCTCTCTGTCACAAGCTAGAAGAAAACATCATTGGTCAGTTGGAAACAAATTAAAACAGGGTGAGCGAATTAGGGAGAGAAATGAACAAAGGATGTAAACAAATCCAAAAACTGTTTGGTGGTATAATGGAAAAAAGGTCTCTGGTAGATTACAAATCAATGAAGGAAACATGGGAAAGGGAGACATAATTATGTTGATAAGGTAAACAATGAACAATGGCCAAGAACTGGTGTTTGGAGGTTGAAAGGACTAAGAAAGGGTATCCCTCAGAGTCAGTGTCCTGTTTGTGGGGGGAAGGAAGATCTGTAGTACATAGTCTTTGAGTGCCAAGGAACGGATGTATGGAGGAAAGAATTTCTGGGGCAGAAATGGGAGAAGGGAGATAGGAAAACAGCATTTAAGAGGATTTTTAGAAAGGAGGTTAGGAACATACGTCAGTTTTTAAGTAGAGTTAAGAAAAAATGGAACTGATCTGTACAAAGAAAACAGAATTAACAATATTTGGTGTTAGTTACAATGTGTTGGATAGCTATAAAGAAGTAAAATGTATGTATAAGTAATTATGTTGGGCAGATATGACAGACTAAGAGCCTGGGCTGAATGTCTGTCATATTCAAGTATGTATTAATTAACACAAGTAAAATATCATATCATACCATATATGTACCAAATATGTAAATGGTGAGGGCAGTAATAGTTTTATTTTTTCATACCTTGTCAGTGAGATTGGTCCACTTCAAGTCACCCAAGTGTTGATGCCTGCCTACACTGGCATATTATGTTCCCCAGGTAGATGCCTAGATTCCATCAGTGATCATTGATCTTGTCAGACCCACCAAGGACTTGATGAGATCTAGGTATATTATCTCCATATGGAGTCCCGGTTGGCATCATGAGCCTGACTGCACCCTGGACCACACCTCTCAGCAGGTATCAGGGATAAAACCATGGTCTTCTGCGCTAGAGGCAGGTGCACTACCACTGCAGATTCTGGTTCATGGGCAGCCATATACCGGGTGGAAGGGAAGTCATTACACTAGTTTAAACCAGTGATAGATCTCGATATTTGGAACAATTCTGTATCTTACGTTTTTGTCTCTGACCATTTCTTACGGAGATATTTTAGTTTTCTCAAAAACAAGTTGGCAGCACTGCAGATTGTGTGTGTGTCACTTTCCCTAGCTCAGTACATAAACAAACACAGTAACAGTGCTTCATGAGAACACAAACAGATACTGTGCCTTTTCCTTCTGTGTAGCCCAGTCACAAACGTTAGCTCCTAAAACATTAAAGCAAACGTGCCAGACCTGTTTACATCCACAAACCAGCTCAATTCCCTGACCAACCTCAACACAACGTTGTTGATTTACTGCACGTGTAAAAAAGCTGCTTGGAGTATTCCTTCACATCTGTTAAGTGATTAATTATTTCGTTACCCTTTTTGATGTCACATAATTACTACTGAAGCTATGTCACTCTACGCATCTTACAAGTAACAAACTGTTATCTTCGTATATGCCTGTGGAATTATGCATCCAAGTTGAATCAAAAACCATTTATTTTTTCAAAATTGGCTGATCAAAGAACAAAATGCCATTAGACTTTTTTGTTAGTAATGCTTCTGTGAAGCACCTATTAGAAGGAATGTAATGACTTCCCTTCCACTCTGTGTACTCAGTACTCAATAAATCACCTCATAGAAACAAATGAATTCTCAATGTGCAATATCAACCTCCACTTTCTATTTATAAGCTGGTCGATAATACGAGTGCCTTCCCATTCTCGTTGCTGGGCTGTTGTGAACCAAAATGTTGAGTGCTGCCTTGCTTTCTGGTGCTGCTCTGGTTACTATTACCTGGTGGTTCTGAACCAACCTTAACGGTTCATCTACTATAAGCTCACTTATTCCTGAAGTTAATCTTCAACTGGATGAATAAATATTCTACTGCTTACTGTTCCTATATTACACTGCACTGCCTATATCAAGTGTGCATGATGTTAAAGTAGGCGCAGGATTTAGAGAAACATGAATGACAACCAACGACTGTATCTGTAAGAAATAGATTCTGAATATTTTCTGGATAACTTTAATAAACTTTCTCCACATTTCTAAGTGGATAGACATTTTTGGTCAGTATTATACATGTATGTTATAGTGAACGTTTCTTAGACTTAGTTTCAAAACTCACATCAGTAGAGATTTAGTGTTCTCTTTTTATAATTGCTGTTAAAATTTTTCTAAGGCACTAGCTTTCCAAATACTGAGTTTTTCCTGAATGATACTACTGGCAAAATGAAGTTTTTATTTATGGATGCTCTTTAACTGCTGTGTTTCTTAGCATCCCATCATATATCAGGTTTAATTTGCTCAGAGGCCTCTTTCTAAGGCTTGAAGTACTTTTACATACCATAAATGTAAGACATGGAGGCATTGACTTTACTTCTCTTCTGAAGGTAGCCATGCTAAATATTCTTATGCCTGAAAAAATCCATCATCCTCCACTGAGCTTGAACCCACTACCTTGAGAACCAGAGGCTGACATGTTCCCCCTAGACCACATAGAATGACACAGCACTAGCAACATGCACATTATTAAACCCTGATAAATTTCTGCAGTGAAAATTATTGAAAATGCATACTGAATACATACGAGTACTTGTGCATTGTTATCTAAAAAGCACAGGAGCGAGTGCCTTTTACAACTTAACACCAAAAGAGGCATTTTTACAGCTTTGTGTGCAGATTCAACTGCAGAGCATTTGTAGATCGGTTGGACTGCCCCACTGTGGCACCGGGCTGGACGGGAACTGGCACTCTCTCCACCAGGGTTACATACAAATGATCGACAAGTCATGGGTATGGAACACTAACTACTTTACATTAGGCTTACCTGCATCATTACAGATGTTGAAATTGATGACCTTCAACATGAACACATTTCCTATATCTCCGCAAACAATTCTGGTTTACTCACAAAAGTTCATGTTTACTGATTGCCTGTATTCCTTTCGTGATTTTGTCCTTCAGTCCGTGTAACATGTGGGAATTTCATGCTTACAATTTATTCTTTAACGTTCCCGATAAATAAAAAATACATGAGGTAGGTCAATGAAATGAGGTCAAGGATTGTGGCCACCTAATTATCTGCCCCATATTTCACAATAAAACAGTGGATTCACATGTTTATGTAAATTATATTTTAAATAATTTTTTCTGCAACTCACGAGAAATGAAAGATAATTCTACCGCACTTGCTGCGCTCCAAACCCCAAAGTGAAGAACTTCATCAATAATATGGGAATTTTTGGTAAACCAGAATGGTTTTCGGAGATATAGGGAATGTGTTCACTTTGAAAGTCATCAATTTCAACATCTGTGGTGATGCAGGTAAGGCTAATGTAAGTCAATACAGTAGTTAATGTGCCATACTCATGAATTGCTGGTCATTTACCTGTAATTCTGGTGGAGAGTGTGTTGGTCCTCGCTAGTCCAGCGCTGCCATGGGGCGGTCTGGCCGATCTACGAACACACTGTATTAGAGATATTCACCATGGGCAAATTCTATTGCATTATATTGTAACTTAAGATTACAGCCTGAATGTACTGCACTAATTGGTATATCATGCTGTGACGGACCATCATGATCCCCCTTCATTGAGCTACAATAAAATGCCTAGATTGTGGATTTAAAATTTTATTGCTCCACTGCAGCAACCAGCAGTAAATGGGTATGAACATTCAGAAATGGATATGAACTATAAATCAACTCTCTTACATAAATTATTTACCACATTTGCGTTCTGTGGTTGCAGGATAAAGTTTCCCATCTTTTGTGACAATTTTTGTATATAGGTGTTATGCACTAGTAATCTGTATATAGCCTAGGAGATCTACTTTATCTTTAAGCATTCCCCACAGATAATAATCAATGTATGTAGATCTGGAGAGCAAGTCATCAAAAACAGATTGTAATATGAGACAGCAATTTTGTTGAACTTCTTTCTACAACAGCCTCTTTCTTGTCAAATTTTCCCTCAATTAAAACTGTTATCTGCTGTTTCTTTTTATTTAACACAGACTCAGTGTGTTAAAAATTTTCTAACGCCTATAAATTGTATAATTTATAAACTGGAGGTAGCACACTGTGAAGCTCAATATTAATTGCTTTTAATAAACTTATTTAGTTACATAAACACCAAATTGCTTCACTAAACTAAACCCCAGCGCGACAGCCCACAAGGGGCCAAGGCCTACTGCCCAGCCGCTGCGTCCCCCACCTCTGCCCACTACAGGCGTCATTGGTGAGGTGCAGTACTGGAGGGTGGGACGTGGTCAGTGCCCCGAGCCCTCCCGGCCAGTTATGCGGTCTTCTAGACCTGGGGCCGCTACTTCTCCATCAAGTAGCTCCTCAATTGGTCCCCCCGGGACCTAACGAGGCTGAGTGCACCCGTGCCAGACCTCCCAGAGGGGATAAAATCCCCATGCTGGTACTGGGGATCGAACCCGGGTCCTCCGTGCCAGAGGCAAGCGTGCTACCAACTGCGCTACGGAGGCGGTCCAAATTGCTTCACACAAACTGTTATTTATGCAGGACTAGTTTCATAGTATTTTAAAAGATGGATATTATGTTGCATATCATGGTCTGTTTTCCAGAAGTGGGCTGAAATTGCAGATTTTTCAATCTGTTTATTTACCAAATAAACAATTTAGTAGCTAATTTACTAAATAAGCAGATTGAAAAAAATTGTAGTTTCAGCTCATTTCTGGAAAACAGACCATGACATCCAATGTAACATCCATCTTTTAAAATATGTTCAGCAGGCAAGAGGTCTTGATACTTGGGAAAAAATTTATATGAAAAGTTCCAAACACGCTTAATGATCTTCCATTTGAAGAAAACCCGCTCACAAAGTTCATCCATTCTACACCAGAGGGAAAACCATCGACAGTGGAAGTTCAGCTAATTATATCAATAGTGAAGAGCAGCCAATGATGTAGGAAAGTTCCTACAAAACTTGCCCTGCATAAATAACAGTTTGCATGAAGCAATTTTGTGCTTATTTAACTAGAAAAGGTTATTAAAAGCAATTTATAAATTGTATATTTAAAAGAAATAGTAACATCAGGATATTTTTATGTAAATTCAAGTTGACAGTTCACATGTGACTCTTTGAGCAAAACTTAACACAATAAATGCACTCAGTTCTATTATAAACACCATGGCAAAGAACTTGAGCTAGGCTCTGGAAGGTGAGTTTATTCAATCCGATTATCTGCTGTTAGTCAGACCCAACATCTGCCAGTCATATCATTTAAGATAAATCCAGTATTTTATCTTGTTTTAATATAGATTTATTATAATATATGGTAACTCATTTGCGGGCTATCTCCATTGTACAAGAGAACCAAGAGTCGCCAGTGAAATGGTGCTGGAAGAGGCATGCTAAAATCCTTGTACTGCTGGAAGTGTTGACCTTCTGCTCTCAAACTAGCGCATATCTCGTAAAAATGTTGTTACTCACTCACCTAAGCTCAGCAGCAGGAATTCTTGTGATTCCTTGCATGATGTTATTCCTGTGGTGTTTGAGGGTTGGAACAATACACCCTTTCTTTTAAAGAACCCTATAAATAAAATAGCAACTAATTATGTCAGGGGAATGAGGGGGCTATAAATCAACACTTTCAATTCTAACATCTCTCTTATTTCACTTATAGCCATATGTGTTTTGCAGAAACTATCGGAACAACCGTAAGACTTTTCTTCTTCTGTCACGCACTGGCAAATGGTCCTAGAATTATCCTCTGATATCGCTCTGCATTAATTGTTTCATTATAGCACTTCTTGCACATCACACTCCAATTTTTAGGTCATGGTGAGATGCTTTAATGAAATAATACAGGTTTTTCTGATGCCCAGTATCAACTGTTGTGAGTGTTCATGATAATTTGTTTAGCAATTTTCAAGGCAGTCGCCCTCAATTGGCACCTGCTTTGTTAAAACTATCTTCTCTTAGAATGCTTTTTGTCTAACACTGAACCCAAATTTTCAAATTTATTCACAATCATGTACATAGCTATTATGCTGGGGGTACAGATTTTGGAAATCTTTCCACAAAATCCCTGCATGCATGGCAATAAGAGTCATGTTTTCAGTAAACCTTGCAAATAAACACATGCTCTTCCACAGAGAAGTAATGCACCATGTTTACTGTGGCAGAGGTCCCTGACTGACTGGATCAAACATGATAATAACAGTGAGAAATGATAGCAATGCACAATGGAGTGGAAATTGGCATTCTAAAGTCCCACTAGACATTGAGGGAAGAGCGAAGGAGAGAAAAGCTGCAAGATGGTTTCCATATAATATAACGATGCTTTATAAAAACACTAATTTGCTGGAGAACATTACAGGCCACCAAGAACTTATACTTCAAAGGGCTGTTATCATTGTTAAATACCACTGCTCTTGTTTATGTATTAAAACTCAAGTCTTCCAAATAGAGAATGTACCATCCACAGAAAATGAAAGAAAAGTTGAGAATTTGTACCACTGTATATTATTTTCAAAGTAACCATCATTAGCTCAAAGGTGGGTGTGGTCAAGCTGCAATGCATAGCCTCTGTGGGCTCTGACCAGTTTAATATTATGTATTGCTGCAATGAATGGGGCAAAGTGTCCAGATGTCAACAAAAGAGCTTATGTATGTAGCGGATGGTGGATTCACTTTGTCAGTATATTTATGTAATTTTAACATGATGTGTATTTAAAAGTTGTTTAAAATAGATTTACTCCATTCTTTAAGCAAAGCCAAACTAGATTCCAGTCATTTCTTTTTAGCTAGCAAAATATCCAAGTAGATCCAACCTCACATCCTTATTCAAACATGCTAATGAGGTAGACAGGCTACAGCATGAATTGTAGTGCCGTAATTCTCCTAGTTGAGTCATGGCCCAATGAAGTAAAACCACAATTGTCTAATACATCCATATTCTAAACAACAACCAAATTAAAATACAGAATGATTATCTGGGCTTGTGGGTCATGGTCTAGTGAAAATTCTCCTTCCAGATGTTTTGTTTGAAGCTACGTTGAACATCCTCTGTGGTGTGACTATGGTACCGTGCTAGTCTCGGCGATTGATACAGGGCCATTTTGCTTCACTGGTTTTATGGGCTTGGCATGTGCGGGTGTTTGACGGTTGGTCTGGCCTTTGTTTATTGGTTCGGCTGCTGCATGGGCATTGTCTAAAAAAATTGCTCAAAAAAATTGCACATTGAAATCATGCAAAAGATAGTTTTATTATGATGGTATACAATGTTAACCATGTATCAGACTACCATTACTACATAACTCTGATTAGCACCATAGCCTGTGTATCTCATTAGCCACGCTTATACAGACATATGACATCAGATGATTATAGGGGTTTAAAACTTAAATAATTTCTCTCTAGTGTACAATACATAGTTTTGAATCATAACTTAAATTGAACTGTGGAAGTTACCACAACACAAATTACAGTGTTCATTATTGGATGCATTTGTGACATTGCATACATCCAGAGTAGGTAAGTAATTCTCCATCTCAATTCAAGTAAGGTCTGCAGGTAGCAGCAGTGCATGTATAAGAAAGGTCACAGGGTCTCATCAGGTGACCTCAATCTGACTGGTTTTCTCTACTCTCTCATCTGAGAAGTGCTCTTTCTGTTTGAATCTAATTGTACCACACACAAAAATTACAAAGGTATTAAACACCTATATACCTGCTGAACTGCAGTCACAGAATTATATTTTGCAAATTCCAAGACACTAAAAGCTTTTTGTGAGCAGGTTGCCATGTTTTGTTTATTTTATTAACAGGTTATGTGAGGAGCTGGCCCCATAGTGCAGTTGTGTAGAGCACCTGCCTGCTGTGCAAGGGGTCCTGGGTTTGATTCCCGGCAGGGGGGTAGGAATTTTTCTGCAGCCAAGATTATTCATCCTCCCCATCCTTCTGGAAGTATAATGGCAGCACCGAGGCTGAATGGTTAGACCGCTCGCCTACCACCTAGGTGATCCTAGGGACCTGCATGTGTTATTCGTGGTGGACGAAGTGGCATGTGGGCGGGTTTTCTCCGGGTTCTCCAGTTTCCCCCACCATTCATTCCACCAATTGCACCGTTATCACCTTTCCAATCATCCATTTCGTCTGTATTTCATATCATCCTCTTCCTCACTATCATACCTGGTGCTTGGCTGACCACCTGCTTCCAGATCTTCACTCTGTCTGGCCCAGAGGTCCCTCTGCTCCGCAACAGCCGTCTGACCCTAGGCATTGGCTTGTAAGTCCTAGGGGGTGTAAGTCCTACATAAGGGGAGGGTAATCGGGGAAAGAAGAAGAAGAAAGTTATGTGAGGAAATATGGCAACATGTTGTTCAACATAAACTCATTATTTCCTAGTATCCCAATGTAGAAACTATCACCATTAATCAAAACTGGCTGAAATCTGGCAAGAATATCTGCAGGAGAAATTTCAGAATTTATTGAATTAACCAAATTATGTATAGAACCTTTTTCATCGACCAGGATGGCTCAGGCAGTAACATCCATGTCCTGCATTTGGAGGTCCCAGGTTCAAATCCTGTAGGCAGACTAATGTGTGTTTTGTTTTCATGTTTTGCCTCAGTCACCAAGGTAAATATTGGATTGGATATTTAATACACAATCAAAGTTCCACCTTAAATCTAAAACAGTAAAAATGATAATAGATGGTAAAAATGCATGCTGTGCTGTCTCTCCATAGATAATGAAAACAGAGATGGCAACCTAAGGCTATCTGCAGAGGTGCAGTTGCCCTCTGTGTACATGTGACAAAGCAAGATGGTGTAGTACAGGGATAGACTTAGAAAGCTAACTGTCCGCTACACATTGATCCTAACAGATCCATCGCAATATGACCACATAGTTAAAGGAATGTCAAAGAGAGGGGAAAAAGAACCTTTTTCCAAATGGCAATCAAAATACTACTGTCAAACCTCACTACTAAAAATGAGCAACCCACCTTCTCCAGGACTTGCCGATCTCTTAAATAGAGTCCATTGGAATCACCAAAGGTATCCCCTGGATATTCAAAACCGGGCAATGTGGTCGGATTTTCTTGAAGCTGAAAACGGGACACTTCTCAACTCACTCTTTTTAATTAGCATTAACCTTAGCCTTTAAGTTAATGCAATTAATCTAAAACCTTATTTATCTATTTATTATTAATAAACAAAATATAATTATCAGAGTACTCAATGTAATAGTACATTACGACAAAGGCAATTTTATTACAACATAACATTATTATTATTATTATTATTATTATTATTATTATTATTATTATTATTATTATTATTATTATTATTATTATTATAATAAATATAAATAACAAAACAATTATGTTATATAACTCTATAAGATTGATTCTCATTGGACATATTTTTCTGGAGAATGAATTTTCTTTGCAAATTTCTCATTTCTCATTGAAAACTCAAGGAAAATGTATTTGAAATTTACTTTGGTAAGCAACAATACTTTCAGCATTTCAACTTTCAATTATGTTTTTTTCGATGTCCATATTTTTTCTCTATAAATTGGAAGTCCTATGCCATAGGCTAAGGTACTTTTCTTACAACGCAGCAGTGAACACACACTTTCCTTTTGGCATCTTGAATCTCTCACAGCACTGCCTAAACAATACACATCACACTCAAACTGTCACTGAGAGAATGGAATTGAATTGTCAAAGTAAGGTGCAGAAAACAAAACAATGTCAGCAGTGTGGCCATTAGATTATTTGTTTTTCATAACAAATTTACAAAATTTATTGGGACACCGAGACCGCAGGTTGTAAAACGGGACATCTTGTCACTTTAACTTAGGGTCACCACCACAAGTCTACAGTAGGATCAGCTTCAACCAAAATCAGTCGATGTCTTAGAAATCAAGGAAATTAGTCTTGGAAATATATTCAAGGAAATTTAACAACTGAAATTTGTTATGTGCTATTAATCTACTCATTTTCTATTTTTAATTTGATTCAGGCAACACTGTCATCAACCTCCAGTATTTGAAGGGGATTGTTCAATACATTTTGGCCGGTGTACTTTTTTGGTCTGCATGAGTAGTATTTATTATGGCCATTACGTTTGAAATATTGTTCTTGACATTTTTTAATACAAGATGTGTTTTGACTGCTTTTATATTATGCCTTACTGTAATACAATGTTGCATAACAGGAGCAAGAAGATGGAAAAGGGTGGCGCCATGACCGAGTGGTTGGAGTGTTTGCCTACCACCTAGGCAGCCCGCGTTCGATCTCAGGGACCACATGTGGTATTTGTGGTGGGCAAAGTGGTGTCAGGGCAGGTTTTCTCTGGGTTCTCCGGTTTCCCCCGTCACTCATTCGACCAATTGCTGTGGTATTCGTAGTGGTCGAAGCAGCATCTGGGTTTGGTTTTATCCGGGTTCTCCGGTTTCCCCCGCCATTCATTCCACCATTTGTTCCATTATCACATTTCCAATCATCCATTTTGCCTGCATTTCATATCATCCTCTTCCTCACTATCATACCTGGTGCTGGGCTGACTACCTGCTTCCAGGTCTTCACTCTGTCAGGTCCATAGGTTCCTGTGCTCCCCGACAGGCGTCTGACCCTAGGCACTGGCTTGTAAGTCCTACATATAGGGAGGGTAATCAGGTGAAAAAAAAAAGGAAAAATAAAGTGAATAATTTCTATTTCAGTATATAGTTTAATAAGCATATATTCTCAGTCATACATGAGTACATTCTATGTATTCATCTCTCACACTGTTCACTTTAAACATTGTGGGACCTATTTTTAAATACTCATTTCAATAAAAAATATACACAGTTTTTAACAAGAAATACAAAATCTTGTTAAATAATATAAAAACTGCGATGCTCTAGCCTAATATGTTTCCTCTATAGTTTATCAATGTATATATTCACAAGCTGCTTTCTTTAAATCAATTCATAATCCAGTACATAGAAACACAAGCTATTTACCTTGAATGCTTATGCTTCCTGAAATAAAACACTGATGAAGCATTATCTTTCAAGCTGCTTAACATAATTCTGGCAGCTAAAGAAGCAAACATTTTATTCTTCTATATAATTCAGGCATCAACAAATTAATATTTCTACGTTTCAATTATGTTGAAACTTTGATCTGAAATTAATTCATTACTAATTGTTATTACTGTTTGTTTAAATCAGTACTGCTTAATCATTTCTTTTCTCTCTGCATGTTTTGTATTTGTGAAGTATATTTCCAAGAGTATGTAAAAATTGCAAAAAAGAAACAAACACTGTGCAACAATTCTGTTCTTCAGATAAAACTGTTGTGATTTTTAATTTTTTAAAGTCCCAATTTATTTTTTACTAAAACTAGCCTTTCAAACCTTATAGCATATTATAAATATTTGTGCCTGTAATTACTGCTAATACCCATTTTCAAGTTTGTAGATCTTTTGGATAAAGCACTAAAATTCCTGGCTGAAATTTCAATGTAGGTTCCAAACCTTGCAGTGGTGTTATCGACCTTAGATTGGTGATGTTATCAAAAGTTGCATTAATGCCCATTCCTATGTGAAATACAGAGCAGGGCAGGAGATTCACAGTATAAGGTGCCTTGCAAGCATCTCCAAGAATTAGCTATTTTACTTTACTAACTACTAATAGCATTATCAAGGAAATGGACCTTTAAAATGTTAACTTAGATGCAATAATTAATTTCTAAAATTCAAAATGCTCTAAGGCGTAACATTTTTATCTTTAACAGACACAAAATTATTAAAATATAATTTCCATCATATGCAATTGCAAACAGCATCTGATGATTGATCAGCAATATTCACTAAGCATGCTTGAACCTAAGCTTCTAGTAAAGGAATTTTCGATGCTAATATTTCATCACTGATAACATCAGTTAGAAAATATGTCTGGAAGCAGCTTCAACATGATGATATAACAACTTCATAACTTAAAAGATTTCTCATACCAAAGAAATTTGTGCACACTGATTTGCATACATTTTTTCGATTTCATTCACCTCCAAGTCCTCATTCCACATTATTGCTCTATTTTCAGATCAATAAATATCTATTACTTAATTTTTACATCATTTAGGACTGTGACTTTATTGCTATGCTGCATGAAGGCATGTCTTTCTGTCACTCACAAATATAGAACACTGCTTTATGCATAACAAAAGAGAATTAAAACTGGCATTGTGGTGTTACATTCACATAACTTTCTGTATCCATTATTTACAAATTATTCTTACAAAAACATACTTTTTTCTAATTCAGACAAACATTTGCAGAAATGGTTTCATTCTGCAATTCGTTGTATGTGCGTTAGATACAGGAGACTGAAGAGATTTGTAAATCTTTGAAAAGTGAGTTGCTATATGCTGGATTGATATGCAAGAAACAAAGGAACAGCAACATAGCACTTAAACATCTTAACAAATTCAAACCAACTAATAATAAATACTGTGTGTTTTAACAAAATCTTTGTACACATTTTGTACGATGCTTTTGTGTATTTTGTGTGCTTTACCAGTGATACAACGTTATGCAGAATTCAATCAAAATGAAGAGTACTTCACAGGCTATTCACACAAAATTCAAGGTATACATTTTTTAGTGCTGCAAATATCATAAACATTTTAAATGAAATTAGGTGTTTTTGAGAAAATAAAAAATAATAAACAATTTTATATGTGACAGGTAGTTTGGGGTAAAAAGATTTTCTTAGTATTTGAAGGAGCTTAAATACCAAGTATATTTTAATTTAAAAGGTGAGTTAGTTATTAACACTGAACAACACTTACAACATATTTTTCCGGGACGCGTTTTGAAGGTTAACTTTCCTCCATTATCAACCGGACAATAACTGGGTTTTAAATTAAATTAATTACAACAACACTGTTTTCAAACTTCTATGAAAGGAAGATACCAAGTATATTATTTATTGAACTTTTGCTTTTGTCAAGTTGTTCACAGACACGTGCATTCAGGAAGCCTCTGGTGAAATCTTGTTATTGCAATACGTGCTGACACTTCTGGAAGTTGCTGCCTGGGCCACAAGGGTCACTTCTTCGCTCTTTCCCTGTGTAGAAGAAACATTTTGGTTGTGTGCCAGGTGTCTATCTGTAACTATTAGGGACTAATGTACATCTCTGGGTTTTGCTGGCTCCGCTCTCTGACAAGCCTCCAGTCTCACTTCACCTCATCTCTTCCCCTTGGGGGGGGGGGGGTGGTAGCCCACAATAGACCCATGTTGGGGTTGCAGGGGTCGTGTCCCCACCCCTGTTCCTATACACATCATACATGCTGACTCTAATACACAATGTTCACTTTTATCTGTGATTTCCTTCATTCTGACAGAGCAAGAACGATATCCTGACCAATGAGTTTGTCTATCCTTGAAAGCAAAGTCTAACTAGACTAGCTCTAATGTTTGTGGGCGAGAAAGCAATCACAGAGCCCTCTACTGGGAAAGAGCCATGATGGTTTGCAAAAAAGAAAGCAAACATCAGCCTTCCCCCACCCACCTGCAAATAATGAGTAGCGTTCATTCAAGTGTGAATCTCGCCTCAGTTATGGCATTGGATCAAACATCAACTCCTGCCTATAGAGGAGTAATGAGTAGTTACCTCGCCTCTTCAAGTATGAACTGCTGCTGCTAGAAGGATGGTATTAAACCTGCCTTGTCTTCAAAGGGATTGTTTACATTATATCTTGCATGGGACATTATATCATCCTCTATGGTCTAGTGGTAGCATGCTAATCTCTGCTTCTGGCTGCACTGTGGCTGAGTGATTAGACCACGTACTTCTCACCAAAGCGGCCCAGGTTTGATCCCAGGCAATCACATTTGGGATATTTTTTTGTGTAGTGTTTAACGCCTGCTTTTATTACTACAACACCGCAGGCGATGACACAGATGATACATGGAATGAAGATGGAGCACCGGTGGAATGAGATGGCGGTGCAAACTGGAGAACCTGGAGGAAACCTGCTCCAGCACCACTTCATCCACCATGAATCCTACATGCAGTTGCCTGAGATCAAACCCGGGCTATTTTGGTGAGAAGTGAATGGTCTAACCACTCAGCTACAGCACGGCCTATGTAGGATATGTCATGGACAAAGCAGCACAGGGATGGGTTTCCTCCAGGTTCTCCCATTCCCCCCCACCATCTCATTCCGTCGGTGCTCCTTCATTCCATGTATCATCAGTGTCACTGCTTGCATTGCTGCATGTAATAAAAATGGGCGTTAAACACTAGTAAAAAAAGAAAAAGATCGCTGGTTCCGGAAATTGTGGGTTCAACCTCAATGGAGACAATGGGTTTTTTGTTTTAAAAATCCTTAACATGGCTTCTTTCATAAGGAAAGTAAAGTTGGTGGCCCATAGATTTTTGACATGTAAAAGAATCTCAAGCCTATAAAGAGGCCTCTGAGCAAAATTAAGCAGTCTTTTACACCCAAAATAGAATGAGATGGTGAGAACCAAAGAGAATCCATAAATTTCAAAAAAAGAAAAAATGGGAGGGAAAATATTAGTTGGCTCATGAACACAAGAGTAGATAATGGTTCATGTGCTATTGTATGCAGCTTCAGTTCTTTATGGAGTGTGATTGGTTGTTGGTGACTTGTCTTCATGAAAAGTGGCACTATGCAAATTCTGAAAGAAATAACACACAATTCATTATCTGCTGTGGCATCCATGTGTGACTGGACTGGAAATAAAATAAATTTCAGAAACAGTTCAACTTGTGGGTGTGAGAGTCTAAACAGCACAGCATAAAAAGATAAATGTCTGATAAATGCCAATTTAGTATTTCAGTTAAGCATCTTCCAAGGAATCAGCTCTAACACTCTTCAAGGAAATCTTGTCTCCTTAAACTAGTCTTTACATGAAACTTTTATTTTTTCAGAAAGCTACTACGGTTTTGATTAAAATATATGTTTGACATATTGACATGAGAAATAAAATGTATATCTTGAATTTTCTGTGTATAAGCTATGAGGCATTCTTTATGTGACATAAAAGACAGTCATTCATTAAATATTCAACACACTACAAATGTGGACAAATGCTTAAATTTAACATTTCTTAGAATGAAACTGTTTAATTGGAAATGGCAGTGATTTACAACTCTTACTTTTTTATTTACACAGAATGCAAGTTAAACAGCCTATATTAATGCCGGGATTACAATGAACTTAACGTAACATGACTTTACACATGGGACGTAACGGGAAAATCTAACACATTATATTATAGGAACTATTTAGGGTCGACTTAACTTTACATCAAGTTTGAAGGTCACATGACTAACTTGAACCAATCAACGAGTAGTGCCATGCAGGAGTAAATTGTGCTTCACTATGTAACTATTTGCATAAAAACTCTATATTTCTTTTGTTTAGCTCCTAAAGTAGGTTATGACCATCTCCATAGTACTTTATTTGCTGTTTAAAAATTATTTTACTTCACATTTTCATATTCTCTTGCTTTTCATTTTTGGAAAATATAACCTCTTATTAGAAAAAGAGAGCTGCTTCAAATATCTGCCAAGTAGAAGAATAGCCAATCAGAATCATTCCCATTATGTCAAATGCATCCTAATAGACTAGTTTCTTACTTCATGTTATGTACCATTGCATTAAGTGAACTTCATCGTAATCCCGGCATTTGTGTTGCAAGTTTGTTGATGGTTATTGCTCCATCACAAATACAATATCCCTGAGCACATGGCTTGCAGTGGAAACCAATTAACAGAACAGATAAATAATAATTGAAGTACCTATACAATTTGTATCAAGGATTAATGACTTCATTGTCAGAAATCCAGCATTAGCTACCAACAACAACAACAATTTGTATCAAATAATTTTTTCGTAGCATTAGCCATTTTCAAAATATTGCATGCAGCAGGTTTACACTATTTCTGAGTGTCAGTATCATCAACAGACATACATAAAAGTTTGCAATTCTTCTTTTCTATATTTCTTTCTTTTTGTCAGATGTTATTGCTATGAATTCTTAGTAATATTTAACACCCATCCTCACTGTATACAGCAGCACTGGTGATACATGAAATAAAATGAAATAATAATTGAGAAAGGAAATTTGGTAAGAAACACTCCAGTTTAATCTTGATGCACATTAGGCCGTCATAACCGGAACGGAAATTTGCAGCTGTCAGTCTTCTGCAGAAGTTTAAATGCTTACTGCTTGGAATATTCCAACTGGAAAATTTAGTTGGTCAGAAATTATGGATGGATACAACAGTAAAAGCTGCAGCTCCTCGAATGGGAGATATTGTAACATTAAGAATTGAAGAAGAGAAAAAGAGGAAGAATGGGTTCACAGTATAAACCGGAAAAGAGATCAGTATGGTGAATTTATTAGTAGTAATCTTATTCTGAAAGGGATATGAAAACCAGTTTAGGAATTAGAGGAAGAACAGCATATGTAGCAAAATAACTTGCCAATTAAAGGGTTAAGGGAACATTAAATAGTTGTTTACTAAGAAATATAGGAAAAGAACTTTATAATGGTCTACCTAAACTAAACTAAACCCCTAGCCCAACAGTCCATAAAGGGCCAAGGCTTGCCGCCCAGCCGCTGCATTCCCCAC
Source organism: Tenodera sinensis (assembly GCA_030765045.1). NCBI lineage: Eukaryota > Metazoa > Arthropoda > Insecta > Mantodea > Mantidae > Tenodera > Tenodera sinensis. Next base: position 86,223,518 of record CM060973.1, on the reverse strand, counting down.
CTCTGCCCACGACAGGCATCATTGGTGGGGTGCAGTACTGGAGGGTGGGACGTGGTCAGTGCCCTGAGCCAGTTATACGGCATTCTCGACCTGGGGCTGTTACTTCTCCATCAAGTAGCTCCTCAATTGGTCCCTCCGGGACCTAACAAGGCTGAGACCAACCCATGCCAGATCTCCCAGAGGGGATAAAATCCCCATGCTAGTACCGGGGATCGAACCTGGGTCCTCCGCACCAGAGGCAAGCACACTACCAACTGCGCTACAGAGGCAGTCAATGATCTACCTAGGGACATAAAAACTTTAGAACAAAGAGAAATACGTATTAGCACTATAAAAAAGTATTTAATAAGTAATGCATTTTACAGTATTGAAGAGTTTAAATTTTTAACATAATTAAAATTGGGTATACAAATATTTTAATATTTGTTTATATTGTAAATGTAGTGTAGAAAGTAATTATTGTAAACATAGTTTGTAATACATGCTGTTTGTAAACATCGTTAGTATAGGTATATAGACAATGCCTTGAATTCCACAGCTAATAAATCAAATCAAATTCTTCTTCCAGACTTGAAAAAAGGCCCTAGAAAAGTTTTCACAGCATAACTGGTTGTGACAATTCACGTTTGCTGCATAATACAATTCTGAATAATATAGTACAGTCAATATTAGTAATTCATGATCCATTGTCGAAGGTGCGTGGCTTCTGTTTATGTGCATGTGATAAGCAGTATGTTGAGCAAGCTGAATGCATACATAATCTAACGTGCATTCATGAAGGCCACCCAACACCAGCAGAAACTTCTGGAACAGAGACACTTGTTGGAAATAGTGGAAGTCAACTGCTTCCACTCTGTCCATTCAATAACACAGATCTGACCCTCATGAACATTTTCTGCTTCATTCCGTTCCAATTGTGACAGGCCAGTGTGCGTCAGCCTTTATGGAATCTCTCCAGTATTTGCCAGTAATCTGAATTTTCAGACAATCTATAAAAGAACCTCAGAGGCAAGTCTTGACTGAATTTGAACATATAATTTGTCATTCTGGTAGAGAAAGTCTTGTGTATGTATCACATTAGATTTGTTTGTAGTTGGTACACCTTTTTTAAAAATAATTCCAATACTATTACACAGCATTATTCTCACTGCACATCTTGGTGTGATTTCTAGTAGGAATTTGATAATGTTGTGTTACACAATTTTCAAAACCACCTGGTCTCTCACTCATCGTGAGAGGTCTAGAAAGTGAGACATGCCTTGGAGGAGGGCTCTAAACCAGAAAACACAGTTGGGTTCTCCTATGATAAATGTACGACATTCGACAAAGGTATTGCTTAAGAATTCAGCAAGTGATATGTTCAAATGGCATGTGACACTACGATTCAGTTATAAGAAGGAGTTATTAAACTACTTTGTCCGAAGATTTGCATATAGCGATGTGCAAACAATTTCTAGAATAATAAAAGTGAGTTGGTTTACGGACACTACATCACTTTTGTAAAAAATGGCACAAGTTTCATGAGCTCATATTCTCCCGTTCTCAACCGGATGCCGACTACTGGAGCTGGTGTTGCCATGTTGGAGAGTGCAGTGCTGTCATCCTCTGGTGTCTTTTCCAGGAATTTCTTGCTGAAGTTGTCACTTGGAGGTAACTTAAAGTTGAAAACTCAATCTTTATTTTTCAAAATGAATATGTTCTTCCAGGTTGTTAGTTGTTTAATGTTCGAGATGCTTAGATGACCTAGGAATAGGAGATACAGAGGGGATTTGGGAATGAAGCTAAGTTTATTGTACCTATATCCCCAAGAGGGCAACCCTGGGAGGAAGGATGAGGTGAGAGGAGATACCAGGCAGCCAGATCTAGACTTGTGATACAGACATTGATGAAGGTCCCTAAGATCTCCCGAGATTGACTACACCTCAAGGTCTCCTGCGACCTCCATGGGGATCCCAGCAGAGTCCAATGCCCTCATAAAGCTGCCCCCTCACCCGGATCCCACAGGTGAGGGATGGAAAGAGTTCCTGTGCACATCTCATTCCTGCCAAGCTGCACATAATGCCTTCGCTGACACTTGCAACCCTGAAAGAACCAACAGGATGAACGATAAATTAAATTATTAATGAATTCACGGGATGTAATTATCCTTCCCAGCACTTGCTAGTGACCTGGGCAAAGCCCTAAAAAAACCATGGGTCAGAAAGATGAGCCATGGGAATCGAACCCATGACCTCCTAAATGCGAGCCTCACATGTTACTGCAGAGCCATCTCGCTTGGTCTAGGTGACCCACACTGTTAAAAAGCATCTCAAACATGAAAAAGTAACACCCTGGAAGAATATATTCATTTTGAAAAGTAAAGATCAAGTTTCTAATTTTGATTTACCTGCAACTGATAACCTCGGCAAGAAATTGCTCAAAAAGACACCAGAGGACCACAGTGTTGCAATGTCCAACACAACACCAGTTGCTCCAGCAGTCAGCATTACATTGTAAGTGATGTAGTGTCAGTAAACCAACTCACTTTTACTATCTAGAAGGAATTATTAGTTTTTATTTCCTATCGTAATTTAGTTTTGAAAATTGACAGATCCCCAGTCCACATTGCACAAGAACCTTACTTATCTGGAGTAGATGAGACTGGTGGTAACCCATATTAAAATTCTGGATAGTTCAGATATGAACTAAAAAATTAAATCAACTACTAATCCTGCATTTAGTCATCTTCATTTTATTTATATACCTGTTCTTATTTTGAGGATTACAATGTAATTAAAATTTTAATATTCTGTTAAAAACCAAAACTAATACAATAAAATGGAAATTCAAGACTTGTAGGCCAAGTCAGGCTATGAAAGTCTTTGTATTTTTATTTTACAAAACTACTAATTTTACCAATGAAACTTGGTACAAGCAGTCAAAATGTGATTCCTAAGAGCAGCTGAAGGATAAACTAGAATGGATAAGAACAAAAACACAAAAATGAGAGAAAAGCTAAATATTTACAGTTTAAAAGAAACAATTGGAAAGAATATTTGCTGAGAATGGAAGACTCAAAAATGCCATGATATTAGAAAGACAGAAAAGTATATTTAGACATCCCTACCACTGATGGGGAGACCAGAGTTTTCTTCAGGAGGACGGAACAGTTCAGTGACATTGACACTACTAATTATACAAATGTTTATTTTGCTACTAAAAAGAATATGAGAGAAAAGCTTTTTGGCAGTTAAATATGATACTGTACTCATTTTACTTGTCCTTTGTGGTCTAGGGGTAACATGCGACTCTGGTTCCCAAGGTCACTAGTTCAAACCTGGTGGAGGTTGATGGTTTTATTGGGCATAAAAATCTTTAGCATGGCTCTCTTTGGAAGCGAAGTAAAGCCGGTGGTCCGATGCCATAGATTTATGACACTAAAAGAACCTTGAGCCTGATAAAAAGGCCTCTGAGCAAAACTAGGCCATCTTTCACGCCCAACATGGAATGGGACACAGAGAACCACAGCAGTTAACCTCTTAACGTAAAAGACTGAGTATGTTCATGTTTTTAACTTTGACAAAACAATAAAATGCTGAGTATACTCGGACTTGACCTTTCCGACCGACAGGCATTTTAAAAGGCTTAATTTGCTTGTTCTGTCTTGTGTTTTAGTAATCCCTTGATTGTTTCTCTAGACTTCACTGTGGTCTGACATTCTGAATGTGTACTTCTGCCAACCAGTGTCTGTAAACCAGCCAGTTAATCAATATCTTTCCACGCATTTTATTCATTCTAGAGGTCTCTGTTACAATCTCTTCTTGCAGTTTATGTTTTGCTTTCTCACACTTTATGAAAATGGAGAGTGAAGAAAAGTTAAATATTGAATTTAGTGGGTCTGAAAGTACTGAAGATAGGAATGGGGAGACTCCAGGAGGAGAAAGTGATAAATCAGTTTCATCTGAGTGCCAAAGTATAGTGCAAAACTGATCCTTCTGGGCTGCTTTCAGGGTATTTCACATAACCACAAACTTATAAACAATGATTCTAACATTATTCCTTGTTGCTGTGCATTTCTTAGTGTTTCAATGTTCAAGATTTAGTTTGTAAATAAATTTCAGCAAAAAAAAAGTTAAAAATATCACAAGCATACTCGTGATTTTAATCTAGGGGATATTCAGAGATTAAAATCTGCATTGTTAAGCTCATAATTTCATTACTACTATTATTATTGTACTAAATGGGATACTTCATTTCAGCAATAAAACAAATAGGTGACAAAAGAGCCATCACATTGAAAATAATAGGTATATTAAGGGGTTAGAGCATCCATAAATAAATTCAATTTCAATTTGTACTCATTTTTACTTTCTGAGACAGCAAGCAAGTTTTTTTGTTTTAAAGTTGTGCTGTATTTGAGAAGCCATTAATACAATGTAAGCAAAAATAAATGAGCTAAAAATCAATCCAGATAAATTAAAAATTCAGATTAATGTGGGCTGGATAAACAAGATTCTTGTATAATGGTATTGATTATTTGAGAAACACCTCATGTGCATAAAAGAACATTTTACAAGAAGCAACAAAACTGCGTATCTTGAAATATACAACATAAATGAAGGCATTCCAAAGCATTTTTCATTTGCAATGCTATAAACAGCATTTTCTCTTACAATGAAATATTTATTGATGTTCATTCTAGTGGTGGTAACAAGTTTTTAAAAAAATGTGGAGATGCAGCCTTTTCCAAATATATTATTTTTTTACAAAAAACAGAAAATACAACTAATACATTTTTTCATAAAAAAAGACAATTTCATGTTGCACAGTGCAATTAACATCAGTAGACCAAATTTTAACTTGGCTTACTATGTTCTTAATATCTGGCTTTGTAATATATAAATCTGCAACTTTGTTGCTACATGTTGATTAATATTCTGTCTGTTTTAGTCATATAAATAAAAACAAATTAAATCTGAAATGAACACTGATAGAGTAGGCCATTGTTACGTCAAAATAGAGTAAAGGTTGATTCACAATCAACTGGTAACGGTAACCAGAATGGAAAACAAGGCAGCACTTAACATGGATCAGCTTATCGACAGAAAGTAGAGGTCAATGTGGGGCACAGGGAATTCATTTGTTTCTGACCAATGATATTTTTTAACCTTGCGACTAGAGAGAGCTCTAGCGGCTGTTTCATGGCACAGTTGCTTTGAATAATTTCTGCAGCAAAACGTATAGTAGGCACAATATGAATCTAACATGCTTTGCTGAGAAAGTTAGAACTTGGCCAAACCTTCTTTCCTATTCCCGGGTCCTGGGAAAGTTTCCAGTCGGTTGTGAACACTCCCATTTGAATACATGTAATACAACTTTTTTGTTCTGGTTATCGTTACTGTTATTGGTGGTTGTGAACCAGCCTTATACCATTCTTGATACATTACCTGACAGAGAATACAAACGTGGAGAGAGCATTAGACCTGATTTGTCAAAAAGAAATTTGTGGGAAATTGTACATCCATGGAAAAAATTACTGAGTGTGTCAGGAGAACAAAATATTTGTAAGTCCCATGTTGTGTTGCAGCGCAGGTTTCAAAGTTGATAATTCCAAAATGCAGCTAATTTATTTTATAGTCTCTGTTCCATATGTTATCGTTTATCACACAGCCTATAACATATGGAACAGAGAATATAAAAAGACTCAGCTGCATGTTGGAAATATTGACTTGTGTAAACCACACTGCAACATGACATGGCACTTATAAATATTCTGCTCTCCTAAGTGCTCAATCATTTTTTTCATGGTTGTACCATTCCATATTTCTGTTTTTACTTTCTCAACCAACTACCTGTAAACAGGCAGAGGAAATATTATCTATATTTCAACCAAAAATTTTATATTAAGATTTCACCAGTAGTAAATGTTGATGCCACTGAACACCAAAAGAAGCACTTCTAGTAAACTGCTTGCATATGTGCATGCGTCTGTGAACAGCATAACTCAAAAAAGAAAAGTATGATAAATACCAAAATGTGGTATTTGTGTATAGTACTTTTTAAGATACAAAATGAAAATCGCTGCAATGGCTCCTCCACTTGCTATTGGCAAGTAGCAGAGAAAGTACATATTGTACAAAATGTGTATTTTAATGAGCTCTACATGTTTCCTGCAGCAAGCTTTTCAGACTCCGTAGTTACACAAAATTCAGTCACATAAAGGAAACTTCAGAGGTTAGTCACAGAAAATTCATGTAAAAATATTGAAACATATTTCATCAGTTAAAAAGAAATATTGAGGTAGCACATTTTATTTAAGGGCTAAATTTCCTTTGCCAGGTTTGGTCAAATGCTCTCTTTTACAGCTGTTCTCTGCTTTATGATTACTTGGAAGTTTATATTTTATTTCTACATATAGCTTTGCTTATTATTTATATATGATATGGACTAAATCGAAAGCAAAGTTAGATAATATAGCTTTGACTGCGTAAAAAATATGCATGGGTAAAAACAAGAATATAAAACATATACATTTTAGCAAGAATGAAACCAGCCAACTATACATGCATAATAGTTTTTACAGCTTTTGTTAAAAAAATGTTTCAAATAAGCATTTGTTGTTTACCTGAGATTGATATTATTTGAAACACTTTCAATAACCCTAATAATATGGTTATAAATAATAATCTGCCCTAAATTCTACATAGCATTTGTGGGCACTATAAGTTCTCAAATTTGCTCATTGGCTTTTGTCATTTACCATGCCAAGTTCACTGTTCTATACTGCATTCACTACACTTTAATTTTCATGCAAAAACATTTTGAGTTCATTTACATCTGGTGCACCTTGGAGAGTACTCAAAATAATCCAGTTCTAGGAAGTATATTAGCTGATGTCCAAACCTTACTGTACATGTAAAAATCAACAATGTATTCTATCAAGTTTCTCCTGAATACTGTGACTGGCAGCCCATCTATGTAGCAACAGTCTTTTGTCATAAAAGACATTCAAAATTATGCCTGCTTGCAGACGTACAAGTCTGGCATCTGCTGAATACACTGAGTGCTGGCATAGCTAAAATATAGCCGATAATGTCTTATAATTTGTCAAGCTTATTGGTATTTTTTGCATATCTTTAAGTGTTTCCCCAGACAATGGTCACATAGATTTAGATCTGGAGAGCAAGCCAATTATACTGTCATCAAAAATATTTAATACAAGGTTGCAGTAAGTTTCTGGATTTCTTTCCATGACATCTCATCTAATTTTTCCTCAGTAGTAACTATTGGCTATGTTCATGGACACAGTTTGTTTAAACGTTTCTAATAGGCTATAAATTGTTTATTTGATACCAACAGGGCAATTTCTGCATAAATTCAAGCTTGACAGTATCCACATATGACTTTGATGGAGCAAAGCTTAACACAATAAACACACATTGTTCTGTATTATACACAATGTGAGCTAGGCTACTGCAGATCAAGGTCAGTCAACTTGATACCAGCTATGAGTAAAACCAGGCCGCCTTATTTCACATCATTCAAGATAAACCTGAAAGTTATACCTGGATACATAGAAATTGTTCAACTGTGTGTGTAGGCTCAAGATAGGAAGTTGACTCAGGCTTCAGAAAGTCTCTGCCATGCTTTCTGCCGATGCTCAACCACTGAGCTATTCATGGCCTATTCATGAAAGTGCACTGAAATTTATCTGATTTATTATACTTTCTGACAGATCTTCTAAGTGACCTCAAGTGTGCATTATAAATCTTAAAGGCAAAAGTAAGAACAAATTAGTTTTTTAGTTTCTAATTTGTTCTTACTTTAGAATCTTGTTGCTTCACTGTTAATAGCTTCAATTTTTCCTTATTTATCTTAAAGGCAATTTACTCTTGCAAGTACACTATCATCAGTAATAATAATTTGTCGCTGGTATGCAGGAATTTTGTCCCTCAGAAGTTCTTTTACAGTATGTGCCAAAACATACAGTACTCATTTTCACACAGTGCGCATGCCTGAGCGTCTGCGTGTTGTTAAATTGCCATGATGTACTGTTAGTTGTGTAAAGAACGTTGTGCTCTGTGATTGGAAGTGACAATGGGTCTCGCGACGGAGGAAAAAGTGTTTATAGTGGAGTATTATTTTCGCTCAAACGGAAACGGTTATCAAGGCACGCCAAGTTTAAAGTTAGTCGCGGAACAATATCGTGAACAATATATAAACTTAGGCTTTAGCGGCCGGTGTCTTGACTATTAGAAATGTTTAGTTCTTCCGGGTTTGTAGGCCATGGTCTAGAAGGCATTGTAGATACCAACTTTTCGCCAAGTACTGTGCTTGGCATCATGAGGGTAACACGATCTGCTGTCTGCACTCGTCAGAGTTTGAATGTTTCATTGAAACAATGCATTCTAAACCATGGCCTACAAGCCCGGAAGAACTAAACATTTCTAATAGTCAATATCGTGAACACTTCAATAAGCCAGCATCTAGCAACACAGTTATGCTATCTATTGTTAAAAAATTTTGTCTTATGGGTAATGTATTGTGTCAATGCAAGGAAAGGTCTGGTAGGCCAGTAACTGTGTCCACAAATGAAAATCATGAACATGTCCTCAATCAGGTGTTGCAGTCTCGAAAGTGAAGTTTTCAATGAACATCCCTGAAATTAAACATCAGCAATATGTCACTTCAATGATTGTTTAGAGACATAGGTGGATTTCCGAACTGAATACAGGTTGAGCAACGACTGACGGAGCATGATAGACATGTCAGGGTAGAATATTGTGCACGATTTTTGGCCAGGGTGTCCGAGGATCCAGATTTCTTGTTCAACGTGTGCTTCTCTGACGAAAGTCACATTCACTTGGACGGTTTTATCAATCACCAACCAATCGCTTTCTTGGTTTTGAGAGGCCAGGCACTATAGTGCAGAAACCGCTACATAGTGTGTGTGTGAGACAATTTGGTATGCAGCGTCAGGAAACGGTGTGCTAGGTCATATTTTATAGAGAATGATGATGGTGCACCTCTTACTGTTAACCAGGATTGCTATAGGAGCATGGTGATTGGGCCATTTATTCAGGGTCTAAGAAAGTTTTGTCGTGCCAGGAACATGCAGATGAATAGACAGTGGTTCCAACAAGATGGGGCGACCTGCCACTGCTCGATGTCTATGGCTATGCTGCAGGAAACATTTCCAGGACAAGTAATTTCCCATGGGGCTGAGTTCCCCTACCCACCACATTCCCCCGATCTCACACCATCTGATGCTTACGTGTGGGGAATGTTAAAGGAGAAAGTTTTCAATTGTCCAGATCAACCCAAAACTGTGCCTGCATTACGTCAGAAGATCGTCTCATTCTTTGGAACTCTGCAGCAACCTGCATTCCGGAATATGTTGGAAAATCTGCGTGATCGTTATGAACACTGCCTACAGTGCAATGGAGCACATTTTGAACATTTACACTGTTATCTCGATATGTAAGGTAATGACAATAAGAGTAACATAGTTTCCAGTACTGTATGTTTTGGCGCATACTGTACATGCCAGTAAATCTACTAATGTGGAGCTGTCGTTTTTCAGCACACTTAAAAACCATCAGTCTGGGCCAGATTTGAACCCGCAACCTTGGGATCAGTAGGCAGCGTCTAACCAACTGAGCCATCCCGACCGACACACTATCATCAGTTAAAGACAGAAAGATTAATCACAGCTGAGCAAAAATTGCCTCAGCTAAGATTGAAGCACAAACTTTTCAACTCCCCATGTCATTTGGTTTTCCCAACAAACATGCATATTCTCACATGGCTGCAGGGGACATAGGAACAATATGCAACTTTACTATAAATTACTTTGAACCTAAAGCTTAGCTCAAGCACATATTGAAGGTAGCATAGCAAAGCAGGAGGAAATAGTGACCTCACCAGTTTTAACACTATGATATCAGTCAAGTCATTACATTATAAAGCAATTTCAGCAGATTTTGTTCTTTGTTAGTTTTAGAATCTGACTCAGATGAGAAGCAATGACTCTTAGTAAGCCCCACCCCTCTAAAAAAAACAACCCCAATGAGAAAAACAAAAAAGACTGCTCGATTTAGGAACATTTAATCTTGACAGAAAATTCAAGACCTATTTACATTTTACATCTCACATTAACATATCAAATATTATACATAAGTGGTAAAGAAAGTAAAAAGATAAGTAGCTATGGAGTGTTCGTCTTAACTGAATTTCAGATATATTTTTGTTTCAGCAAATACAGTTTGAGAAAATTTACAAATTAGATGATTTAGGCATCAAAGATTGGAAATTTTCTTTATCCGTAATTTTTTGTTTTGTTTATTTTTTCTCATACTCTTATAAACTTTGTCAGTTATTGAAATCAGTACGGAGCCTTCATTTGGCCGCATTGCCAACCTAGCAGGAATTTTCTTGACACCAGGAAACATGCTGTTTGCCAGTGGAATTTGATATTCATAGCCTCCTAAATTCAAGCACATAGATTTCTCATGCAAATTATAACTATAATAACTACATATCTTTCTAATAAAAGGCGATGGAAATGACATCCTAGTGTCGCCAAACATCTCTCATACCTTTCAAGAAAGTTTGCACTAATTACGGAGGCAAGTGTAGACACCAGAATAATGGACCAGCGCTCATGAGCGTATTGCTGACAGTCTATTAGGGGTGATGGACAGTTGAGCATTACATGTCAGACAGACAGGTGCCGGGTCACCACGCAAAAGGTGGCCGTGAGTGGCTTGTATGTAACCTATCCTCAGGTGGGTGAGAATAACTTCAGCCTGCCTGGAATCCCTGCAGGAGGTCAGCCGGCGTTGAACGCTGTCTTTAATGGTCAGCAGTTGAGTGCCAGCTAATGCTTCTCAAGTTGCTGCCAGACCGCAAAGAGATGGCGGCAAAAATACCTCAGAGCACCTATATATGGCAAAGTGTCTGTGGAGAACTCCAGTAAACAGCATGCTGACTTAGCAGCCATATCCGTTTCCTCATTGCCAGAAATACCCACATGACTTGGGGTCCATGTAAAAACCAACTGGTATCTGCGAGAGAGCAATTGGTGTCTGTATTTTCATGATGAATGCTGAGGAGCTGATAAACTGCTGCAAAGCTGAATGCTTTTCTTGGATTTAGAGTATCTCAATACATGTATTTTCGGTGAAATCTCAATTTCCTTTACTTACTGGTCGCATGTAATGGAGAAAGTGAAATACTACTACTACTTGGAGCATTTAGCAACAATGCTGGATTGATGACACTGTTATGTTTACATGCAAGTAGCCTGTATTTGTTATACACAATAACAATGCTAAGGATATGCTGGTTAGAAGGTACTGCTTTGACCATATGTTAATCAGGGATCCTACATAAGTGTAATGAATATGTCCAATATAATTATTGTCAATAAAGGGCCATTTTGAAAAATATTACTTCACTGTCACGTAAACGCTGTGTGAACAATGCTATAATGCCTTTTTACCTTGATTTGCATGAATTTAGCCACAATTTAATGTTAGAATGTTGTGCACAGTTTAATTTCTAGGAGAAACATGGCAACACTGTCGCGTTTTCTCACCTTACGGATAAATGGCTGGCACATTCAGCAGGAGGGAAGATTTGGAGAGGTATCACCTGGTGTTAGTAAACATGAGGAGGAAGGGAAAGGCAGGCAACATGTTCATGCACCAGGTATAAGCATTGGTGGGTGGGATGGCAGCTTTATTTGTCATTTATGTCAAGCAGAGCATTAGTTTTATTTCAGCCTGGTAATCTACAAAAGAGCGCAATTGCTTTAGCAAAATGTAGAGGAAGTCTTTTATTTGTGTATTAAAAACAATTACTATTGTTTTAGCTTGTAATGGATAATTATGTGTGTTAGTAGGAAAATCTGTATCCCCTTATGTCAGCCATCATTGTTTTAACCCTAAAATACCTGGTTTTGACTGTTTCATTTTTCTGCTTCCTTAAATATGGAAAACTGTATCTTCATTATTACTTGAACGAATACATTATTTCAGTAACATTCACACCTGTCAGGTATAACATTTTCATTCATGTGGATTTGCCCAAGATAGTGGCTGCCTCAGTGGCATGGTAAATGCACAAGGCAAATGCTTTGTTTACATCTGACGCCAGTGCTGCACTCTAAGTACATGCCGGTCATGTACAACATAAACCATTGGATGTGTGAGAACTACTTCCATCAACTCAGTGTTACCATTTACATTGCCAGAAAGAAACAAAAACAATTTTTACAAAATGATTCAACTTACGGAAACAAAACTTAGTATTTTATATTTCTTACACCTGCCTCTATTACCCAGGTTATTCTACCCAAAGCTGTACCTTCCACCCTGTATGTCCCAAGTGGTATATACAGGTGTTAATGAATTACAATGAAATAACTCAAGAGAGTGTAGATGTGACTGATATAAGTAATTTGAGACAGGCAATGTTTGGTCTGTGACTAAACATAACTCAGTTATAGGTGTTAAACTAATTGGTATTAGATGCTGATAAGTGGGTGTTAAAGCAAAGCCTGATGAAAAATTGGTTCAGAATGTCTTTAAAACTGGTGCTCGAGTATAGAAATATTGATTTTCAGTAGCTTGTTATCAGCATTCTCAAGATTTAATGCCACAAATATCTCTCAAATCTCGGACTAATCACCTGACAGTGCGACACTGAACAACAATTAGCTGTCTTCTTGCATTGTGAAGCCTACTCCAGAGATGTTTCGTTGATTGCTCTTGTGGTTCAATTTGTAACGTTAAACACTGTAGTCACAAAGGTCGGTTCGTTTCCTGTCATGGAGTTACTAATTTTGCTTTCTTTTTTTATTCCATATGAAGAAAAGCATTAACACTACTATCATTTCCTTATTCGACTCACACCACAAATCTTGAACAGGGTACGACAATCGTTCCTTCGCCACTGTCAATTTTGCCATGAAAATTTAGGACACTACTTTGAGCAGTTCCTATGAAACTGACGTGAAGTCTTTGATGTTTTTATGCTTTTACTCTTTCTTTGACCCTTTAAACTACGTTCCAGTCTGAAGTGCAGCATATGAATGTATTAAGCAGGTTTCAACTTTTTTCAGCAAGAATTATAATTAATTGTACAGTCATGTTGAAGTAAAACTGCATACATTGAAGTATAATTTAAAATCTAGATCAAAACAGCATTAATATGCTCCACTCAAAATAAAGAAAAGAAGAAATAAAAAAAAAAAAATAAGTGAACAAGACTTGAACTAGAAAACTATGACGACCTTATGCTCAAATGCTAATGCCATAATCATTGCGCCAGAGAGGCTCGCTCTAAGCCATACCTTCTATTTCGTGTGTTGCGCTCTTGAATATTTAGTGGCATACTGGCACTTTAGAAACTTATAGCCGTAACTTTGAAATTTGAACGAACAGGTCATAAGTCTCCTATCTCAAATTTTTTTTAAGACATCTTCATATCCTCTGAAAATATTTCGGCATAGTTCACTAACACCCTGTATTAACATTTTGCACTTTGAAAATAACTTACTGTTTTGTGAATCAAATACAAAGCTTTTAGCTCAGATAACAGATGATGCAAAAGTGGAACATCAGCATAGCAAACTTTAGTTTGTGGTTTGTGTCTTGATAGTGGCAATGACGTTTTGATGTCTGAGTCAAACCTCCATTGCATTCTTGATTTACTTGTACTTTCATAACACTGACTACCTCGCATTCTAAATCCATTTTCTTGCAGCCAAGCAATAATAATCTAAAATTTGTAGAAACCTAGAAATTGTGATTACATAAGTGTGTGTTATACATATTAAAATCATCTGATATTTAACTCTGTAACATGCAAAGAAGGAACTTCTTAGGTTATGCTTATTACTGAAATCCAAGCATATTTGTGCTTAGCTTTACAATAATTATAATCACTTCTAAAAAGATAATAATAAACCTTGTAATGTTATGCTTCCTCTTGAAAAGTAAATTAGGTGTTATTTTCTCACACTAGAATTGTTTGCAGTAGTCTGCAGTTCTAATCCATAAAACAAATAAAAGGTAAAGAAGGGGGAAACCTCACTTTTAAATTCTTAGGGAGTACCACTTCCTTTTATCTTTGTTCATTAATACCTTTTCTTACTATCTTTTGAAAGTCTGATACCATTATATTTTCCTATACTTAGCTGCTCCATAGTTTGAAAGCTGAAAAGTGTACCCCTAAGACATGTATATCCTTTTGTTTTACTCGGCACTTCTTCTGGGGCATGTCCAGTATATACATACAGGAACATAGTATTTGAGATATGTAATGCAAGCTTTGACCATTACTTCAAGGCCTTTTTTTGTATGTTTTACAAGATCCACCACAAAAATCTAAACACATTTAAATCATCTTCCTTTCATAGAAGTTTGAAAACAGTGTTGTTGTAATTAATTTAATTTAAAAGGTGAGTCAATAACACTGAACAACACTTACAACACAATTTTCCGGAACGCGTTTCGAAGGTTAACTTTCCTCCATTATCAACCGTTATCTGGTTGCACCCAACAGTTAGTGGTTTTCAATTTGTATTGCAATATATGTTTAACTCATGTACTGCAACAATGACTGTTTTGCTTGTCTTTAAAAATTGTTTCAAATCATCAGAAACGGACAATAATGACATGTGATTTTCTCAAAGAAGCATTAAGAGATCAGTAAGTATAAGAACTGTGTATTACTCACACACTTTTGCTTGAGCCTTGTACATCTATACTCCTGCTGCCCTTAGAAGGATTTAAACAAAAGCAGGTGGCAAGCGGTATGAATTGGCTACAGATTACAACAATGCATCTCAGTGTCAGACTAAGGAATTTAATTCTGTTTTATGTAATTCAACAGATTATTCTTTTGAAAAGTATTGTTAGAAAACTGAATTTTAGTTTATATTTAAAAACATAGGGACTAACCCCTAGTGTAACAGTCGTGATGGGCCAAGGCTTACCACCCGGCCACTGCATCCCCCACCTCTGTCCACTACAGGTGTCAGGAGTGGGGTGCAGTACTGAAGGGTGGGACGTGGTCAGTGCCCCCAAGCCCTCCCAGCTGGTTATGCAGCCTTTGCAACACTGGGGTTGCTACTTCTTTATCAAGTAGCTCCTCAAATGGCCTTTCTGGAACCTAATGAGGCTGAGTGCACTCTGTACTAGACCTTCCAGTGGGGAAAAATCCCCACACTGGTACCAGGTATCGAAATTGAGTTCTCCAGGCCAGAGGCAGGTATGCTACCACTGCGGGATGGAGGTGGTCCATTTAAAAACATATCTATGCAAATAATGACTATGCACTATTTTCTATTAGCATCAATAGGTATCAATTTCAATTTCAAGGCTACTACTGCAGTAGTGCCAATATGGCAAGGATGGAAACAGCACTAAAGCAAAGGGAGAGATATCTTGAGAAATTTACGCCAAAAGAACAGTAATGCACAAAACTATATCTTCTTTACCTCTGATTTTCCATTTTGATGAATAAAACTGCATTTAACAAGGTGTACGTTTTGTTCAGATTTTGGTGGTGGATCCTATATATTTTCATAACAATCCCTGTATGCTATTGCCTGTACACGAGTGCTCTATCTGAGAAGCTGCCTGAATATTATATACATTAGGCCAGTGGCTGCAGCAATGACTGTGAATTATTACTGACATCTTTTGTTATACTAAGTATAGGAGCTTTTGTTTGGAGATTGATTATTGTCAGTAGGAAACATGTTAATACGATGAGGTCCCAGAACTGTGTGAGGATTTGGTACATTGGGAATGTGATGCTGGTTGGCAGGCGGTTGTGGAAGTGATGTGTGACCTCCAGTGAGACACGACGGCAGAAGATTTCTCCCAGCTCCTTGACCAGGCGCTGCAAGTCCAGTGCTTAAAGTGGTCATGTCTGTGAGTAAACGATGTGGATTTTCAATCACTGCCGTAATAGGCACCATCTTTGGGACATTTCCTTCCATACCACTACCGTCTACCAACTCACTCTCCATCATCTTAACACCACCACCAAATATCATGTGATGCCAACTCTGCTGATGTTGATTTGTGAGTGCATGATGTGTTGAAGCTGTGTTACCGAGGACTGATTTACTGTCCACCTCAGTTCCTCCGTGAAGATGCGACTGCAAGAGTAAATTGGTGCCATCGTTTGGCCTGCGCCGTGAGATGTCCATTGGCAGTGGTGGATTAGACTGATGTAAAGTAATTTGAGTCACAGTGCTGCCAACAGATGCATTTGAGCCTGTAGGTGTTGTATTAAGTTCATTGCTGATAAGGTGGCCCACCCATTTACGACTGTCATCACTGTCACTAATCTTGTTATGGTTCAGAGCAAGATGGTCTTCCAGCTTAGGTTTGCGCTCAAAACACGCTCCGCACAGCTGACATCTACAACAATTTTATAAAACTGCAATTAGTTTATTTCAGCAATTTAATTTGATATTGTATATAATAAAAGAATTGGGTATATTACATTCATATGACTTTCTCTACTCATTTACTTTTATGTACAATAGAACAGCTTTTTTCCATCTGTCATTAATACAATATTACAAATATAACATATATTTAAAAATATAATGTATCTCTAAACAGTTTTCCCATATTTTAATTCCAAGGCTGTAACGATTCTGTTGCCTCTTTCTTGGGCTCTTTGTCCACGTATCTCTTACATTTCCTAAACATTTCCCTAACATTTTAATTGTTTTTGCCCTTGACTTTACCAGCATTTTAACTGCTATTACTCTTTTGTTTAAATTATCCCATGTTTTGTTCCATATATCATCTTTTATCTTTTAACCTTTTCACATTCTAATAAACAATGGAAAATACTAACAAATTTTTCACACATCTCCCTGAGTAATGATTTCCCATTTGCTTTGAAAATAATGTACATCTGAGCATTCATGCGACATCTATTCTTTCAGATTCATTGCATATGTCTGTATGCTTTTTCCTCACCCAATTTTTTTTAACTGTTTTATACAAAAGCAAAGAACATTTATCCTCAAAACTACTGTGTACAGATGTCTCAAACTAGGAAGTTGCTGTGAGAGAGGTGGTAAACTCGGAGGGGCCCACCCCACTATGCCTCATTGTGTGTATAGTCATGTCAACTCAAACCTGAGTTTCAGAAGTATTCAATTCAAACATCACTTTGGAAACAGAAAATAATGGATGCCTTCCGTTCCTAGATTTAAAAATTATAAAACATAACAATAAATTGAATTTTGGCATTTATAGAAAATCTACTCATACTGATAATTACATAACAAATAAAAGTTTTAATCCTTTTTGACACAAATTTGCTGTTTTCAATAGTTTAATTTATAGGTTAATAAATATACCCCTTAATAAGGAAGAATTTAACACCGAATGTAAACACATTAACACTGTGATAATTAATGGTTTTAATCCAGATTTTATACATAAAAAGGTAGAAAAATTTAAATATCAAAATGCTGTTAAAGAAGCTCGTAGCCCAAGAAAATAAAAGACGATTGTATGATTGTATTTTTAAAATGTTTACTCACTATCCTTGAGCTAATAAAAAATTCACAAATTTCTTTAAAGAATATGGAATAACCTTGGTCCCTAAAAATAAATTTAATATACAAAATTAGTTGTTTTTTCTAAAAAGGATAAAATTCCAAATTATAAAAAGCTGGCATTTATTAATTTAGCTGTTTGGATTGTGACAGGCTTTACACTGGTAAAACTAAACATCATTTGGAAACCAGAATGAAGGAGCATTTTAGAAATATTAAATATAAACAGATTGATCAAAATGCACAAGCTTTCATAGCTGGTGTCATAAAATAGAAAATGATTATCTGTGGTCTAGTGGAAAATCTCCTTTCAGATGCTTCTTTTGAAGCTGCATAAAACATGCTCAGTGGTGTGGCTGTAGTACTCTGGTGGTCTCAGTGATGACTGATACGGAGTCGTTTGGTTTCACAGGTTTTGTACACTTAGCGTGTGTGGGGATATGACGGTTGATCCAGTCTTTATTTATTGGTTCGGCTGCTGCATGGGATGGGTTAAAATGGGAGTTGCCTTCATTGTGTAGGATTGTTGTTGATGGGCTGGCATTTTCTGTGGCTGAAGCTGTTGATGGTGTATGATCTTGAATTTGTCTCCGGGCAGGTTTTCTACATGCTTTGTATAATGCTGGATGCCAAGCTTTGTTTCTTCCTTCCTATTGAAATTATCTTTATGTTAAAAAATCTCTATGGCTTTACGGCTTAACCAGGCATAGTAATGAACTGTGGAAGACAGGATAGATGTGTCTGAATACTACATAATGTACATAGGTTTTTGTTTTCATAGTTTGGCAACACATACAACTTTTAAGTTGAGCATCTTTAGCTATGATAACTGGTTCCAACCCCTCCTCCCTCCAGACAGCAGAACACCCTGCATATGTTTACATCAGAGGTTTACAGTACTTACCTGTGAACTTTCTTGAAGCTGCCCTCTCTTGCAGTGCCTGCTAGTGGATCATGTATACGATTGTGAGCCACTAAATTATATCGTTCTGCAAAGCGTTTACCACAAGTCTGACACTGGTAAGGCCGTTCACCAGTATGAACACGAGAATGGCGTTTCAGATGTGAACCAGAGAGCAGCGCCAATCCACAAACTTTACACTTGTAGCTCTTCTGACCAGTATGTGCTAGTGTATGCATGTTAAAACTGGTGTGGTGCACAAAACGCTTCCCACAAAGCTCACACTGCAAATGAAATCACAATCACATCATTTCTACTACAAATAAAAACAAAGCTGTGTTGCACACACATGAATTTCTTTACCCACTCTTCAGCAAACTATTCTTATAAACTATTATTATATCTACTTCTTGTTTATCAAGACAAACTTTCATTGTAGTGAACATTTACCTGTTGACAAGATATTAAATAATTCCCCCACAGTATATAGGTGTAAATATATAAAAATGATTATTCCATTTAACATATACGAAGTGATATAGATAGTGAGAATTCTCCATGTTTTAGAAGTATGTGAGTCGACCTATAGACACTTACAGTTTCACTTACACTTATTTTTATCCGGGTGCATTTTGAAGACCAGCGTCTTCATTCAAGAAACTGTTGAGAATAGGCCATCTCACATACTTTTAAAACATATAAGAATGCTTAGGAGGTAGAACTGGAACTTAAAAATTCAATGCCACAACTGGGATTTGAACCACAGACCTTCCGCTTACCAGGCAGCTGCTCTAACCCTTGAGCTATTGTGACAAACTGCCAGAATGGCATTAAATTCTCAAACCAGTTTGTATTTCTCCTGATAAACCACAAAGGCAGTCTCACATCAGAGACAAATTACCCCAATGGTGACTTACTATTGTAAGTACTTTATGTCCCAGGATTAAATTACCTTCACATGGTAATTATTATTTATTTATACCAACAAACTTACTGTTAGTGTTTTTAAACACACAAGCCATGTGTGGGCAAAGTTTAAGAGGTAGAACTGGAACTTAAAAATTCAATGCCACAACTGGGATTTGAACCACAGACCTACCAGTTCTACCTCTTAAACTTTGCCCACACACGGCTTGTGTGTTTAAAAGCACCAACAGTAAGTTTGTAGGCATAAATAAATAATATAAGAATGCCTTTAGATTTTTGTTAAAGATTTTATGTTTACTAGGATTGCCTAATAGTTTAAGGTAACATAGAAGTTATACATTTTTACTGCAGAATGGCAACATCCTCTTTGGAACAGTTTTACGCTATTTGGTGGTATATCCAAACTGTCTGTATGCCTCATTCTGTGGTCATGCACAGCAAGGTTTTTTGTGAAGTTATCATAATTATCTGTAAGATAGCTCCACAAAGATGCCCTGACAGCTTTCCATGAATTCCTCAACAGCATCCATGCCAACATCAAATTTACCATAGAAACTGAACACCAGGATGGCTTACAGTTCTTGGATTTACTTATAGAAAAAATGATGGCCACCTGGGCCACAAGGTGTATAGGAAGCCAACTCACACTGATCTATACCTTAATAGCACCAGTCATTATCACCCGGCACAGAAGCAGACAGACCTCTCAACACTGATATATCGAGCGATTGCCATTTCTGATCTTGAAAATCTACCTCAAGAAATACAACACCTTCGTACAGTTTGAGAGGTAGAACTGGAACTTCCGCTAAGCGGAAGGTCTGTGGTTCAAATCCCAGTTGTGGCATTGAATTTTTAAGTTCCAGTTCTACCTCTCAAACTTTGCCCACACACGGCTTGTGTGTTTAAAAACACCAACAGTAAGTTTGTTGGCAAAAATAAATAATAATTACCTTCGTACAGTTTTCAGGCAGAATCAATACACTAACCAGGAAATAAACAGAACTTTTAAGAAGATGCACTCTAAATGCAACCGCGAACCCAACACAAAGAAAGAACATGCAGGCTTAGTGGTCATCCCTTATTGTGGTACTCTGTCGGGGAAAAATTGGAAGATTACTCACGAAGTATCAAATAAAAACCGACGAAAATAAAACAGTTTTTAGGTTCTGCTAAAGATGAATTGGGTCTTCGTGCACTGGGAATTTATGAAATCCCATGCAGTTGTGGCAAAGTTTATATAGGACAGACAAGTAGAACTGTAGAAGATTGCATCAAAGAACATCAACGTTGTATTAGACTAGGTTACCCAGAAAAATCGGCAGTGGCTGAGCACACATATAATACAGATCATAAAATCAATTTTGCTTCTACAAAAATGCTAGGGAAGTCCTCTAGGCACTATGACAGGTTGATTACAGAAGCTCTATACATTAAAGCTAATAAAAATCACTTCGGCAGGACTGAAGGCCTTCAAATCAGCAAAGCATGGACACCAGTCAATCAGCATTTCTCTCCACCAAAGTGCAAAGAAGCACCAGCAATCACTTGATTGGTTCAACACGTGTCTCCATTGGCCACAGCTTGACCAATGGGAAGAAAGTAGGCGGTTCTTCTCTGCCGCAGGCTAGGTATAAATATCGCAACATCAGTAGTTTAGACTCAGTTCCTCTGAGGATGGTGGCAGTTAGTCGCCGAAAGCTTGGGTAGTTACCCAAATTTGACTTGGCTGTTAGCCCGAGAAACTATCATCGATAATCAACACCAGGAGAGCTTCAAATCACTAATATATGTATTCACCAGCAAGTGTAAGAATTTTTTGGTTTTAAATGATGGCCTACCAGAGTGACAGGGAGCAATGTTACAGATAATACCTATAGCCCTTTTTTGCAATACCAACACTTGCTTGCTTTGGGGTGAATTACCCAAGAAGATAATTCCATATCGCAACGGGGAGTGGAGGTAAGCAACATATGCTGTTCTTAAAGCATTTTTGTTGAGCAAATTCTTTAAATTTCTTAATTCAAAGCAAGCAGAGCCAAGTTATGGTAGCATTATTTTTGTCTTCTCCAGCTGAGCTCTTCATCTACTTGGAAACTTAGAAATGTTTTAATAGATATTATAGTTAGAGATTTCTTTCAGGCTTAAAAGCTGTTGTCTGCTGGAGTTTAGAGGTCCAGGAATTTTGTCCACACCTGCAGTGGGCATCAGTGGCATGATCTTAGTCTTCTCAGCGAAGGTTAAATTACAATAGAATTGCTGGCTGGAGATGCCGTATTTATATCTGGGCCACTCACGGGGGATTGGCTCGGCTTGAGCGGGAGGTGTGTGCTAGGTGGGCGAGGCTTCTCCGCTCTGATTGCTGAATGGTTTACGTCATTTCTCTGCATTTGTGCTTCTTTTTTATACTCAAGCCCACCTAGCACATGCCTCCCGCTCAAGCTGAGCCAATCCCCTGTGAGCGACCCAGATATAAATAAGGCATATGCAGCCAGCGCGATTCTGTTGTAACTGAACCTTCGCCAAGAAGACTAAGATCATGCCACCAATGATGTCCACCGCAGCTGTGGACAAAATGTCTGGACCTCTAAACTCCAGCAGACCACAGCTTTTAAGCCCAGAAGAAATCTCTAGCTATAATTCTGACTCTGGCCATGAAAGCTTCCGACTACTCATTTAATTAGACACTTAAATTATAGTATAATTGTTGTATCTGATGGTTTATTCATTTACTTGCTTATGCTTTGCTTTAAATTGAGTTACATTGAATTATCTTTACAGATGAAGCATGGATGGTCACGAAGAATTTAATGAGTGTTAACATAAACTTTGTTAAAACATGTGAGAGATATATGGTGGCACAAGGACAATATTTTAACATCTTCTATAACACAGGTATGTAGTTATACTTTACATGAGAAGTCTATGTGCCTGAATTTAAGAGGCTGTGAATATTGATTCTACTGGCAAACACATGCTTCCTGGTGGCAAGAAAATTCCCATTAGGCTGATTATGCATTCACACGAAAGCTCTGTATAAGTAAATACTAAGTATAATACTAAATACTATAATCTATTTGCTGTTAGAATAAAGTAGTGTATTCCTCAGCGCTCCACCTCTAGTATGCTATTGGTTAACAGAATATCTGCATGTGCGCATGTAAACAACTATATTAATTCTAAAATAAGAACAAATTAGAAACTAAAAACTTCACTTATCTTAGTATGTTGATATTCTTTTTCAACATACTAAGATAAGTGAAGTTTTTAGTTTCTAATTTGTTCTTATTTTAGAATCTTGTTGCTTCACTGTTAATAGCTTCAATTTTTACTTAATTTAACTATATTAATGTTGCCACTGCCCAATTTACCTCATTCAGATAACCTGAATTTAACTGCTCTCTTTGTTGTTACATAAACCATTGCATTATTGAACATATGAGAGCATTGTTATTGCAGTAATCACATGTATCACATTGTAAGGATTCCTAGATCTCAGCTAAGATAGCACTTCAGGTTTTTTCCATGCATTGTTTGGAATGCACTCCGCTCCTAATGGATGATAAGAAGCATTGTCCATTATCACGCTTTACCAGATCCTTATAGCCACGGTAGGATACTTCACTGAGAACACTGAATATATTCAATATAATAAACTTTTCATCATTCCTTTAAGGCTTTCTTCACAGATGTTAAACAAAAAACACTTCTACCGATCTTGTTTCATTTTGCATGCCAAGATAACACTGAGGCAACAGGCAAACCCTAAGGGTGAAGACTGGCATTCAAAACTTGAGAACTCAATGTTCTGCGATTTGCAATAAGGTATACAGTGCATTTTTGCAGCATATTACACTACAATGTTATAGTCTATATTGTAACAATTTAAATGGTTTATTGAACGCAAGTAAAGCAAGAAGCTAAATAGGCTCTGGAACTATATTATGGAAGAATATAGGAGTATTAAAACGCACAGCCAATGAGGTTCATTTCCGCCACGCGCTTCTGCTTACATCTACTTTATGTTTACAGCAAACTGATTATAAGTATGTTTCTTTATTTAATGTTAGTAGCTCAGTGCATAACAACTGACCTGAAACGGTGCCTCCCCAGTATGTATTGGAAGATGTCGCTGAAGGGCCCCTTTCTGTGTGAAAGCTTTGTTGCAAAATGGGCAGCTAAAAGGATTAATACCATTATGCATTCCAACATGAATGTCCAACGCTGCCTTATGCTTGTACGCCTGACCACAGATTTCACAAATGAAGGGCCGTTCATCACTATGAGTGGCAACGTGTGATTTGAACTCGCTCATTGTCCTCCACATCTTACCACATATTTTACACTCGTGTTTCAAAGGTTTAGGGTAAGGGTCTTTCTTCTTTGATTTCTTTTCGTTATTTGTTCCATCAGCTTCTTTGCGTTTTTTTCTTTCACGCTTTGTTTCACCACCACTAGAATTGCCACTTTCCACCTTCTTTCTTCCTGGTTTGCCTCGTTGTTTTGTTTCCATTGTCATTTTAGCTGAAGCAGTGTCTGCAGTTACTTCTGTGCTTACATTGCTTTCAGTTTCCTCTTTTAATTCTTCTGCTGGTATTTCTTCCTTTACTTTTTCTGGTGATATAATATCTTCATTTTCTGAAACTGGATCTTCAGTCTTTACATTGAACAAGTCTTCATCCATTTTCCATTCAAAATCATCATCACTAGAACCATTTTCAGATTGACTAACACAAGAAATATCCACATCAGTTTTCTCTTCTTTGCTGTTGTTATTATTGGTGTTATCTTTAGCTTTATCAGGACTTAACAAAGCTGAAACAGTATTAATGTCTATGTTGCACACATCTATGACATTTTCAACAGAGCCATCTTTCCCATGCTGCTTCAGAGCGTGAATTCCTGCTCCAGATTTTGAACCAAATCGCCTTCCACAATCTTTACACTGATATGGCTTAGCACCTCCATGGGAAAGAAGATGTTGTTTCACTTCACAAGGCCGGCGAAATAGTCTCCCACATATTCTGCATGGATGAACATATCTTCTCCGTCTACGTAAATCTTTTGTTTTTATTTCATATTTTTTATTATCCCCAATGTCCTTACTATCAACTGTAGTCACTTTTTCATTTTTTGTCTTTTTTATGCTACCTTCCTTTCTTTTATCACTTTTACCATTGGCATCAGGCTCGCAGGGATCTTCTTTATTGTCTTCTGCACTTGATTTTCCAGCTTCATCTTCATCATCATCCTCCTCTTCATCTTCTTCACTGTCCTGCAAAGAGAAAGGACGGATTAATAAGCAACTGAAAGCCTGAGAGGTAGAATCAGAACTGAAAAGTCCAATGCCACAGCTGGGATTTGAACTACACCCTCCGCTTACTATCACAAAATGTAAAAGAAATAAAATGTATAAGTAAATTTAAAGTAGAATTGAAAAAGTATTGCATAAATGGGAGTTTTTACTCAGTAGAAGAATTTTTAAATAGGGTATAAGCCATAGCTGGAAGATTATAAATATGTGTTAGTTGTAGATGTATATATTAGTATATATGTATATAAATAACTATCTTTGTAGAAGTTCTTTACAAGTAATTATGTATAACCATATGTATTCTGACGCTATAAATTACATTGTAATTTCTACAGCTGCTCTAACCATTAAGCTACTACAACCTGCCAGAATGATGTAACTGATTCTGGAGTT
Source organism: Tenodera sinensis (assembly GCA_030765045.1). Taxonomy (NCBI): domain Eukaryota; kingdom Metazoa; phylum Arthropoda; class Insecta; order Mantodea; family Mantidae; genus Tenodera; species Tenodera sinensis. The sequence continues at coordinate 86,198,402 of CM060973.1, read as the reverse complement.
CAAATCCCAGCTGTGGCATTAGATTTTTCAGTTCCGATTCTACCTCTCAAACATTGCCCATGCATGGCTTGTGTGTTTAAAAACACCAACAGTGTGTTTGTTGGCATAAATAAATGGTAATTACCAACTGTAACCTTGTTTCACTGTAATGACTACAGTTGTAATTCATATATGCTTCAACTCACCGCAGTTTCAGAATTCTGCTTTTCTTCCACAGCATTTTCTGGGTACTCCCATTTTTCAACTTTCAATTCATCATTCACACTTTCTGCACTTTGAGTCACTGATTGATCCTCAGTCTGACAAGCTACTCCTCGAACTTCCTGAAATTCATACCCGTTCTCAAGACAACTTTTCGTAAAACTAGTTAAAATATCCCTCCTTATTGTCACACATTTCTTTTCTGAGTAGTCCAATTCTTCAAAAAGTCCGAAACATTTTGTACAAATAAACGTGCTAGGAATGGATGAGTGCTCTACTTCTCTGTGTATCACGTTCTGGATAGAATTCGCAAGTAATGTGCCACTGTGGGGTATCACTGTATAGAAGATACTATAACTTGTATTAACAGAAACTTCCACATTGCAAATTAAACAGTTCAACTGCTTTTCAGTTTCACTGTCACTCATTGTAAAATACACATCACATGTGCATTAAATTCAAAATTTTAACTTAATTTCAATGTGTTTAGCAGGTAAGGTTATAACTACACAGGGGTGACCTTGCAGTGACAACAATGGCCCAGCAGAATTCTTAGCTTCTCTAAGTTCAAACAGTGTGGTAACTCACGCACGTGCATGGAAAATAATGTATGCATTGCTGCAAATTTTTGTACACATTCTCTTCTTTAAGTAAATTTACTTAGAGCACTAACGGAGGTAGAAAACAAATATTACAAGTTGTCTTTTTTTGTCGACCCCTTTACTCAGCGAACTATTTTGACATTATGAACAATATGACCAACCTCCAATTTTAATGCTATGCTTTACTTAAGCATTATATGGCTGTATATTGGTAAGGTATTATTGTAGATACCAAACAAAATGTTATTAAAATATTTTGACTGCTAGTAATTACTGAATATGTTTTACGCATAGAAATAGCTTCTATAATTTGCAGGTCTATGTTGGTATTCACAAACTTGCATTTTGTTACTAGCGACTTTCATTTGTTTACATCCGAAGTTCTCATTTCACAAAAACATCCCCACCTTGTAGGTTAAATAACAATCATTTAAAATTGCTCTCAGTATAAATACGGCATAAATTATCATGATTCTCGTGTATGGGTGAAAATTGATTCCGGAACATAATCTAAATTACTGTACAAAAGCGAAACGTAATTATTTTTTTGAGCAAGAACAGAAGTGAGTATTAGTGTTAATCAACCACCTCATGAACTGTCAAACACGCATGGGGAGAAAAAAAAATCGGGGAGTGGTGAAGTTTTTCGGAGTTTTCTTTGCAGGAGATCAAAAGAGCGTAGTGTAGCTGATCTTGAAATATGTGCATACTGTACTATTTGTTTCAGGTTTGATTAAAGCATGGATTTAAAAAGGTGGGCGATTTTTAGCCTATTAGACCCTGAATTCGTTTCCAAAATAAAGATGGCATGTGTTTTTGGTAAGTGGCCCACAGTAGCACTCCTTAATTGACGTAAACTTATTTTTTGTTGTTGCTTAAGGTATTTATTCAATAAAAACCTCGTGAGCAACATTACTTTATTTAACGAAGAAGTAGAACCGATTTCTTTTGTACACCATTTTAAAAGGGGAAAAACAGCAAGTGCAATGTTGTGATTAAATTTTAATTTTTATCAAATAGTTCATGGTACAATATGATATGAGGTAGGTAGTCATTATAGCAATGATGATCAATACATGTAGTGTCTGTGTATGATATATTACTAATTTATTCAAACATCAATTTCAATGGGTACTTTGATAATGTAATTTTGCATCTCCTTTATACTCTCTGTTGTGCAAGAGAACCATGAGTTTGCTGGGAAGCGATGCAGGCAGAAAATCCTTAGCTCTCAGACAGGTAGCATATCTCTTATTGTTTCGTTAACCAAAATGGTTTCTATTATTTTTCTAGCACTTGCTGCACACCACACTCCAATTTTGAGGTCATAGTGAGGGGTTTTATCAATGGCACAGGTTTTTCTAAAGCCCATTATAGACTGTGCATTAATTTGTTGAGCATGCATGGTTAATGATTTTCGAGGGATTGCTCTAAACTGTTAATGATTTCATGTAGTTTATTTTCTGTTAAAACTGATATAGCTTGTTTCTTGTCTTAACACAAACCTGAAGCTGCAAATTTACTAACAATTGCATGAATGGGCACATTCCATTCTGCTATGCGGTACAAGTTATGATACTAAATGGCGCTGGCTGTCTTCCCGTATCAAAATCACTTGACAGGTAGCATGTGGCCCTTTTTCTGGGCCCCTCAATTTAGAGATATTTTTTATGGTAATAATTCTGTTCTTACAAAATTCCACTTCTCCTTTGTGTTGCAGTACCCTTTCTTTATGGATAAGTATTTTGTCTGATTAATTTGAGACTGTTTATCGTAAACTAGTTGGAAATCATCAGCTCTGGTGTTTTCATCATAATATGTTTACAAATGAATATTAAAAATAGAAGCACTAATAAAGTGAAGTATTCTTGTTAAAACATTTTAAGTGAAGGTGAGTGTAAAAAAAGTGACTCAAAATGACCTCAAATATGTTTACAAATATTACACATATGATTTTTGTTCCAGGAAATTTGGGAAATGAAGCCATTATAGTGACAAAAGACGATGAAGTATTTTCAATTGGCTCAAATGCATCGGGCTGCTTGGGACTTGGAGAAGTGTCAGGCACATTGGTTCCAAAGAAAGTTGAAACTCTTTGTGGCAAAAGTGTAAAAGGTATTCCTTTTAAATAGTGTGTTTTACCCGAATTTGAACTCTTTCAGATATTGCATTAAATTGAATTCAAGTAATAGTGAAGCAAATGCACAAATAAAAAAAATTGTTATATATAGTAAAATCCTGCTTATCTGAACTCCACTTAAACAAAACAGCAGAATAAAATAAGAAAGAATTAAGAAGAAAATATGAGATGCTCAGATTTTGACCATAATTAGCCATGTTCTTTTGCTCTAACGGTCTAACCCTAAATTCTAAACCGGCACTTATGATTGTATGCAGTTAATGCCCCAACATTCGAATAAATATTGTGCTGGTATAACAAGTGTTCACTGCTTGCACATGTAGTCACTTTGAAGTGTGGTTTATATTTGTTTAAGGTGTCAGCAGCAAGAAAGTGTATTGTAATTAGCATTGAATATAAACTCGAAGCTGTTAGCGACAGAGTGATAGCAAACAAGAGACTCAAAGCATTGGATACAAGGAAGACTACAAATTTGTATTAAAATCTTAACAGGAAATAATTTGTAGAAATATTTGAGTCAAGCTGCAGACACTTTTAGTGTCACTTAACTTTTTAGCCAATGCATTTCGAAGACTGTCTTCATTATCAACAGCTTCTCGACTGCCATTTGAAGAAGAAGAATCTTTTATGGTTGTGATTATGCTGCTATCTGGGTTGCTGGATGTAAACTTCAGCATATCGTCTGCTTGTGGTAGTTCAAAATTCATGACTAGGTGAACATTGTTCTTTATGTGTATTTTTTTTCCCTAAATTATCAGTTCAGCTGCAATTTTTAAATGTTTTAATAATTTGATATCCTCTTCATCATACAGAAGAGAGTACTACAAATTTTAAGTGGTGCTGGAACCTGTCAATCATGCAGACCATTATATAAGAAGATGGGTATTCTAACACTCACTAGTCTATACATTTCTTCACTTATGTGTTACATGGTTAATAACTACAGTATCTTTAAATTCAATTCTTTTGCACATAGTCAAAGCATTAGACACAGAAATGACTTACACAGGCCATGTAACTCCTTGTACATTTATCAGAAAGGTCCCTCCTACTCCACCATACAAATATATAATGGTCTTCCTTTTGCTTTGAAATTATTGTGTAACTCAAAAGACTGTTTAAATGTTTGCGAAGGCTTCCACGGCCGGTGTCCATTGTTTTTCTTGGCTCTTCCGGTGTAGGCCGCGTCATGTAGGCGTTGGTTGCCGACGTTTCGCAGGTCATGTGTCCTGCTTCCTCTTGGGCTATGTGCGAAGAAAATCAGCTGCACGTCCTAATTTATGCTTTCCTCGCTCCGCCCACCAGCGTTGCTATTGGTGGTGGGAGGGCCAGTGACGTCATAGGTTAAAAGTGGGTGCCATATAGAGCTCAGGGCTCTTCCGTTGTCGCGGTTCAAATTATTTTTATGTTTTAAAATTTCTATACTCTCACGGATTGTTCTGTGAGAGTAGTTGTCAGAGATGGCTAAAACTTTTATTCCGTCGAAGTCGATGTGATGTCGGGTGACAAATGCATGTTCTGTCAATGCAGATTTTTCTGGCTGGTTGAGTTTTAAACTTCGGATGTGTTCTTTTCTTCTGGTGGCTATGGATCTGCCCGTTTGTCCGATGTAAGATTTTCCGCAGTCACAACTTATGTTGTATACCCCAGCATTAAGGAGTATATCACTTTTGTCTTTAACATTTGGCAGGAATCCCTGAATCTTTTTTACGGCACTGTACCGGGTTACAATGTTTTGTTTTCGTAAAGTTTTTGCTATTTTGTCGGTTACTCCTTTGATGTAGGGGAGACACGCCCACTTTTTATCCTTTTTATCTTCACATGTCTTTGGCTTCTTATTACGATGAATAAAGTCACGGATGACTTTAGAGGAGTAACCATTCGCTCTTAAAACTTCACAGATCCTGGAGTTTTCGTGTATTAAAAGATTCGGGTCACATGCGAGAGGCATGACGAAATAGTGTGTTGGCCATAGCCCGTTTTGTAGATGGAGGATGGTGTGAGTTGACATCTATATATCAGGAATTAAAAAAGTTCTTGCTTGCACACACTATTTACAGCATAAGGGATTACTATACTATAAGTTCTTTAAACCACTAGTTTTAACCCTATTATAGTGATTGTGTTTAGGTGTTAGGAAAAAATTGCATGGTTGTATGACGTTTTCTATATCCTTGAGCCTGGCTCATTCTAGGATCAAAAGAAGAAGAGGCAATATAATACAATGATGTTCTGAATTGACCAGAAATGTTCGGTTATTTCTGATTTGTCAGTTTGTTTAAGTTTTATGTTCCTGGTGTGTTGCTTCAGTCTTCCAGGTTTCTTTTAGTTTGGCCAATGTATATTTTTGGGCAATCTTCACATTTTATTTGGTACACACCAGATTTTGAAGTGCCTGGTATTGTGCCTTTTAATGGGTGGTTTAGCAGGTCTCTCAGTTGAATTTGTTATAAGGGGCTAACTTAATGTTATGCTCCTGGAACAGCTTCTGTTGTGCATCCTTGGGTGGATTGTGAATTTGCTGTATGTGGGTTGGATCCATTGTTCAGTGTTGTGATGTCTTTTATCTGTTTTTGTCTGTCATATTTTCTTATGAGTATGTCCACTAAATCTGTTTTGAATCCATTTTTTGTTGCTACTGCTTGATGTGTTGGTGTTCTTTTTTAATTCTTCATCTGTTAGTCATATGTTTATTCTTAAAATGCCAGTCAAGAAACCATTGATAATGAAGACTATGGTTTTCGAAACACATCTGGATGAAAAGTAAATTAAGTGAAACTAAAAGTGCCAATAGGTTGACTCAAATACTTCTACAAATCATTTAAAAAATTTCACTGTTTATATCATGTCGTGTTGTTAAGTGGATTAACATGAAATATTGAATTAGGCAGTATCAATAACACAAAACCTTCTGTTCGTAGGTTTTCTTGTGTTTTGTGAAACAAAACAGTGAATCAACACTTTGCGACGATATGCTTCTAAATAGGGTACCAACATTCAAGACGACTCACATTGATGTGACAATTTGCGACGAATAAATGTTTATAAGTGGGTTTCAGTGGCCACGTGCTAATGTGCCCACTAACTATTTTGCTGCTGGGCTAGACCAACGATGAGCATGAATAACTCTTTTTCTTATTCTGTTTGTATCTCGGGCACAGTACGGGTCAATAAATAGGTAAATTAATTACTCATATAGATCCACTTTATAGTACTGTTTTTATTTGAAGCTTTAAACAAATATAGGTATTCAACATGTTAACACAAACCACATAATCAAATGGCTTGGCATCACTTCGAATCATGCTACGGGTCCACAACTCCATGTGTGTGGACTATAAATTTTCATAAGTCCATATTTTTCTCTATATTTTGTGCCGCTTCACAGAATATACATTTATTCAATACATCGTCACTTTGTCTTTCTCCACCACTATGAATGTTCATCTGAAAGACACTTTATAAGGATAAATCACTTAATTCTTACGGATACTATCTTTTCTGATGCGTAGCCGGACCAAGCCATGGAAAAAAGACAATTGAGTTGTGACCAGTCCTATCTAAATTTTATGTAAAAGCTATATTAAAAATATGATGTGTTGCACTCACATGACTTTCTCTACTCTTGTACTAAACATTCTTACAAACTCTTATTCCTATATCTTCTTTGTGTTAGTTGAGATAAACATTTTACAAATTATCTTATAGCTTATTTCCTTGTAGGTGCAACTTTCGTGACATGAAAAAGCACTTTTTTTTTATATGTTAAGCGTGCAAAGAGAATGGGATCTCAAAGCTTACTGTCGCTCAAAGCCTACTGTACTGCACCCCACTCATGATGCCTGTAGTGGGCAGAGGTGGGGATGCAGTGGCCGGGCAGTAAGCCTTGGCCTGTTAAGGGCTGTTGCACTAGGTGTTTTTTTTTTTTAAGTTTATATTTTGATCAGTAAATTATTTGAATTTTATCCACAGAAGTAAACATCAATGGTCTTATAAGGGAAATGCACATTGCATGTTTAAAAACTTTTGGTACTCACTGAGGACAATTCTATAACTACTGGTACTGAGTACCGGTGAGTACTGGCCCAACTAAAGCCCTGATCAGTTGTGAACACTCCCATTTAAATACAATATTTCAATGGTAAATATTATTTATTTATGCCAGTAAGCTTACTGCTGGTGTTTTCAAACACACAAACCGTGTGTGGGCAATGTTTTAAGAGGTGCAATCAGGACTGAAAAATCCTGGCTATGGCATTGAATTTTTCAGTCCTGATTCCATCTCTTAATACAATATTTCAACTTTCTTGTTCTGGTTATCATTACCATTACCAGTGACTGTGAAACAACCTTATCTCTATCGAAGCTTGATGTTGGCTAACCTGCATTATGTGAATTGGAAGCAAGTGGTGGAAAATAAGTGGCATCTCATTGCACAAAATCAACTTTCACTTTGCTGTCAATAAGTTTGCATCTTGCCCAAAATTTGATTCCTTTATATAATTTTGGAAGCCCTTGAATAAATTCAGTGTTGTGTCTCTTGCACTTCATTTTCTCTTTAAAATACAAAAAGGCAAGTAAATGTATTAATAATGTACTTTTTTTCTGAAAGGTTTTGCATTTGGTAGCGGACCACATGTGATTGCTTTTACGGAAAGTGGAGAAGTGTACTCATGGGGTCACAATGGCTACAGCGAACTGGGAAACAGCGTAACTGCCCAGTGCTGTCCAACCCCTATGATAGTTGGTCCTAATCTCTTTGGAAAGGAGGTTATACAAGTAGCATGTGGTAGTCATCATACACTGGCGTTAACAGCTGAAGGCGAGGTAAGATATTATCAAAACCATTCAAATCTTTCAAAACCAAAGTCTGAGACTAATTACAGGTGCTATCAAAACCACACCAATAGCAGCTATGGAAATACTAACCAACCAATACCCCATTGAATATGAAATAGAAAAAGCGGCTCTTATTCAACAGGAAAAGTTGATCAGACTCTCATTCAATACATGGCACAAGAGAAATTTTACACATACACTAAAGACTCAGGAGAGCTTTCTTTCCAAAATTCAAGACATCAAAAAGAATGTTGTTGTTTTCTAGCGCCTTGCATCTGGCAATGAAGCCATTAGCATTCGTGCTTTCCAATACTTTTGAACTGTAGTTTCTTCTGATTTTAATGCTTCACAGGTCTTCAAGTGGACTTCAAAAAGAATGTATACCTTCCTAATTCAAAGGAAAACTTCATATCTAAAGTCAATCCGACACATACATTAGACATCACATATTATTTACACCTGACAGAAGAAGTTAAGAAACGTGATACTCCAACTAGTGTTCTAAAATTATTGGCATTAGAGACAATCCATACTAGATTTCCAGAACACGAATGGCTCCATGTTTATACTGATGGATTATTGATATCAAACCAAGATGGAGTCACATGTCACCTCCTTTCCTATTACAAATCTTTAAGTTATGGAACTACTAACTTTGATGGAGAAATTGAAGCAATGCAAATGGCCCTCCAAAATCTTTTGTATAGATTCTCACATTTTCATCAAGCAGTTATTCTCTCAGATTCCAGGGCGGCAATTACAGCAATTACTTCCAAGTTGTCACCAAAAACCAAACTATTGTAGAATGAGAGGTAGAACTGGAACTTAAAAATTCAATGCCACAACTGGTTTGAGAACTTAATGCCATTCTGGCAGTTTGTCACAATAGCTCAATGGTTAGAGCAGCCACCTGGTAAGCAGAAGGTCTGTGGTTCAAATCCCAGCTGTGGCATTGAATTTTTAAGTTCCAGTTCTACCTCTCAAACTTTGCCCACACACAGCTTGTGTGTTTAAAAACACCAACAGTAAGTTTGTTGGCATAAATAAGTAATAACTATTATAGAATATTGGGAAATCCTTACCCATCTAACCGCACTTCAAAAACACCTTGTCTTCCAATGGATACCAGCTCACTGTGGACTGAGTGGTAATGATATTTGAGGTTAGAAGTGGCTTTATTATGTACGTCGGCAGGACTGCTTTTTGTGATACTTGCATCAGCTGTTTAGTGTAATGTCGGCCATTTTAAACTTCTGGGGACTGCCAATAAACTGTCCCGGCTTTTAAGTAACCTTTAGATGGTAATTATTATTTATTTATGCCAACAAGCATGTATGTTTAAAAACACCAGCATTAATTTGTTGGCCTTAAGATAATAAGAATTATGGCTGAGGTGTCCAGTAAAACTAGTTGCAAACCATATTTTAAAAAATATAAAATTCTACCTTTACCATGTATGTGTTTATATGAAACACTGAGCTATGCGAAAGAAAACTTAAATACCTTCAAAACAAATGCTGAAGCTCATTCATATCACACTAGGGGAAAAAACAGCTTATTTGTACACATAGAACTAAACACTATGAAAATAGCTTCATGTATGCTGGTCTACATTTATATAACAAACTACCCCATTATATAAGAGGTATTGAATCGCAACAAAAATTCAAAAGGGTGTTATTCAGTTTTTTACTGGACTATAGCTTTTACAATGTAGAGGAATTCCTACTTCATAAAGTAGGATAAATTGTACCTTTAAATGATTATTTTTTGTAACTCAAAGCTGTATACTCTTTTATATATCTTGGTTCCTGTTTTGTACTTTAAATTTGTATTGAACCTTATATATCTGTATTTGCAATTGTCTATGTATGCTTAAACATTTTTCTTTATATTGTTAAGTTGACGTGTCTTATAATATTTTCATATTTCTATGGACGAAATAAATACAATACAATACAATGCAGGCTTAAGGACCATGTAACTCAGGGTGCCAGCGTATGAGAAATGAAAGTAGTGAGGAGTAATAAAACATTTGAATGACGGAATTGCAATGCGTAAAGATGATAATGGAGATAACTTCTGGCAATACCTGTACATAGGTGACGTAGATACGAAGAGGGCGAGAAACTCTATTCTCGTTCATAATGACGAATTTTGGTAACTAGAAGGTGGGGAATTCTATTTTACTTACGCATACATTCCTCAGTTCAACGCAAAAGATCTCCCATATGTAACACTGAGTACCACAATTAAAGAATAAATGAGGATCCCTTCATCTTACAATCAAATTAATTTATGAATCACAACCTGAAAAAACTGAAATCATAATCTCATGTAATTGTGCATAAGATACAGTAGATAACTGTACAATATGAGTATATTTCATAATGTACGTTTATGAAACAAATACAAGGTTTTATAAGAGTTAGATGTCTTAGATTATTGACAAACAGAGTGCTTTAAACATCAGATTTTACTGCAAATAATTATCGCAAATTACAGGTGATTTCATTGGTATTTGAAATGCAGATTTCCATTAATAATTACAGCTAAAGGGGAATGAGGGAAAAGGTAATCTTCACTTCTCGACACATTCTGCTATTGTTACATCTCCTTTATTTACATTTTTCCGCTATTTAGTTTGCACTTTTATTCCATTGTTTCAGTTTTAGATCACTCTCCCATTCCATTACCCATGTTCCTATCTGATCTGTAGTTGCCAACCTCTTTTGCAGTATGAATGCCATAGCCAGGACTTAAACCTCAGATTGTCCACTGTATGCTCATAATGTTAAGTCGAAAATGGCAGTCAAATTTGGCATTTAAATGTATGGTTCCAGTATACATTGCTTAATGAGTCGTATATGACATGCATGCTTGGTAAGACTTTTGTTTAATTTAAACACAAATAATGTATGTGTGTATTTTAAAGGTTTATGCATGGGGCCAGAACAATTGTGGACAAGTTGGATCTGGTTTAAGCACGAACCAGGGGGCACCTAGAAAAGTGAATTCCGCAATTGGAGCGAAGAAAGTGATTTCAATAGCGTGTGGACAGACGTCATCTATGGCAGTTGTCGAGAATGGAGAGGTATGTTCCATTTCTTTACTGGATATGAACTAGCTAGTAAGAGTAAGGCAAACTCTGTAAATACTCATATATAAAATACATCTTTCATACTTCTTTACCTGATTACCCTCCCTTTATGTAAGACTTACACCCCTAGAACTTAAAGCCAGTGCCTAGGGACCCGCATGTGGTATTCGTGGTGGACGAAGCGGCGTCAGGGCGGGTTTTCTCCGGGTGCTCCGGTTTCCCCCGCCATCTCATTCCACCGATGCTCCATCTTCATTCCATGTATCATCAGTGTCACCGCCTGCGGTGCCGTAGTAGTAAAAGCGGGCGTTAAACACAACAACAACAACAACCCGTGCTTAGGGTCAGACGCCTGTTGGGGAGCACAGGAACCTATGGACTGGACAGAGTGAAGATCTGGAAGCGGGTGGTCATCCAAGCACCAGGTATGATAGTGAGGAAGAGGATGATATGAAATGCAGGCAAAACCCATGATTGGAAAGGTGATAATGGAGCATTTGATGGAATGAGTGGCAGGGAAACTGAAGAACTCGGAGAAAACCTGCCCTGACACTGCTTTGTCCACCACAATACCACATGCAGGTCCCTGGGATCAAACCAGGGCAGGCGGGATGGCAGACAGCCTGACAGATCGACAAGGGACGGACAGACCGACCGAAAAACAGGTTCTAGCACAATATAACACACAGAATAGTAGAGCATATTCTAAGATTAAGTAGTATTAAAGTGTACCCATTTGTCCAGCCTCTTTATCACATACAATTTAATTTCCATTGTCATGTTAACTTGTCTTTTCTTCTCTTTTGACATTTTCACTGACACAAACACAACACTAAGAGTAAGCCTGAAATCTGAGAAATGGCACTGAAATCAGAAATATGTAACTGAAATTATTATTTATTTACATCAAGAAACTTACTGTTGGTGTTTTTAGACACATAAGCCACGTGTGGGCAGTGTTTGAAAGGTAAAATCAGAACCAAAAAATTCAATGCCACAACTGGATTTGAACTGCAGACCCTCCGCTACCAGGCAGGTGCTCTAACCATTAAGCTACTGTGACAACCTGCCAGAATGACATTGAATTCTCCAACCAATCTGTATTTCTCCCGGTAAACCACAAAGGCAGTCTTACATCAGAGACAATTACCCCAATGGTAACTTACTGTTGTAAGTAATTTATGTCCCGGGATTAAATAACCTTCACATGGTAATTATTATTTCTTTATGCCAACAAACTTACTGTTGTTTTTAAGCACACAAACTTAATGGTTAGAGCACCCGCCTGCTAAGCAGAGGGTCTGTGGTTTAAATCCCATGATGATGGCACTGAAGTTTTCAGTTCTGATTCTACCTTTCATGTAACTGAAAGTTTAGTTCACCACATACAAACTGGGTGAAGTAATAAACCTTCAAACTGTCCTTCCCAAGGTCGCAGGTTCAAATCCAGCCCAGACTGATGGTTTTTAAGTGTGCTTAAAAATGACCGCTCCATATCAGTAAATTTACTGGCATGTAAAAGAACTCTTGAGGGACAAAATTCCAGCACACCGGCAATGCTGATGTGATCCTAGCAATTGATAGCATTGTTAAACAACAAAATAATTAATTATTCAAGCCTTCCTAACAAGTGTTTGTGCTATATATCCACATTATTAGCAATGAGCTTTTGATTTCATGACAATGGTCTGCCAGCGGCTTATGTTCTGACTAGATATCGAAGGTCACTACATGGTCGCCCTTTTGTTTCTGTGAGGGAGAATCTGATAGGCTGTATATGTACACAATTTTAAATTTACCCATACTGTTTATTTCATATAGTGCATTATAGAAATTATTAATCAAGTTTAACGATAGAAAATAAAAATATTAAAATAGAAAAAGTGGTTGACTTATATGGAATGTTGAGTTATCGAGAGTCAAGTTATTGGGGTTCTACTGTAGTCATTCCGGCAAAAACACATGGTAGGAGAACTACTCAAATGGTGCCTATCCCAGGTTACACGAGGAGAGCTTTAGCTCTCGGTACTCATTTGCTCTGAAATACGTGTAGCTGAATTGTTATATTTAAAACAATCAAAACAGAAGCATTTTCTTTTCCCTCTGTAAAATATGTACTATGTTAGATAAGTGGTTCTAGAAGTTTGTTGGTGATGTATCCACAAATACAAAATAATTAATTTTAAAGATGGCAGTTGTCTTTCAGGTAGATTAATGTTATTTTTGCAGCTCTATGGTTGGGGTTACAATGGTAATGGACAGTTAGGTCTGGGAAACAGCGTTAATCAGCTTAATCCATGCCGAGTAACCAATCTGCAAGGTGTTGTCATAACGAAGGTGGTCTGTGGCTACGCTCATACCATGGCTCTGTCAGATGTCGGAGCACTTTATGTCTGGGGCGCAAACAGCTATGGACAACTTGGCACTGGAAACAAGTCCAATGTTTCTGCACCAGTCCACATAGCAGCAGAACTCGGCAGGTTTGTATTGCATGTCACATAAAACAAAAAATAAAATGACATTTGTCAAAAATTGGTTCACAATAACCAAAACTCTGATGTGTTACACTCACATGACTTTCTTTGCTCTTGTACTAACCATTCTTACAAACTCCTATTTTTCTATCTTCTTCATGTTAGTTGAGATAAACATTTGTAGAAATGATCTTATTGCTCGTTTTCTTACATGTGTAATGGAATATGGGAATACAGTAGGCTTTGAACAGTAGTAAAATCTTTTAAAGCTTTCAAATTCTGTTCTCTTTGCATACTTAACATATAAAAAAAATTAATAACGATGTTCCATTTGACAGAAGTATAAGTTCTCTAAAACTTACACAAATAATGAGAAATATCTCCGAAATGGTTCACTCTGGAAAAAAATTTATTCAGACATAAATTGTGTGTTTTAGTGAGATCTACATTTTTGTATAGCAAGATTTGGTCTATCTCTTACGATTTATGAGTTATTCAAAAGTCATCCAGAGTAAACAGGACTTCATGGGCTATAGCCACAAAATTCAAAATATGCATTTCATTTGTTATAAGAATATCTCAAATGTATGGCATTTTGATCAAAATTGTTAGAGCCATTTACAAGAAAATAAAAAATGTTTAAAAATTTTAAATATAATGGGTAGTTTTGGGTGGTACAATTTTCTTCAAAATCTTTGTGTCGCATCCTTGAAAGACATTAAACTTAAGTACCAAGTTTGATTTTAACTGACTTTTTGTTTTTGACATGCTGTGCACAGGCACACAGACAAACCTTTTTCTAAAAATGTTTCTTTTGGATTCAGGGTGCCTCAAAACATGTATTTCTGGTGAAATCTTGACATCAAATTTTTGGGTGGAGTACAATACTTCCTCTACTTTACCAGAGGTAGTAGAGAAAGTAAAATTCAATTCAATTTATTCATCCTTAGATCAAGTACATGATATTGGATATATCAGGTGTGTAAAACAAAATATTAACATCATTTCTTAAGAGATACAAAATAGTACAATTTTATAGTGAGTATAGAAGTAGTACATTTTACATATAATTTACAACTCTTCTAAGCTGTATATACATTTACTCAACAAGTATTCTTTTAAATTGCTTTTAAATTTTGATTTTGAGATATCAGTCAAAATTTTAATCTCATTAGGTAGTTTGTAGTTTCCTTTATAACTTTATGGCAAAGGTGGCATTTTTACAGCTTTATGGGCAGAGTCTAAAGTGATTCACTTTTATAATGGATATAACCAACCATTCAATTGTATTGCTCTATATGTATGTATGTCTTTATTCACCGTAAGAATAAAAATCAGAACAGAAATCAGAACAAGAATGACAAAGTTAAAATTCTATAATGTGTATGTTCACAATTAGTGGGAAGCTTTTCCTGGCCCCAGGAATGGGAAAGAAGAGTAGGTCAAATTTTAACTTACTTAAATTATAAGGATTGAATCTTTCATGGCAATAATGATTAATTAGCACTTGTCAGGTTACCAGCCGTGTAATATCTGTTTTTATAAACTCCTTTAAAAAGAATGGTTTCACAAAGACATTCATCAAGCATCCCAGAGAGTTAAGAATAACTGAAACCATTCCATGGACAATCACAGGACAAAGGAAGATGGAAAATTAAAAAAATTGAAGCTATTAACAGTGAAGCAACAAGATTCTAAAGTAAGAACAGATTAAAAACTAAAAACTTCACTTATCTTAGTAATGTTGCAAGTTCTTGATGCAAAGCTGACTGAAGTTTCGAGTTGACTCCAACTCATTCTCAAAGCTATACAAACAAATTTATAGTCAACTTGAAACTTTAGTCAGCTTTGCACCAAGAACTTGCAGCATTACTAAGATAAGTGAAGCTTTTAGTTTCTAATTTGTTCTTACTTTAGAAGATGGAAAATCTTAACCCTTTCACTGCTGAGATATTTTCCACTTGTTGAGACATTTTGAAAATTTAAAATGCTTTCTATTCATACAATAACATGCAAAAAGGATATAAATACCATGAAACACTCACCTAGGAGGTGTAGACTGACGTAGATAATTCACTTTCCCAAAAAAATATTGTTAATTTCAAAAGCTTAATTTAGTCACATGCAACGCACAGAAGTTAGGGTTGTCCATAGGGGCCATTAATTTAGACACAGGTATTTAAGAGGTAGAACTGGAACTTAAAAATTCAATGCCACAGCTGGGATTTGAACCACAGGCCTTCTGCTTACCAAGCGACTGCTCTAACTGTGCTACCTCTCAAACATTGCCCACACACGGTTTGTGTGTTTAAAAACACCAACAGTAAGTTTGTTGGCATAAATAAATAATAATTAGACACAGGTAATTATTGTAATAGGTAACTTTATCAATCACTGATAACTTTAAACAATGCTACATAGAACTGTCACAGTGAAAATGAAAGTAATTATAATAGGCCAAATTGCATAATCTTTCACGGCCGGTGTAATAGAATAAAAAATGATTATCTGGGCTTGTGGGCCGTGGTCTAGTGGAAATTCTCCTACCAGATGTTTCATTTGAAGCTGCGTTGGACATCCTCAGTGGCGTGACTGTAGTCTAGAAGGAGAATTTCCACTAGGCCACGGCTCCTAAGTCCGGATAACCATTTTCTATTTTAATTATAATAGGGTTATCCAAAGTTCATTTTACTAAATTTATTTTGAATCTGAACATTTGCCATTCACTAATAACCCTAAGCACTGATACTACTAAAAATAGAAATACCAGGGTTATCCAAAGTTCACAGTAATAAATTTGTTTTCAATGTGAATATTTGTCTTATACTTAATAGAATAAGAAAAGGTTTAAAAATTCTTTGAGCTACTCCATCCCATTATCTTTTAGAACTACTATTTCTCACAAAAAATGATAATACCTATTAGTTTCTTTAGCAATGAGCTGCATAATTTGGAAAGAAAAAAAAATTTAAAATCTTAAAAACTGTGTCATTTTTATCCAAATTCACCAGAATACCTGAATTATGGTTATATTCGTTCAGAACAATATGAACTACAAAGAGGAATCCTTACTTAATGCATACATGTACTCCCAGGCAATGAATGAAAAGAAAAACAATCCAGGTTAACAATGACCTCTAAAAGCAACAAAACTCCAGGATCTGTTAAACGCGTCTCAAAGTAAAAAATTAATCCCTACAGATTATATCTCTCCTAAATTTTTAATTAGAGCTAAGTATACAGATATAAAGAAATGTTCATACTGCCATTGCTTGGGTTTAATTAGTTTAAGAGAAAAAAATGTTTTGTATACAGCTTATTGATATTTTCAATTTTTTCAGTATGAGTTATGAAAAATTTTTAATTTCAGCTCAATTATTTAATATTTTTTAACTAGTGCTTGATAAATTTTAATACTTTAACCTCTGAAGCTCTCTTGAAAGTTTCAAGCTAATAAGTTATGAACTAGGATCCAAGGAGCATTTTGATTAGTGAAAAATGCTGAAAAAAAAGAATTGAGATCAATGGATTTTAAAGCTTAACTATATATTTTTGTACTATAACTAAATCCAATCAACTTAAATTCCCCAGCACCATATGTGGGACCCTCTGTTGCTTTTTTCTTGGCCTCAGAAGCAGTTTGAGAATTTTGAGTTTGCCTAGTTTTTTAATATGAAAAGTTTCCTTTTGCCTTGACATTGTTCACAAAATTTAGAAATTGATTGTTTTTAGCAATGTCTGCACTAAGCACTTTCACTAATTTACGCACAAAATTAATGAAATAACGGTTTGAGGTTATTTTGAGTCACTTATTTACACTCACCTTCACTACTAAACTGCTTTTTTAAAGCGGAAACGTTTTCAGGACCATTCGATCCCATCTTCAGCCGTTGGGTGAGAGTCACCCAACAATTTTTTTTGTTGAGTGAACCATTACGGAGATATCCTTGTTATTTGTGTGTGTGTTGGAAAACTTACACTTCTGTCAAATGGAACATCATTATTCATTTTTTTATACGTTAACCATGCAAAGACAATGGAATTTGAAAACTTTAAAAGATTTTACTGTCACTCATAGCCTACTGTATTCCCATATTCTCCTTGCACCTACAAGGAAATAAGCAATAAGATAATTTCTGCAAATGTTTATCTGTATTAAAATGAAGGTATAGGAATAAGAGTTTGTAACAATGGTTAGTACAAGAATAGAGAAAGTCATGTAAGTGCAACACATCAGATATTTTCATTTTATGGTTATTGAAGTTAGCACACAGATTAGGGAGAAACTACTTCAGACAAAACTTAAAATTGGATGGATTATCTGTGGCCTTAATAACTATTTGTCACAAAATGCTGTTTTAAGTTTAGCAGGTTCAGTCACAGTCATAAGGATTGTTGAGAACAGGAAACCTACCCAAGCTTTAAGAGTGTACAGCATCCTCGATGCAGTATACATAATTAATTGCATGTCCCAGAATAAATATAGAATGAAGGAGAGTTACCCGAAGATCACTCATTGTTAAATAAGAGATACCCAGCATACCCTGCATATAGTGTTTGAAAAATACAGTCCAAACCAGTTATAGCGACATCGCTTTTAACAACCCACTGGCTATAACAGTGGAATCTAATGGTACCTTCTAAATCCTAAGTAAATGTTATATTTAAAAAATTGGTTAGTATGACAGTGCATATTGCAGCTTATTGTGTTGTTGTTAGCTAATGCTGGATTTCTGACAATGAAGTCATTAATCCTCTTGCTCTCCAATATTTTTCACTGATGGATGGGGCACTAGAAGTGGCCGGGCATATTTGAAAGTGGTCTCGATCCATTTCCTCTTGCAGATCACATAGAGGACAGAGTGGTGAAGAATATATCCCAATTCTGTTTAAATGTTTTGCCAGACAATCATGTTCTGTAATCAACCTGAAGGTTGCAACTGCTGTTTTTCGAGGATACTCAGGAATCACTGTTTGAATGTTTGGTAGTTCCCATCTTTTATTCTTTGATTTTTCATAGTAATATTTTGCAATAATTTTTTTGAATTCAGAGTTGACTAATCTTTTGCAGCTTATTGTGTATAATGATGTATTTTTATGACATTTTCAGAGAAATGGATCAGTTCTAACGTCCAACGTTCATTTTTGTTTCTTACATTCTTGGGTTTGTTAATAACAATGCAACACTTATTTTCAAACTCTTGTTTTCTGTAGACTGTGGATTTCAAATTAGCATGTGTGTTAAACAGCTAGTGCAAGCATCAATTTAACCCTTTCATGCCTGAATTATTTTGCTACTTATGCCATTCTTCCTCTAATTCGAAACCGGTTTAGATTAGGTGGTCTGGAACACCTTCAGCCTGCTGGCTTGAATAGCCATGATCGTTGAGGCAACACGTAGTGCACTGGCCATACACTCAAAGCCTGAGGTCGTGAGTTCGAGTCTCGGCAACCGCAATCAAATGTGCCTGTGGTAAAGGACGGGGAGGGCCCACGTAAAATAATCAGTGTTATGGCACGCGTGGATGATGACGGGGTATTATTTGACTGCGGTTGCATGGATTTTGCTTCTTTTCTTATATAAAAAAAAAACACTACAATATAAATTGTAAAAAAAATAATTTTTTACGATCCAAAACGTCTCAAATATGTATTTTTAATTGGTGACAGACAGTATAACAAGAATATAGCAGAAAAAAAAGTTAAAACTAGTACAAATAGGAAAAAAAGCCTATGTATCTTATAATACACACCAGGTATGAAAGGGTTAAAGATGTTATAAAAAAAGAGGAAATTATTTAACATTAAAGAAAAGTCATACATAATATGGTAATTAGAAAATGAGGAAACAAACACCATCACAAAGGAATTGGGAATCTTACACCCGATTTCTACAATTTGGAAAGACTTAGAGACAATACAATACATTTTCAAACACATTTCTTTAAAAATCCAATAGGTGAAATCATCTGATCACAAAAATATTGAAGCTTTACTTACATAGTTTAAGCAGCAAGATCAAATCACATGCCGATCAGTAGACTCATTCTTCAAATGAAAGCCACGAGTTTATACGCCTTTTGGGAAATCCGAACTTCCAATTGTTCATTTTGGATATGTTTCTGAGCTCACCATGATAATGTCGCCAGGAAAATTTGTGGATACTGTCATTACCCAAATCCTTGTTCACATTATTGAACAATTTACATTGTTGCTACTTCTTTCCTTGCCTATTATAGGTTTTTACATTTTGCACCTGTTACTGATGTACATGTGCACAAAGATTAGAAAAATTCCTCTTGTCTCCGCAAATACTGAATTGTAAGTACCATAGGTGTACTGTATTTCTGCTACTTTTTAAAGTTTTCACTGTATGGCAGTGAAAACTTCAGACACAAAATTTTTTTGCAGGGAAAAAAAGCAAACATTTTGTGCACATGATTGTCAGCTATAAGGACTGTAAACCATCGGTTCCTTTGACGTTGTTATAACCAGTTTTGATTGTATAAGCAAAACGCAGGCTACATTGTATGTTACACAGTGGTGGTGATGTGAAAGAACTGGTCATGGCAGTATCAATTATGATTGCTTTCTTTGTTTTGTTTCAGAGTTGTAGATGTAGCAGCAACACATTACACACACATATCTGCAGCTATGTTGCAGAGCTCAAAGATTTACATGTGGGGACAGTGTGGAGGTAAGTTTCCTTTCATTATACTGACCAAGTAAAACAGATATAGATGTGCTCTTATTACTGAGAATTGATTTAGATTGGTATGGGTATTATTATCGTCATAAAAAATATAATGGATTTCTATGGTACAAGATTGTGAGTAAAGTGAAAGTTAATAATTTACTGTGAACGGAACGTGTAAGAAAGTTTTCTTATTAATCTTAAAAATATTTCTTTAGAGAAAATACTCAAATAGTTTCTGACATTGATTTACAAAACCAGTTGGGAAAAAATTATTTTGTTAATTTAAATAAACATGAATATTTTATGAAAACTAATCTTCACTTAAAAAATCCATTGCTGATACCATTTTGTTCAACTTTATATCTGTTCCTGATGCATATGCCCTGAAACCAAAATCAAGATCTTATAGTACTCTTCTTAAAACTGTTACATCAGTAACTGAAAATCAAACCTGTCTCCCTTCGCACCACAAGTAGTAGAGCTTCATGCACAGTCACCACAACTGCCGCTGCCACCACCACCACTGTCGCCACCATCACCACCACCACTGCCGCCACCACCACCACCACCGCCGCTGCCACCACCACCAATACCACTATCAGCCACACTGTAGATGAGTGGTTAGACCATTCGCTTTTCACCAAAGCAGCCTGGGTTTGATTCCAGGCAAGCACATATAGGGTTTGTGGTGGATGAAGCAATGCTGGGGTGGGCTCCTTCTGGGTTATCCAGTTTCTCCCACTATCTCATTTCACCGGTGCTCCTTCATTCCATGTATCATCATTGTCACCACCTGCAGTGCCATGTGTAGTAAAAGTGGGCATTAAACACTACAAAAAAAAACATCACCACTACCACTACTACCACCACCACCACCACCACCAGCACCGTCACTGCCACCGCTACTATCACCACCACCGATGCCACCACCGACACCACAACCACAATCATCACCACCTCCACTACACTACTGCTACTACTAATTACAAATTATATTTCAAAATAAATTGCACAATGGGACCCATGTAGGATAGTACAGTGTAAACTATTTTTGAGCTCCGTCCAATCGTGGCCAGACCTATGAATTTTTGCATGTGCACACCTCTACCCTCAATCTTGCTATGCAGTAATCGAAGTATGTTACCTAATACTATGAAGAACTGAAGCTGTTAATAGTGAAGCAACACAAATCTTAAATAAAACAATTATTTAGAGGTAATTATTATTTATTTATGCCAACAAACTTACTGTTGGGGTAATTGTCTCTGATGTGAGACTGCTTTTGTGGTTTACTGGGAAAAATACGAGCTAGTTTGAGAATTCAATGCCATTCTGGCAGGTTGTCACTGTAGCTTAATGGTTAGAGCACCCGCCTGGTAAGCGGAGGGTCTGTGGTTCAAATCCCAGCTATGGCATTGAATTTTTAAGTTCCAATTCTACCTCTCAATTGTTTAGAGACTAAAAGCTTCACTTATATTGCAAATATTATGTAATATTTCAAGAGCTTGCAGCAAATACTAAGATAAATGAAGCTTTTAGTCTCTAAATAATTGTTTTATTTAAGATGTTACCTAATGCTGATTTTGAACAAACTGTTTTTCTCCTTCAGGTCAGAGTGTAACAAACCCTACAGAAACGCCCTTTACATCTCTATATGATGTTTTTGCATGCTTTGCAACTCCAAGTGTGATGTGGAAACCAATTGAAGTTGATCTCGATGCAGGTGAAACTGTTGGAGATAGTCTCAGGAAGGCATTTGACGATCAAGTAAGTACTATATTTCATCACATATTAATCATACTTTTAATACTTCTTCATACAGTAAAAATACACAGTGTTAATTATGTACAGTAACGGGAGTAAGAGTGAGTTTGAGCATATTGAAGCACAGCCATGTTACACTGTTCATAATTGAAAAGAAAGGAGCAAGCAGGGAGGAGAAACATAAGTGACACTGACACCACAATGCAAATACACGTGATTTATGTGCGTGTCAAAGAGAAGAGGGAAGATTACTTGTAACACAGAATTACTTAGGAATGAGATTTTGATAATGCATCATATTGTTTAAAAAAAAACAAAAAACAAATACAGTGGGTCTACAGGTGTAAAATTTTACAAACAACAAACAAAACATTATTTTGGACTTGGTCCTTCTTTAAATAAATCAGCTGTTTCCCTTTTTTGCACTAACCCATTCGCATCATTTGATGACCAGGGCTCGCCTGCGTCTTTTTGGCATATAAATCAAATGATGAGCTCAGCTCGCTATGCTGCATTGCTCCATATAATTCTACTTAGTTTAGTTCCTTCTCATAGATGCCGTTTTTATACGTCTGGAATGAAATGCTAACATGTGATGTTTGTAATTCTGATCAATATAACATAACCAACTGTATTTCAATCAAGGAAAAACAATTTTATCTTTACATTATTTCATACGCCTCACTAGCCATCATGGGGGCAAAAAAAGTTGACGCCAATGATGAAAAGGGTTTGAGAAAACTGAGTGTACTAGAGAGCGAAAGTGGTAATTTTTCTGAATATGAAACAGAGTCTTAAGAAGATTCTGGTGACAGTGATAATGAATCTAGTGCAGAAAACTGCAAAGAAAATAATTATGAAGCCAATGATGACACGTCAGGCCCTTCAAAACACATTCACATTATGACATAGAAAAACCAGTGTAACTGGCATTGGACTAAAACTGACAATCACCTCATTTTCTACCCATTTACTGCAAATAGTGGTATTTGTAAATACTTACTGGATAAACATGCGTTACAGATGCCATCTGCACTTTCAATTTTTTTCAGAATACGTTGAATCTTTGTTTGACAAAATATGTGACAAAACGAATGCTTACACAACAGGGTAGTTGAACAATACTGACAGAAAGTGTTGAAAGACAATGAAAAATGAAATCAGGGCCTATATTGCTCAAGTTATTTTGATGTCTCAAGTGTGAAAATTGCTATTCAATTGTACTGCAGCAAAACCCGATGCTTGTAAACCCCAATTTTTCGTGAAACAATGAGTAGGGAGAGATTCAAACTGATTTTGCATTTCTTTCACAGTATTAGGACAACAGTATTGGTGAGTTTATGCTTTTTATATTGTGTATTCAACAAAAAATAGTTAATGGCTGATTTTGAAGCATTAAGCGGTTACCACCCTCACAGCTAGGGGATTTAAATCTGATTTCTTGGTTAGTTGCCAAGACATTTAAATATGACACGATTGGTTTAAGTACATATACCTCATTTTGTTACATAGTGTGCTATAAGCAATTCCTAAGTCTGAAGCAATTTAGGTTTTGTTTCAATTAAGTTCTACCTTTCGATTGAATTTTGCTGTCTGATCTAGTGTACAACATCTCCTTTTTCTGTTCTTCATGGTGACTGAAAGTATTTGAAAACTGAAACATAAACCATGTTCAACACAGGTACCAAAAATTTTTATCTTTCCTTCTCGTTTGTTGCTATGACATTGTCGCACCGAAAGCTGCGAGCTCTAACAGAAATGTCTTTGTCTTTGTGGCCAAAAGCTGCCCACTCAGCTTGTGCCTTTGTCAACAGAGACAAGGAAAATACTTTTTAATTTAAAAGGTGAGTCAATAACACTAAACAACACTTACATTTATAACTTACACATAGATTGGTGAACATCCCTCTTCCAGCAGAAGAATACAAAACAGGATATTACAAAATAATTGAAATAGCACAAAAAATGGCTTCCCCAAAGAATTAGTAGATAAAAAAATAAAACGAGCAGAAAAGAGAAAATTACTAATTACTAATTCTCACAGCAGTAGAAACAGAAATGACATTAAAAGAATTCTCATATCATCCATGGGCCTTTGATAAATTCAAAAAAGTGTTCAAGGAACACAACATTCAGCTAGCACCAGTAAACCATTACTCCATAAAAAACCTGCTGAATTCAAACATCAAAGATGCTGTTCCACCTTACAAAAAATCTGACATACCAAATTGAATTCAGGGATTGTAATGAAGTATACATAGGAAAAACCAAAAGAAATTTAGAAATTAGACCCAAAGAACATGTTAGGAACATCAAGAGCAAACAATTGGAAAAATCAGCAGTTGCCTTTCACTTTTGGACAAAAAATCACAACATAAAGCCAGAACCAAAACTCCTCAAACACATAACCGGAAAACAAGAACTGTCCACATTGGAACAAATCTTCACTTTAAAAAATAGAAACCGAGTATTTAATTTCAACATTCCCCAGAAAGATATTTTCAGCAAGTTCCTTGAACTATCACCAGAGGAAACATCAAAAGAAGCATCGCCATCCGCACCATGGAAACCCAGTCATTGCCCGGTTGATAATGGAGAAAAGTTAGCCTCCGAAATGCGTTCCGGAAAATTATAAATGTAAGTGTTGTTTAGTGTTATTAATTGATTCACCTTTTAAATTAAATTGATTATAACAACACTGTTTTCAAACTTCTAAGAAAGGAAGATAAGGAAAATACTCCTTGAGTTTCTTTTAAGATACGTATGGTGTATGCTCATTATAATGACGTAAAACTCAGTTGTATTTTACTGAAATTTAATACACACAGCAGTGATTTACACATAAATGCATTAAGTATAAATAAGGTTCTATTAATCATTATTTATTTATGCCAACAAACTTACTGTTGGTGTTTTTAAACACACAAGCCGTGTGTGGGCAAAGTTTGAGAGGTAGAACTGGAACTTAAAACTTCAATGCCACAACTGGGATTTGAACCACAGACCTTCCGCTTACCGGGCGGCTGCTCTACCACTGAGCTATTGTGACAAACTGTCAGAATGGCATTAAATTCTCAAACCAGTTCGTATTTCTCCTGGTAAACCACAAAGGCAGTCTCACATCAGAGACAAATTACCCCAATGGTGACTTACTATTGTAAGTACTTTATATCCCAGGATTAAACAACCTTCGGATGGTAATTATTATTTATTTATGCCTTTGTGGTTTACCAGGAGAAATACGAACTGGTTTGAGAATTTAATGCCATTCTGGCAGTTTGTCACAATAGCTCAGTGGTAGAGCAGCCGCCCGGTAAGCGGAAGGTCTGTGGTTCAAATCCCAGTTGTGGCATTGAATTTTTAAGTTCCAGTTCTACCTCTCAAAGGTTCTGTTAACTTCCTCTTCTTTACCTGATTACCCTTCCCTTATGCAGGACTTACACCACCTAGGAGCAAATGAACCTATGGACCGGACAGAGTGAAGACCTGGCAGCAGGTGGTCAGCCAAGCACCAGGTATGAGAGTAAGGAAGAGGAGGATATGAAATGCAGGCAAAATCAATGAAGGGAAAGATGATGGAGCAATTGGTGGAATGAGTGGCAGGGGAAGCCAGAGAACCCAGAGAAAACCTGCCCAGACACCGCTTTGTCCACCACAAATATCACATGTGTGTCCCTGGAATCGAACCTGGACTGCCTAGGTGGTAGGTGAACAGTCTAACTGCTCGGCCACTGCACCAGCTTCTCGTTTCTAAATTACATTTTGCCAGGAACTACAAAAATTTACATATAAATATGAATTACTTAGAACTGGGTTATGTATAAAGCAGGTTCAACTATTCCTACTGCATGAAATAAGAGGAAAAATGAACACAATTGAAGAATAAGATAGTTAAATAAGGAAATAATGAAGCTATTAACAGTGAAGCAACAAGACTAAAGTAAGAACAAATTAGAAACTAAAAGCTTCACTTATCTGTAGTAATATTGCTATGTTACTAAGATAAGTGAAGCTGTTAGTTTCTAATTTGTTCTTACTTTAAATAAGATAGTTATTGACTTGACATGTGCTAACCTAAAGGTTCACATTGTTTACCGCTCTATTCACTTATTGCTTAGTTATGTCTGCTAATGCCTGCACTTTACGTACTTGAACCAATCAGATTCAGACTCATTTCAGCAAACTGTTGGCATTGACAATGAGGAATACATTACAATACACTGCATATAATGTCCTCTCCCCTGTCAACATAACAGGTTGCAGTGGCAGCAATATTTTCAATACTTCTCTACACTTGTAATACTAATGCAATGATTATGCATTGAAATGCCTAAGTCCTGATTGCTTGACTATAAATCAAGGTGCGACCATTATGTGATGGCAACGATTATGCACTAAAGTACTGTATACATTTTCTGAGTGTTGTGTTTCTTCACACTTCTGTCATTCTACTAATTTCTTGGTAATTTCCTTTACAGAGCAGCAGTGATTTGACGATTACAGTAAACGGGAGGCCGATCCATGTTCACAAATCAGTTCTAAAGATAAGATGCCAGCATTTCCGATCCATGTTCCAAGAACACTGGCAAGAAGATAGTAGAAAGTAAGTTTGTCACATACACAGAATGCAAATAGAAGTACCTTGTGGTTATGTAAGAGTATGATATTTTAAAGCCATCACATACTGACCTACTTTTTGAAAATCTATCACTTTAGCCCACTGAGTTCTTTTTATACCTGCCTAGAAGAACTTGTATTTGTGTAATGTAATTTTATCTTGATTAGCAAGAAGAGATAGAGGAGTAGTTTGTAGAGGAGTGAGTACGAAGGTTATGTTAACACTACACATTTTGTATTCCATGGCATTGTTAATGAAAACACGCAACCTCCTCTGCAAGTATATTCCTCTGTGGTTCCATTATGTTCATATTCTCATATCCAGACATCGTGAATCCCTTTTAGTCTTTTAATCATAGAAATTGAAAAAGAAGCTGTTTTTGTTTGTTGGAAATAACAGTGCTTTTCAAGGGTTAAAGGATAATAAATAATATTTTATTGCCATTAAGCTTATTGGAACAAAAGACAACATCAGGTAATATTTACAATTATATACATCAGCAGATAAAGACTGAATCAATAATACTGGTGCGGTTTTAAAAAGAATGTGCTGTTTGTTGGGTCTTTGAGCCTTTGAATCTTTGCTATCTCGGGTCGTGGTACAGGGTGTAACTTTTGTGTATTATTTTATTTGCACCTCCTCCTTCACACTTTTTAAATTGTATCATAGTAACAAATCTTTTATTTCACTGGATCAACTGTCTTAGCACTGTCGAGATTTTGTGTTTGAAGATATAGTGATATTTTGCCAAATACATTTTTATCACTTTATACTTCGTCGATCCTATATTCCTTCACTAAATTGTACACTTTATACCAACTAACTTCTTGAAGTTAGTTGATGTATTATTTATTTTTCTCTAATTAGCCGTCTTTAAGTACTTAGCCACTTCACTATTACTAGTTTTGGATGTTGTTGTTAGCTAATGCTGGATTTCTGACAATGAAGTCATTAATCCTCTTGCTCTCCAATATTTTTCACTGATGAATGGGGCACTAGAAGTGGCACATATAAAACACATCTATTCCCTACCAATGTTATCAGTAAAGAGAAAGATTGTTATCGCTGCATCTTTTGAGTTATGTATGCATGTATCCATTTGCACATGCACGCCTTTAGCAGCATCATTCTATGACATTATTTTCTGTATACTTTTATAATCCCAACATCCAGACATTATTAGTAGTGTCAACATAAAATGTAACTTGTTGCTGTTTCCATTGATTTTATCATTATTAGAGAATGATTGTTATTACTTATGATGTAAACTATGTTGTTTTATCTTCCTTAGAATTGTATTTTAACAATGGTCGAAACATACTGTATAATGTCTATGCGTAAAATTAACTTTATCATCATTATTGTCGTCATAATCATAATCATCATCATCATCATCATCATCATCATCATCATCATCATCATCATCCAGTAAGTGTGGGGCCCACTCCAAATAATGTCTGAAAAAAGCCTGGTGAGATCTAAGAATTCTGTCTTATGTGATACATGTGATTACTGCAAAAACAATGGCTCTCAAATGTTCAATAATGCAATGGTTGATGTAACAGCAAAGAGAGCACTTAAATTCAGGTTATCTGAACAAGGTAAAATTGCAGAGGTGGAGCTCAGTGTGGAGTGCAGAAGAATACTTTACTTTTTTGTAACAGCAAATAGATTATAGTCTCTGGGAAAGTTTCCTTTTAATTGTGAATGCTCACATTATAGTCCATGTATTTTAACTTAAATCAATCATAGTACATTTATGCACATGCCTACGTAGTGATGCTCTACACTGCGTATAGATTTCAGAATCTGACAAAGCTAAAAACGAAGATTGCGTAACAGACACTGTGAGAGATCTATATGTAAAATGAGGAGAACCTCACATCATTTTCTGTCTGATATTCTTCTCAGTTATTGTGAACCAGTTTTAAAACTTCTGCTCCACTGTATTCTCTATTTTACAACAATGCCTGTGTTTTTAATAGTTTTATCTTAATGAATTGTCTTCTTTTTCAGTGTTCTTGAAATGGACCAATTTTCCTATGCTGTGTACCGTTCTTTTCTTCAGTACCTGTATACAGATGAAGTGAATCTGCCTCCCGAAAGTGCACTAGGTACGTGGTTTACTACTGTTAAAGTTTGACAAGCTGTGTATATTTTTGTAGCACACTAATTTTTGAACTGACAGATTTTCAGATTCAAATTTTATACTAAGCTGCATATATTTTGACTTCGTTTACCACTTACCTGTAGTAAATATAGGAAGTATGTATTTTGTTCTACCCAAAAATTTGACATCAAGATTTCACAATAAATGCACATTTTGAAGTCTTCTGAATCCAAAAGAATCACTTTTAGGCAAAGGTCAATGTGTGTGTGTGTGTGCCTTCAAGTATGTGATATCAAAATTTTCAAGAAAATGATTCCCATCTGAAGTCACTCAGCATATTGAGAAATTTTTTCTTATTTTTGATTTTCTCAAAAATGGCACTTAATAATTTTGAAAATTCTGTATGTTTAAGATATTATTTGCATGACTAATGAAATAACTAGGTGAATCACCTACCCCTATTTTTCTGAATTTGTGCAACCCACTGTAACAGCTTTTTAGAAGTGCTTTTAGCGATGTAGCAATGGAGCAATGAGTCTTATCTTCGGGCGTTAAGGGCACAAGCAGACAAATAAGGGCAAGGTATTATTACTTGTAATACATATTTAGGTCCTCTGCTAATTTTATTGCCATTAACTCACAATAGATTTACAAGTTAACTTCACACTTTTACAATAAGTTGTTGTTAGCTAATGCTGGATTTCTGACAATGAAGTCATTAATCCTCTTGCTCTCCAATATTTAATATATTGATAGAGCAATAGCAGTATAGTAACCGATTTTTAGAGAGCACCATATTTTTATGTTTTGGCGGTCACATCGCTCTCTCACAACCCCCAGAATGTCTGGAGGACCACACCTGTCGTTGGTTTACGGGTCTCACCAACCTGACCGGGAGAATTATCAAAATAAATTCACCGACCATATCCTCTGATTACCAATCAGAGGACGTATACATGCCATGACAGGTCAGCATGTTAGGGGTTAAGAGTATAGAGAGAAATTAGAGAAATGGAGAGGTTGGAAAAATAAAGACTCCCTAGCCCTCAGGAACCCTAATAGAATTGGGGTCAGAAGAGAACAACAAACTTACTGTTGGTGATTTTAAACACACAAGCCATGTGCGGGCAATGTCTGTGAGGTCTCAAACATATTAGGCATCTAAAATAAGAAATTAGAAACTAAAAGCATATTTTCAAAGCTATAGTTGGATACAACTATACAATCTGCAGGTTGTATAGATATGAAAAAATAGTCAGCTGATTCACCTGGCATAACTTGAATTATCTATGAATAATTTGTTAAGTCCCCTTCATTCGGAATGAATATTGTATCATTTTTGAGATGGAATCAGGACTGAAAAATTCAATGACATAGTGGGATTTGAACCACGGATCTTTCACTTATCTAGCAGCTGCTCTAACCACTAAGCTACCATGGCCAACTTGCCAGTATGACATTAAATTCCCCAGCCAATTCGTACTTTCCCAGTTAGACCACAAGGGAGTCTCACATCAGAGATACCCCACCTCTCAAACATTGCCCACACACGGCTTGTGTGTTTGAAAACACCAGCAGTAAGTTTGTTGGCATAAATAAATTGTATAACTTTGTTTCACTGGTAAACAAAAAGTTAAACAAAAGGTTGCCACTCAACAAATTTTGACTTCATTAAAATACAAACTTTGTTTCAAATAAGTCTTTTGTGCCATTAGTCATTTCCAACATATTTATTGTTAATTCAAAAAATTATACACCTTAAGTCGACTAAGACACTATGTACTTCACATATCTTAAATTTACTTCGAACATTTTTTGCCTTCACTGGAAGGAATTATGAAGAATTTGTTGACTGGCTGGAACTCTACTGGTCATGTGGATGTTGTATCTCTGGAGAAGAGACATCTGGTGGAGATTCAGTCAGGCTGAGTGACAGGTTTTCTTTTCTGGAATAACTGAAGGAAAGAGTAGTTATTTACCCGGGTAACTTACCACAATGCCCCTGCAAAACAGCAATAGCATTCTTCATATTAATAACTGGTCACAACTTTCTTGCAAGTCATCTGCACAGAATTGCAATTTTGCCTTCTCTTACTTGCTACTTATGTGAGCAGAAATGAATAAAGACCACCTGAACATTTGCAGAGCATTATCTGAAGAACCTACAGAAGTGCAGTAGTATTGGAATGCACGAAAGCTAATGGCTTTGTTGTCAAATGCATGGCATGAATCAGCAACATTACTTTTTCACAATGTTAATTCCAATTAGTTTTACAAAAGATTTGTTATTGGTTTGTGTTCTCTAATACTTTTTTGAAGTGTTAATTTGCCATTTTTACTTTCTTTACTACATATAGTAAAGTAGAGGAAGTATTTTATTCCACCTAAAAATTCAATATCAAAATTTCACAGAAATATATATTTTGAGGTCCTCTGAATCCAAAAAAGGCATTTTTAGAAAAAGGTCCATGTGTGTGTGTGTGTGTGTGTGTGTGTCTGTCTGTCAGTCTGTGGACAAGGGAACTCAAAAACGAAAAGTCGTTTAAAAACCAAAGTTGGTATTTCAGTTTAATGTCCTTCAAGGATGCAACCCAAAGAATTTGAAGAAAATTCCTCCACCCTAAGCTACCCTTTACATGGAAAATTTTTTGAAAATTTTGATTTTCTTGAAAATGGCTCTAACGATTTTGATTAAAATGCTGTATGTTTGAGATATTTTTATGACAAATGATATGCCTATCTTAAATTTTCTGGCTATAACCCATGAAGTCCCTCTGGATGACTTTTGAATAACTGGTAAACCGTAAGTGATAGACAAAATCATACTGTACAAAAAATGTTGTTAGCTAATGCTGGATCTCTGACAATGAAGTCATTAATCCTCTTGCTCTCCAATATTTGAAGAGAGCAATAGCAGTAATAGTAATCGCTTTTTAGAGAGCGTCATATTTTTATGTTTTGGTGGTCACATCGCTCTCTCACAACCCCCAGAATGTCTGGAGGACCACACCTGTCGTTGGTTTATGGTTGGTTGGTTTTTTGGTAGTACAAAAAATGTTGTTGTTGTTGTTTTCTAGTGCCTTGCATCTGGCAATGAAGCCATTAGCATTCGTGCTTTCCAATACTTTTGAACTGTAGTTTCTTCTGATCTTAATACTTCACAGGTCTTCAAGTGTTCTTCATTCATTTCTGCTGGATCGTTACACAGGACACACATTGGTGAGGCTGAGATACCTATTCCTTTAGGACTCATATTCATGTATGTGGCTTTCATGTAACTGTTTTCTTAACGGGCACCAGTTTTACAATGTGGCAGTTACATCACCCGACTTAAACCCCCATTTTGCAACGGGGACCACACCTATCGTTGGTCAACGGATCCATCGGACCTAGCCGGGAGGATTAAATAGATGATATTTAGATCCACCGACCTTCCCCTCATGTGCCTCTGAGGGACGCTGTTGTGCTGTGATAGGCCAGCACATATGTAAATGACATTTCCTCCATTTTAGATTAAACAGTTATACCGCTGTGATTCGGTCCCCAGAGCCTCATCTGTTAAAAGCAGGGTGCACCACGGGCAGGATGAGGATGGGAATTGGGTAGGAGAGGCTATAGGAGGCGCATCACTACCCCTTACTACCCCAGTACAAAAAATGTAGATCTTGCTAAAACACAATTTATGTCTAAATAAATTTTTTTGTAGATTGAACTATTTTGGAGATATTCTAGGTTATTTGTGTGAGTTTTGGAAAACTTATACTTATGTCAAATGGAACACTTATTCATTTTTTTATATTTATTATTTCTGCCAACAAGCTTACTGCTGGCATTTTTAAACACACAAGCCATGAGTGGGCAATGTTTAAGCGGTGGAATCAGGACTGAAAAATTCAATGCCATAGCCAGGATTTGAACCATGGATCTTCTGCTTATCAAGCGACTGCTTTAACCACTAAGCTACCATGGCCAATTCGCCAGTACGACACTAAATTCCCCTACTGATTCATACTTTTCCTGGTTAGACCACAAGGGAATCTCGTATAAGAGATAAATACCCCAAGGGACACTTATAATTGAAAGTACTTTATGTACCGGATTTAATTACCATAATTAATTACCATCTAAAGGTTACTTAAACCTGGTACATAAAGTACTTACAATTGTAAGTCACTCTTGGGGTAATTATCTCTGATGTGAGATTCCCTTGTGGTCTAACCGGGAGAAGTACGAATCAGCTGGGGAATGTAGTGCCTTATTGACAAGTTGGCCATAGTAGCTTTGCAGTTAAAGCAGTCACTCGATAAGTGGAAGATCCATGGTTCAAATCCCGGCTATGAAATTGAATTTTTCAGTCCTGATTCCACCCCTTAAAAATTTTTTTATACGTTAACTTTACAAAGAAAACAAAATTTGAAAGTTTTAAAAGATTTGACTATTGCTCAAAGCTTGCTGTATTCCCATATTCTCTTTGCATCTACAAGGAAATAAACAATAAGATAATTTCTGCAAATGTTTATCTCTCTAACGCAAAGAAGATATAGGAATAAGGAATAAGAATTTGTAAGAATTGTTAGTACTAGAGTAGAGAAAGTCATGTGAGTGCAACACATCAGATTTTTTGTTTATGCTGATTATGCAAAGAGTAGAATTTTACAGTCGTCAAAGTGATCTGATTTTATAACACGTGACATTCACTTCAGTCACTTATATCCATTACCTATACAGATCCTCAACAGTATTTCCATTGCCATCTTTTATCTGTGTGGCAGCAGTCATGGGAAGTGTTATTGGTCCAACATGTGACGTTTGACTCTCCATGGAACATGTTCTTATAGATTGTCTGAAATATGCTCATAAGTGGCAGGCCACTGGCCTGGGGTTTACACTTGTCTCTATTTTGGGTGATGATCCCGTAGCTGTATGTAAGGCACTGTAGTGTGTTGCCCGTATTGGCTTTGATGGGCAAGTCTGACTTGTGTTTTATTTTTAGGAGATTTTTAGATTTTTAAGATTTGTTGTATTGTATTTTAACCTTCTCATCTTTTCTGTTTTACTGTTTTAATTGTTTAATATTTTAACTTCTTTTAGCTCTTCACATTTTAGCCTATGAGTTTGTGTTTTAGATTTTAAGGTTTGACTTCACTCACTATATCCATTTTATACCCAGAACAATATGTATGAAACTATTTCTGCATATCTTGATTAACATAAAGTAGACAGAAAAAGAGTCATGTGAATGTAATAGTTTTACTCTCCTTTCTTAGAGCTGCTAGACCTGGCAAATGCCTATTGTGAGATGCAGTTGAAAAAAAAATGTGAGCAAATAATTAAGCAAGGAATAACTGTCGAGAATGCAGCTATGCTGTATGCCACAGCGCTAGAATACGATGCCAAGGTAAGTACATAGAACACTAGGTAACTTTAGGATTAAGATGTTTGCATGCTTGTCTCAATTTGTGCATGCTTGCATATGTGTAATGCTCAGAGTTAATAATGAAATCATTCTCCTTCTATCTTCCCAATATTTTGATTTCACATTTTCAAAAACTGCAAAGTCACAATATTTAAGATGTTCCATGCCCATTGAGCACAGTAAATAGTTTGGAGGTGTTACTATTCCAATTGTGTAAAGATTTCTCACTTTATTATTCATTGCATTTCTGCTCTTTCATCCTTAAGACTGGTTCACGATAACCCAGAAACCAAAATGGAATCAAGAACAGGAAGCAAAGCAGCATACAACATTTTGTTCACAATAACCCATAACAGGACATGGAACTTTTTTTTTTTTTTTTTTTTTTTTTTTTAAATTAACGTCTTCCAACAAACAGAACATGGGAATGCATATTGATGGCCATATCAATAACTGAGTGGAAAGTCAATATTGTGTCTGGGATTTCATTTGTTTCTAACTGACCAATGATATTTTTTCACTTTCAATTCAGATACCATAACATAGGTCAGCCAACTCAAAATTCAATGATAGGGTAAACATTTTCTAAATGCCCCATGCAGATCCATAGCTATTTCCAATTCCTCTAGTTGTACCAAGTGTCGTTCCTATATTAATATAGGTTTTTTTTTTTTTTTTTTTTTTTTTTTTTTTGAATAAACGTCCTCCAACATTGTGTCATATGGGACGAATGAATGAAATGAAATGGGTGAAATGATGCTCAAATGAGCCCGAGGTTCATGGAGCTTTAAGTTACCCGACATTCGTCTTCTCAGGGTAGGGAAAACCTCGGAAAAAAGCCTTACCCGGATAACTTACCCTAAGCGAGATTCGAACTCACGACCTCTTGAACATGAGGCAGACACACTAACCATCACGCTACAGAGGCGGGCTCACAGGGTTATTTAAAATGATTTTGGGGTTTCATGACTTTTTTGGAGACAATGGAAAATATTTAACAGGTGGAATCAGGACTGAAAAATTCAATACCATAGCCAGGATTTGAACCACAGAAATAATAATGAAAAATATACCTACTATTATGGATGTGGTTAGAGACTTTCTCACACGTTCTTCTTGATTGTCCATGCTACATTCATGAGCGCTAGTCAATTGGCCAAAGTTCTACACTTCACTCAATTTTGGGTGATGACCCGATGTCTTTAGCCAAGGACCTGTGGTTCATCACCCAAGTTGGCTTTGCTAAGCAAGTATAAATTGTTTTTTACTTTTTTTTGAGCGTTTTAAAATTTTTACAATTTCAGTTCTAGTATTTTAACGCTGTTTTAGCTTTTTAGTATTTTAATTTTCTGGTTTAGCTTTCTCCTTTTACTCATGTTAGTGTATGAGTGTTTCAGGCTTTAAAGTTAGTGCACTCATTTGCCATTTGGTGCTTTTACCTGTTTATGCCTTTAATTATCTGTTTTAGCCTTCACCTTTTAGCCAGCTAACTTCGTGAGTGTTTTAGATTTTAAATTTTGACTTTGGGTCCAAATGACCTAGATGGGCCCTTAAACTCTACTCACACTCACTCACTCACTCACTCACTCACTCACTCACTCACTCACTCACTCACTCACTCACTCACTCACTCACTTGTTCACTCACTCTGTTCTGCATCACTATAGAGATGCTAATTACCATCTCAGTGTGGTGGTAGCACGTCTACCTCCCATCAAGAGGTGCCAAGTTTGAATCTCGGTTAGGCTGAGTTTTACAGATAAGGGTTTTTTTTTTTCTATGATTTTCCCTTGTCCTGAGAAGATGAGTGTCAGGAAGCTTTAAGCTCAATGCACCTCAGGCTTATTTCTCTAATTTCATTTTTCATTGTCTGATATGAGATTATGTTGGAGGATGTTAATATAAACGAAAGTTCCCATTGGATGACAGTTTTAGTAGTGTTTACACTTACTCTTTCACCTCATCATCGCTGAGGTGCCTACCAACTACGTATTCTTTCAACTTGGGAAACAAGTGGTAGTCACTGGGCGCTAAGTTCAGACTATAGTGTGGATGGGTGATGATGTCTCATCCAAACTGTTGCAGAAGATCTATGATTTGAAGGGCAGTGTGGGGGTGAGTATTGCAAAGAAGGCTTATGCCCTTGCTCAATATTCTTCTTCTGCAGTTCTGAATTGTCCGTTTGAGTGTCTCACAATAGGGTCAGAGCAGGAGCCATGAAGTTTGCCAACAACCCTTCAATCCCTTGGGGTACTTATCTCAAACGTGAGATTCCCTAGTGATTTACCAGGAAAGTATGAATTGGTGTGGGAATTTAACGTCATACTGGTAAGTTGCCATGGTAGCTCAGTTATTAGAACATCTACATGTGAAGCTGAAGATCTGGCTATGGTATTGAATATAATATTGAATACTTCCTTCCTCCCCCCCAATATGGCGTACTTGTCCCACCTTCTTTGTCATTCCTGGAAAATGTGCAGGAAGCCGTTCATTGAGACCCTATTCAGAGTTGCCTCTAAAGCTTTCACTGCTTTGGCCTCATCGAACCAAGTCCCTTTTTGGCTGTTGGGTTAAGAAAGAAGTCACATGGAGCTAGGTCAGGGCTATAAGGTGAATGGGGTACTGTAGAGATATGATTTTGTGCCAGGAACTCAATAACAGCATTAGCAACATGTGGCCTGGCATTGTCGTAATGAAGTTTCCACTGTTGAATGAGATACTTTCACTTTTGGGGATGTGATCCTTTACTAATTGCTTTAGGACATTATTATAGTAACCTGCAGTGACTGTAGTGTATCTTGGAACTGTATGAGTGTACACCATTCCTGGTAATAAAAAAAAGTGATGACCACGGCTGTATTGGCTGACTTCTGTTCTCATGACAATATTCAGCGGCGATTATCAAACACGTTCACTCTTACAGGCTGTCAACAATCAACTGACAGAGCTATCGCTGTGTATTTTTCAGTGATTAGCAATTAGAATACATAGTTCAATGGCACATGGACAGTATTGCAAGCAGGCACTTAACGGAAAGAAAAATTCAGTGCCAATCTTTATTGAACATCCCTCGTATTTTTGCAACTTGGGTGAACTGGAACACTGCCACTTACTTGATTGTTGTTTGGTCTCTGTACCAATTGCAGACGTTTTTGACATCTATACATGACTCTCCATGCATTTCTATCAACTGTTAATGAATTTTGATTGGTTTAACGCCTTTTGCATTAAAAAACCAGAATGCTGTGCAAACTTTGCACCTGGTGGTAGTGACAAATAGAAGCTTCATGACAACTGGCTGCCAAGCCAAGACTGAATACGTGAGCAGCTGTATGATGGTTTCTGTAGAAAGTGGCAGAAGCAACAAACACAATAGCCACATAACTAGTTTTCCTGCGGACCCAGCAATTTGGAGACCTTACTTTCAGGATTACCCTCTTAATAAACATGAACAATTAGATTAAGATGTTCCTTTTGTAATGTAATGTATACAGTGCATTTGTGTACATATCTTTAAATATTCTGCATTTCAGGGAAGTTGATATTTTTAAGGAGAATTAAATAATGTTTATTTCCATTTCAGGAATTGGAAGAGTTTTGTTTCAAGTTCTCCCTAAACCACATGACTGCAATCATAGAAACTGAAGGCTTCAATGCTTTGGATGTTCAGACTATCAAGGACTTCATTCGTAAGGCTGCAAAAGCAGGAGCTTTTAAGTCCTAAATTGTCATTGCTACCCCAGTCACCGTATGTCACTGTATTGTTTTAAATTTTGAAGTTTTAGTTTCCAGTATATGTTATTTTAGAATCAGTATAAAATCAGCAAAGCACAAAGTGTATTTATGTGATAAATATGTCATAAAATGTATAGAGGTAAAGGATTTGCTCAAAAAAGTTAGCTATTGCTGAGTTGTAAGGAAACTGATGTATAAAACTGCTAGTTGGTCATTATTTGTTAGGCCTATAGCATTATTCCATCGTTGTAGTATACATAATTGCACATGGGATATTTAGAGCCGATTTCACCAACCGTTGTTAAAAATACTTGAACATCTTGTTTGCTAATATTATTGTGACAGCCATGGTGTCTTCACAGACTGTCACTTATCATGATGGGATGAGAGTTAAACAGGGTTCCCATAGAGTTGATGTCTAAGGGAGGTTTAAAGACTGCTAAAGAGTGGATCTTACAGACTTATAGACATGTAGCTCTGGTTTTTGAAAGTTAAGCTTTTAATTTACATAAAAGAACACACTACCAGGGGCGGCTCTGTGGATAGTGCCTGTGTGCCATCCTTAAAAAAGGGAAAAAATACGTGTTTTAAATTGTGTGTGTGCTCTAAATGTAGTTAGGCTTAATATACCATATTTTATCGCGTAATTCCCCCCCTTTTTTCCTTGAAAAATTTGCTTGAAAACACTGGGGAGAGAATTATGCAAGTGGTGCTTCTAGAAATTCAGAAAGGAAGGGAAACCATGTAGTATTATGTAAAAGTTGTATAGGTATACAGTAATTTGTGAATGAACTGGATACATACCATGGGTTCATTGGGCCTACAATGTATTGTTTCATTGTTTCTTTTCTCTGACTATTCTGCGGTCTCACTTTCGTCACTATCATCACTATTTTCATTTATGTATATCTGGCTCAGAAAACACATCTTCATTTTCACTATTCCACAACATATCGTCAGAACCATTAATGGCACAAGAAATGCCAGTTTTTTTTAAAAAACTCTTCTTAACAATATGACGACTTGTAACAAACTGACTTAGAAACACATCTGCAACTTCACATTCCAATTTTATGATACGTTGTGACAATGGCAATACGAGTATTTTTGTGGCAAGCACTGCATCCATTGTTGTCCATGACAGGCACCGCTGTGTCGATTGTTGTCCATTATCAAGTCATTTGAAGGCTGCTCCAATAAGAACGAACCAGGAGAGGAAATTATGCGATGTTTAATAGGTAAATAATTTTTAGTTATGAAAAATCATAGGGGAGGGAAATATGCGAGGGTGGGCCTTATGCGATAAAATACGGTACTTCAAGGCGCAGTGAAATGTCTTGCCTAACTACAAAGAGCCATGCTGCTTTAAGTTTGATTATGTTAGTATTCTATGGATCCGTGTCACCTCGTTTTTGACACAGATGGACAGAATTGTGGATGCTCACTTGTGACCCTAGCAACAAGTGAAGGGGTAAGGAGATGGGTAAAATCTGTGCCAGTTAATTTTGTCACAGCTATCATTGGCAGCACATATCAGTCAAATGTACCAACTTCTAGGTATATAACCTAAGACAAAGTATTAAGATGTCAGAAATAAGGCACTATCACTACTTTGCAGTTAGCAGAAAATTACGTTTTACAATATCACGTCATTCATTGCCCATTGTTCGTTGCCAATACTGCTACAGCAGACATATAAAGATGAAGGCTAGGAAAACTTAAATACATCAAAATGTAATCTTTTCTTTATATAACACAAATAAAGAAACTTTTTACTAAGTAGTCCATTTTCTACATTATCGTTAGAAAAGAAAGTGAAACTGACATACATAGAAAGACCTGCTCCTGATCTGCACATAAATATAGAACAAAAAGGTGATGATTTTAACCCATAGGAACTAAATAAGACATTTACATGAAAATGTAAGTGAATGTGAAGTGAAAATTGCTTTGTTCTGCTTTCCATGCACTTTGTTTGGTGATGATCACCATGAATAACTTAATTGATATGCTGCTGGTTAACGTATGTTTAAATTTAACAGTAGCTTGACATTCGCTTGAGAAAAAAGGTTGCTAAACTTTTGAGTCCCACAGACATGATTAATTCTGCGTTGTTAGTGTAGGTAAGAAAGTTACCACTAGTGGCGATGGTCTTGTATATATTACATGGATAACTTAACCTCGTTTCACCCATTTCTTTCATTCACTGCCATTGGATATCCCCTACCCAGTTGTTAATGGACATAAATTAAATATCTTAAAAAAAAAAAGAAAGTCAGCAAAGTAATGCTGGCACTAGGAGTGGATTCATGCTTCAGCCGCCACTGCACATTACACTGTATGGCAACAGGGTATAGTAGGCACAGCTTATTGAGATACCCCAAAAAACAATCTTGACATTTTCCCCCATTATGGTGCAGTCTGGTGATATTCCATCCGTTAGATTGCATTAGTGCCACCAACTGTTTATACCATATAACCATGGCAAAGCTACAGCCATAGCTGGTGTTATTGCGTCTGTTATGTTGCCACAGAAGTCCTTGTTTATCAACGCATTACAGAGAGGCCAACCAATAGATTTTAAACAAGATTCTGTTTAGACGCCTTATTAATTAATTAAATAATCTGTGGACATACTGCTCGTGTTTGTGTGATTTTGCCTTGAATTCTTTTAGAGTAGTATATGCAGTTATAGTTATTGCAAATTTTTGTGTTCGCTACACAGCAGTGTATTAAATATAGATGAATTTATTTAGTGATTTTATGCAAAAGTGTTTATGCAGAACAAGATTTGCCAAAGGTCTGTTCTTTGTTGTGTGGTAACAATGTTCAAGCATTATTATCGTTTGAAAGCGTGATATTTTAACCCTGTGATATTCGAGGTTAGAAATGTGTTCATTATGTACGTTGGCAGGACTGCTTTTTGGATACTTTCGTCTGCTGGTTAGTATATTGTTGGCCATGTTGAACTCCTGGGAACTGCCGATAAATTATGTCCACTATAGAGTGGTAGCAGTAGCCAGCACTAGACAGCTGATAGAATAGAATTACCTGAGCAGAGAGAGCTATTGTCTAGTAATCCATCTTGGAAGTGCTTAAGGCAAAAGTTTATGATGTAGCACCAGAGAGAGAAGCCGCATCTTAAAAGACTGAATAACACAGATTCCTGATAGCATGTATCTCGTCCAACCCCGTATCCCCCTACATGGAGAACTGGAGCTCTAATGTTGTCCC
The DNA here is from genome assembly GCA_030765045.1 of Tenodera sinensis. NCBI lineage: Eukaryota > Metazoa > Arthropoda > Insecta > Mantodea > Mantidae > Tenodera > Tenodera sinensis. Next base: position 86,157,472 of record CM060973.1, on the reverse strand, counting down.
CCATGCTGAAACAGCTGCTGACAGGGACCTACCTCAGCTATGTCAGCTTTCAGGAAATTACTTGAATGAATTGTAAGAGATTTTATTGAGATAGTAACAAATAAAGAGTTGACAGAACAACTAAATAAACTAGAAGACTCACCAGAATTAAGTAGAATTGCTACAATTGAACATCTATATAATCAATTCCCCAAAACAGAGTGGATCAGAATTTACACAGTTGGCTCTGCAGATAAATGGAGAAATAATGTGAGAGGTGGTATATATTGTAAATAAGCTATTGTGACATGGCTTCTCCATGTCATTAAGACTCTTTGATTTTCAAGGAGGTTGCCATGGAGACAGTTTTTAGTATGGTGTGAGAGTTTGGAAAGATTAAGAGACAGAAACTAGTAGTGTGGCTGTACTTGAAGTTTGAGAAAATAAAAAGATTTGTTAAATTTGTTACATTTAAATTTGTTACATTTGGTGTCAGAAGTGGGATGGAGGGAGATTCGGAAACCAGGATGATGGCAATGATGAAAGAATTATTTGCCAAAATGGAAACGTCAAACGACAACCTCGCTGCCGAGCTGAAAGAGATGAAGACGGAGCTATCGGCGAAAATTGACGAGCAACTGGCTGGCGTGAGGAAGGTTGTGAAAGAGCTCGGTGGAAAGATGGAGGACCTCGGCCAACGCGTTGACGCCCTGGAGAATGTCGGGGAACGGCTTAGCGTTCTTGAAGACAGGGTCGACGGTAGCGCCAAGGAGCTAAGTGCAATGGTGGAAGGGATGCTTAGTGAAAAGCTCAAGAACTACAAGGCCGAGGCTCCAGCACGCGACACAACATCGACGCGCGTGAAACCACCGAAGTACGATGGCACGACAACGTTTGAGGTCTTCCGCCGTCAATTCGACACAGTGGCCAAGCACAACAAATGGTCGCCAGAAGAAGAGGCCGCGCAGCTGATAGCCAGCCTCCAGGGACGAGCTGCAGAGGTGCTGAACGCAGTTCAGACAGCGGCGGCGCCCAAGGACATCTGGGAGGCCCTGGAGAACCGATTCGGAAACCACCGCTTAGCCGCAGCCTACCGCAGCCAACTGAAATCTAGGATGCAACTGCCAGTGGAGACGCTGCAGGAGTTCGCCCTGGCAATCGAACAGCTAGCCAGCAAAGCCTTGGTCGACCTTCCCTCCGAATTCGTATCCCGAGAAGCCGCCTATACCTTCGTCGACGGGGTACGCGATGCCGAGATACGTCAACGTCTGATGCTCGGCGACTACAAGACCATCCACGAGGCACTTACGGCCGCATTAAGGATGGAAGCGGCCAAAGTGACGGCTACCCCGACCTCGAAGACACGGAGTGTCCGCTACGATGAAGACCGCAGACCAGTCCAGGGACGCCGACGAAGACCAGGTGGTGTGTGTTGGGGGTGTGGCCAGCCGGGACACCTGATGAGAGACTGCCGGTACCAAGAAGAGCAGCCGAAAAAACGAGTAATGACCGGCGTGGCGAGGGGCACGTCGGCGCCGTCACCATCATCCCCTCGAGTGACACTGCGCGCCGTCAGCCGACGGATGGATGACAGCCTCATCGCGGACGGCTGGGTGAGAGGGAAGAGCCACGGCAACGCAGACGCCATGTCCCGAAGACCCTGCCTAGAAGAGTGCGGCCAATGCGCAAGAGTGGAAGAGAAGGAGCGTACCGCAGCTGTCAGAGTGGTCACGGCAGTGCCTGCGGACGGATGGGATAGCGCGGGCCTGAGGAGGGAGCAGCTGGCGGACGCCGACTTGGGGCCACTCTTGAGAGAAGTGCAGGCAGGGACAAGACCAACTTGGGAGGACATCGCACCCAGAAGCGCTACATACAAGTCGTACTGGGCCCAATGGGACTCGTTGAAGACCAAAGAGGGCGTGTTGTTCCGGGTATGGGAATCACCTGATGGGAAGACCCAGAAAGAGCAGTTGGTACTTCCCCGAAGTAGGGTCCCGGAAGTCTTGGAGGAAGTGCACGCCGGTACCTCAGGCGGACACCTAGGAGCAAACCGGACGATCGACAAACTCCGACAACGCTACTACTGGCTGAAGCTCCGAGGAGACGCTGAGAATTGGTGCCGTCAATGTCACGTGTGCGCGGCGAGTCGCGGCCCCCAGACTAGGAGCCGGGGTCGCATGCAGCAGTACAACGTCGGAGCGCCCTTCGAACGCATCGCCGTCGACATAGCTGGACCATTCCCAGTGTCCGATCGAGGCAACAAGTACCTGATGGTAGCTGTGGACTACTTCACCAAGTGGCCGGAGGTGTATGCCATTCCGAACCAAGAGGCGAAGACAATTACAGACTGCCTCGTGGAACAGCTATTTTGCCGTTTTGGGGTCCCGTTAGAGCTCCACAGCGATCAGGGCACCAATTTTGAGTCCCACCTAATGAAGGAGGCATTAGAAAGACTTGGGGTGAACAAGACCCGCACAACACCCCTACATCCACAGTCGGACGGCATGGTCGAGAGATACATCAAGACCCTAGAGGAGCACCTGAGGAAGGTCGTGGCCAGCCATCAGAGAGACTGGGACCTCAAGGTACCACTGTTCTTGCTGGCCTACCGTTCGTCGACACACGACACTACCGGGATGACACCAGCAAGCCTAATGTTCGGCCGAGAGCTACGCCTCCCTTGTGATCTGGCTTTTGGTAGCCCCCCGGAAGCGAAACGGCCGGCAACCGAGTATGTGGAGAGTCTAGTAGACCATCTCCACGACATGCACGAGATGGCTCGTCAGAACATCCAGATGGCGAGCGACCGCATGAAGACCCGGTACGACAGGCAAGTCAACAGCCGAGGATTCCAGCAAGGTGACATGGTCTGGTTGTACCGCCCTACCCGGACCAGGGGACGCTGCCCAAAACTTCAACAACCGTGGCAAGGACCGTACCGAGTGGTAAAGAGGATTAACGACGTAGTCTACCGCATCCAGAAGGTGCCCCGAGGGAAGATGTTAGTGGTACACCTGGATCGTCTGGCCCGTTACGATGGTGCTGTTCGGGACGTTCAGCATTGAGAAGGGAGCAGTGTGACATGGCTTCTCCATGTCATTAAGACTCTTTGATTTTCAAGGAGGTTGCCATGGAGACAGTTTTTAGTATGGTGTGAGAGTTTGGAAAGATTAAGAGACAGAAACTAGTAGTGTGGCTGTACTTGAAGTTTGAGAAAATAAAAAGATTTGTTAAATTTGTTACATTTAAATTTGTTACACTATTAACATTTAGGCAACAAGAATCTAAAGTAAGAACAAATTAGAAACTAAAAGCTTCACTTATCTTAGTAATATTGCAAGTTTTTTGGTGCTAAAAAAACTTGCAATATTATAGGTTGCGCGTTCGTTCTTGACGAATGACCTTGAGCAGAAATCCAATGAGTGAGCCTACCCTTAATAAACAGGTCAGCAAATGTTTATGCTACGATAACAGACACCTCTGTTTTCCTCTGTCGCGTTTGTGTATACAGTCGACTGCAGAAGTTTTGTGCGGTACGGATGTATGTATGCATGCAACGAAAATAGCAATTCAGACGAGGGAGAGATGTCGGGAATATAATAAATGCAAGAAAGTTAAGTGGAAACAGTTATAGAGGTATAGTGTATAATACGTGTGGCTGATATTACTGCAAGTGTCATAAATTGATTTGTAGTGTTGTACTACTTCAGCTCAGAAGCATGCGCGTCATCTCACTGCAGACTGTACCTCCTCTCTCTCGTTCCCGCAAAAGCTGAGTAGAAACTCGCATTCAACCTTTCATATAAAATTTTCATTCGTCAAGAAGTAACGCACGACCTATACTATACTCTGTTCATCAAGAGATTAGAGGAGATATAAACAAAGCACCGGTTTGTGTCACTCTGCGGCCACGTGCATTCACAATGACACAACAGTTACCTACCGCTACACGTAGTTATAATACGCATTTTACACTACTAAAAGGATATATTTACTTGATCCGAATAACATGTAGCACATGGAAATTAACTGCTACTTACGTCATATCTGTCCACAATAACATTTATTCATTTCCTGCTCACAATCTCCAGAAGCAGCTTGTGGAGGGAAGTTCGTTTTAAATCTGGAAGATCGGGATCAGAGTTAACTGCCAACAGCAGTTTGTTTAAGGTGGGGGTTCATTGTTAACAAAGAACTGGTGAACTTTTCGACGGATTGCAGATCCCACAAATTCGTTGCAAACTACATCCACCATTTATCTGGTTGCTTTTTGCCAAGATCTTCACCAACTGACAATTTTTCTTTGCGTGTGCTGTAAATACTTGCAACTGACACACCAGTAAACTCAGATGTTAATTTCATCACGTCTTCGATAGCAAGTTCGGGATATTTCTCGCAGAACTTGTTAAACACGTTCAATATTGTGTTTTCACCACTTCGCCACGGTTTGCCGCACTTATGTTTCACAACACTCACTTGTTCCGCCATGTTACTTTCATACTGATTAATGCATGCGCAGAATGAATTAGGCTGGTTACAGATTCACTTAACTGCGTATTCTTACACTTTAAACACTTTAACTATGCTTAGTACACTTAGTTCATGCTTTAGCAAACATTAAGTGACATTTCAGATCTTAGTAACAGTATTTCTTCAAGGGACTATTTACACGGCGAAAGCGTCAAGAGGGCACACTGTGGTCAAAACGCACGCGGTTTTGTTTACGTCTCCTCTAATCTCTTCATGAACAGAGTATAGTAATATTGCAAGTTTTTTTAGCACCAAAAAACTTGCAATATTACTAAGATAAGTGAAGCTTTTAGTTTCTAATTTGCTCTTACTTTAGATACTTTTTACATTACTTTACATTGCCTAGACTATCCTCAAATTTTGAAGGTGAAGTGGTCGCAATACAACAAGCATTAGAACATATACTATAGGATTGATATCAAAGAAAATAAAGTAGTTGTTCTCACAGACTCAGGTTCCACCATTCAAGCAATTGAACCATATGACCAGAGCTAGGACTGTTAATAATGATGATGATAAATAGTCATCATCATAATCATAATAAAATTAAATAATCGCGCCTGGCTGGGCTCAGGTCCAGGCAATATAACCCTTTCTCGGGCTGGGCTCGGGCTTGGTTGAGTCCGGGCCGAACCTAAGAATGTTGTCCTTTAATCAGAGGCCAGCATCTAACCAACTGTGGCATTCAGACCAACAGACCAATTGGAGAAGGGTGGATTAGGTGATGTATGGGTACATAGCTATAGCATAACAGGGATTATGGAAGGCAGTTAGATCTAGATTTGAGGATGTGGACCATCAAATAATGTGGACTGAGGTGGAACAGAAAAGGTCTGTGGTTCTTCCTAAAATCTTCGGAACAGAATTAATATCAGAAATGTACTCGTAGAAATCTGTAATGGAAGGAAAAGAGAAGTGATAGCGTGGTACAGATTAGGAGTGTGGAAATTTAGAGGGCTAAGGGGCAATATGCCACAAGATCACTGTCCGATATGTGGGGACAAAGGAGTGCATATTATATGTGAGTGCAAAGAAACAGATGAATAAAGGAAAAAACTGATACAGGAAAAATGACTGAGAAATAAAACTATTTAATTTATTAACCAACCAATACCCCATTGAATGTGAAATAGAAAAAACAGCTCTTATTCAATACGAAAAGTTGATCAGACTCCCATTCAATACATGGAACAAGAGAAATTTTACACATCACTAAAGACTCAGAAGAGCTTTCTTTCCAAAATTAAAGACATCAAGACGAATGACCTTCCTAATTCAAATGAAAACTTCATATATAAAGTTAATCAGACAGAAAATTGGACATCACATATTATTTACACCTGACAGAAGAAGTTAAGAAAAGTGGTATGCCAACTAGTGTTCTAAAATTATTGGCATTAGAGACAATCAACACTAGATTTCCAGAACGTGAATGGCTCCATATTTATACTGATAGATCACTGAGTATCCTCGAAAAACAGTAGTTGCAACCTTCAGGTTGATTACAGGACATGATTGTCTGACAAAACATTTTAACAGAATTGCAATATATTCTTCACCACTCTGTCCCCTATGTAATCTGCAAGAGGAAATGGGCCAAGACCACCTTAAAATATGCCTGGCCACTTCTAGCGCCCCATTCATCAGTGCAAAATATTGGAGAGCAAGAGGATTAATGACTTCATTGTCAGAAATCCAGTATTAGCTAACAAAAAATAGAAAATGAATATCTGGGCTTGTAGGTAGTGGTCTAGTGGAAAATCAACTTCCGGATGTTTCATTCAAAGTTACATCGAACATCCTCAGCGGTGTGAATGTAGTACTCTGCTAGTCTCGGCAATGACTGATGCATAATCTTTTATTTCACGTGTTTTATACATTTAACATAGGTGGGTGGTTGACGGTTGGTCTGGTCGTTGTTTATTGGTTTGGCTGCTGCATGGGCTAAGCTTAAGTGAGAGCTACTTCCATTGTCTGATTGTTGTTGATGCACTGACATTTACTGTGCCTGAGGCCGTTGGTGGCGTATGATCTTGAATTTGTATCCAGTTAGGTTTCTTGCATGCTTTTTATAATGCTAGATGCCAAGCTTTATTTAGGTGCTTGGTTAATTCCTTCCTATCTGCAGGTGTTTACAGAATTTCATGCTCATGTGGCTCTGTGTATATAGGGACCACTCAAGGTATGGTAACAGTCAAGATTGGCCACAGCCATCCCAAATAGTTAAGATAAATGAAAATAACGACACAATGCATCCCATAGAAATCTATACAGACAGCAGCAAAACTGAAGGCCAGGTGGGAGCAAGAGTAACAGTATATGTGGAAAAATCCATTTGGATAGAACTTAAATACAGTTTAAACCCTGCCTACTCAAACAATCAAGCGGAAGCTATTGCCATCCTTAAGTCTCTGGAACATTTACAGACCTCCCCGGATTATGCCAACCACAGCACCAAAGTGGCTATATTTACAGACAGCAAAACCACCCTTGACTCACTTAGAAACACCACCATACATTCCTCAATCATAGAAGAAATAAGGAATAAACTCTGTCAACTAACGATGGAAAGTTGGTTGATAGACTTCAGATGGGTAAAGGCGCACATAGGGATAAAAAGAAATGAACAAGCGGACTGCCTTGCCAAAGAAGCAGCCCAAGACAGTGATCTACCCATAGCATACAATAGAGCACCTACAACATCAATAGCCTCCGAACTGAAGAGAACAACTCAAGAAAAATGGCAAGAACAGTGAGAGAGCTCAAAAAAAAAAAAAAAAAAAAAAAAAAAGGTGCTAAAACAAGATCATTCTTCCCAAGTATAGAACAGAGATTAAAACTCAACATTCCTATAGTATCAGAAATTACAGCAGCAGTAACTGACCACAGCATAACAAAAGCTTACCTCCACAGGTCCAAAATAATCAACTACTCAACGTGTATCTGCAAACTAGGAGAACAGACAATAGATCACCTAATTGATATATGACTGCAAGCTACTAGAAGGAGAATGCTTTTTCCTCAAACAAGAAGCAGTCCAAGCTGGAGAGAGAGGGCCAACTACCGACAATGCACTAATAATGAAATAACTACTTTTTATTAGCACAGGACAAGTTGAAATTGATATTGAATATATACGTTGTTAGCAGGAAAAGGGTTAATTTATCATCTTGTGGGGGGAAAAAAAAGTCGAAGTAATGCTGGCCCTGTCAGTACATTTATGCTTTAGCTACCATTGAATTTGTCATAGCTGAAATGTTGCACAAGGTTTGATGATTTATCCCTATTGTATTTCTTTGGAGACATTTAAAAAATATTACTTAATACACTTAAAGAGTTAATAAAAACACTGAGAAGACACTATGCAAAAGCACTGTTAAACAACCACAAATATCACGGGAAGAAAAGTGAGTAGAGAAAATTATGTGAATGTAACATGTTGCATTTCTATTTCAATCATATAGAAAATTGTATGAATTGTTTGTAGAAGAGTGAGTATATAAAGAATATGAATGTGTTATGTAAAAAGAATGAGTAAAGAAAACCATGTGCATGTAATATGTCGCATTTGTATTTCAGTCATATAGAAAATTGTATGAATTTCTTGTTGAAGAGCAAGTAGAGGAAAACGTGTGTATTTGTTATGTAAAAGAAAAGGATTAGAGAAACTGTGTGAATGCAATACATTGCAATTCCGTTTCAGTCATATAGGAAATTGTCTGAATTACTTGTTGCAGAGTGAGTGGAGAAAGACATGTGAATTTATTATGTAAAAGAAAAGTGAGTAGAGAAAACTGTATGAATGTATTACATAGCATAAAAGCCTTCTCAATGAAAAAATAGTGAGAGCTAACCTGGCACACGACAGCTAGCTGATTCACTTACCTGCGAACAAGGCTAGCCCTTTCTCGTCCAATTAACTAATCATTGTGTGATGTGTTTGTAACATGATTGGATGAGATAGCGCTAGCCTCGTTCGCAGGTAAGTGAATCAGCTAGCTGTTATGTGCCAGGCAAGTTCTCGCCAACTGTAAATGTGCCAATTTTCATGGTGATCAGTCAACCGGTGTTGGAGCTTATCAATTACATACATGAGGGAGAAAACAATGTGAATATAAGAGTTTTCTCAAATGAAAAGTCATTATTTATTTTTTCTTCTTATTCTTCTCTGGACACATGAAGAACATAGAATTTCAAAGTCCTTACATAGTGACCAGCTCTTACTATCACTTAGTCTACTGTATTCCATTGTATCTATAAGGAAATATGAAATAACACCATTTCTACAAATGTTTATCTCAATTAACATGAAGCATTTGTATAAGAATGATTAGAGAATGTCATGTGAATGTGGCACATCAGATTTTTTTATACCAGTTTTATGTCACTGAGCAATTTCTGGAATTTTTTTGTATGTCCTGTTTCTTTTCCATTTTTTGAGTGCAATAATTTCTTTTAATCTTTTTTCTGCATACAGGTGTGTGTGTGTGTGTGTGTGTGTGTGTGCGTGCGTGCGTGAGTGCGGATGTGCATGTGTGCATGATATAGAGAAGAACATAAAATTGAGAAGTCAGATAAATGCCAAATTTGGGATTAAAGTTCAGCATCTTCAAAAGTTAAAACACATAGATTTTTAAGAAAAAATCCCCCTCCAAACTATCCTTTATATTAAAAATGTGTCATTTTCTTTGATTTTCTCAAAAATGGCTGAGATGATTATCATTAAGATACCACATGTGTAAGATATTTGCATTAAAACATGTACAAGGGTTCTCCATAAAATAAGGTTCCCAATTTTTTTTCACAGTGAAAAACATATTTATTGACTATTATTTATTTATGCCAACAAACTTACTGTTGGTGTTTTTAAACACACAAGCCGTGTGTGGGCAAAGTTTACCAGGAGAAATACGAACTGGCTTGAGAATTTAATGCCATTCTGGCAGTTTGTCACAATAGCTCAGTGGTTAGAGCGTCCGCCTGGCAAGCGGAAGGTCTGTGGTTCAAATCCCAGTTGTGGCATTGAATTTTTAAGTTCCAGTTCTACCTCTTAATATTTATTGACATTGAATAATACATTTTTGAAAAGCTTAGACCTTTTCCTATTTTTTAACATAATAGCCATTCTGGTCAATGCATTTTTGCATGCAATGTACCAACTTTTGTATACCTACATCACAGTACTTTCCCGCCGCACAGCGAAGGTAGCTTAAAACAGTTTCTTTCAGCTCCTCTCTGGCTCTGAAATGCGTCCCACCCAGGTGTTTCTTCCAGTCAGGGAAGAGATGGTAGTCACTTGGAGCTAGGTCTTGGCTGTAGGGAGGGTGTGTGACAGTAACCCATCTAAATTTGTTGATGAGATTGGTTGTCACATGGGTAATGTGAGGATGAGTATTGTCCTGATGGAAATGCACTCCCTTTGTGAGCATGCCTCTCCTCTTGTTCTGGATTGCGTGGCGAAGCTTCTTTAACGTCTCACAGTAGCGGTCTGCATTGATTGTTGTACCGGTAGGCAGAAATTTGCACAACAATAACCGCTTTCTGTCCCTTCGATCTTTGAGCATTGCTTCTTCCATTTTCACAACGGCGTCGTCTGAAACCGATAGTCATCCAGAATGCTGGTCATCATGGCTGTATGTCCGTCTTTGAATTCTGTGCACCATTTGCGTATGTGTTGTATGCTCATACACTGTTTTCCATACACTTCACACTGTTGGGAATGAATGGCCACCGGCGCAGTGTTTTTTGCACACAAAAAACTAATCACAGAGCGTAATTCACACTTGGCAGGAGAAGCGAGTGGAAGCTCCATTTCTAACGGCTGCTGAGCCAAGACTGAGTATGACAGACAGCTCGCAGGCTGGGGGACTGGGAGAGGGAGAACCAAGCTACATGTCAGTATTGCCGTATCTCACATAACAGCGTTCCTCGCGACTGCAGGAATTTGGGAACCTTCTTTTACGGATAACCGCCATATGTTATTAAAAGAAGATGGAATTTGAGTGCCAACAAATAGCAATTTGCTTTTAAACATTTGACTATCATTTCAGCCTGCTCTATCATTCTTGTACAATGAATTACAACGAATTGTGTAATGAAACTATTTCTGAAAACATTTATATGATTAATATGAATTGTGTAGAACAATAAGCATTAGCAAGAATAGTTTTTAGAGGAGATATAAAAAGAAATGAGTGTATAGACAGTCATATGAATGTCCCACCAGATGTTTTCTCTAAAAATAAGTGTTAAAGGTTTAAAATGGTATTATAATTTTTAATTTCCTTATGTATGTCATATTGTCTCCTAAGGAGAATATGTATATGTATCTATAATGAGTGTTAGTGAGGAAAAGGCTGCTGTGAAATTTGACTGACTTCCCTGGGACCAAAAGGGAAAAATGCAATGAGGCACAAACTATTGTTATAAACTTAGCAGATGTTCAAATAGACTGTCAGTTTTATAGTCAGTTATTCTGCAAACATCACTATGGAATAAACTGATTTAGATTTACCATAATGAACACTTGGTTTTAATTTTAAGATATTTTTAAATATCTTAAAATATTTAAAGATTTTTATTGGGTATACCTAAAAGGTCTTCTGCTTAGCACAGTGGTAGTGCTGCTGCTTATCAAGTGAGGGACCTGACTTCAATTCCTGGTACTAGTATGGGGATTTTCTCCCGCTGGGAAACGTGGTCCAGGGTACACTCAGCCTTGTTAGGTCCTGAGGGGCCAATTGAGAAGCTACTTGATTGAGAAGCAATGGACCTGACTGCGTAGACTGCATAACCGGCTGTAAGAGATCGGGGTGCTGACCATGTACCACCCTCCAGTACTGCACCCCGCTCGTGACAGCAGTGGGGGATGCAGCGCCTTGGCCCAGAGACTTGCCTTGAATTGTTATACATAAAACAAATTCTGCTGTCCATATATGATATTTAGAATAATTAAAAATAAGCAATATTTTGCAGACTTACTGAATCAGTTTCTTCTATGGAGGAACACTCAAATCATTCAAAACAGGGATTTTGTTGGGTTATGGGTAACTGGTTGAAACTGTTTGGGCCAAGAGTGATATTTAGGGCTGTTTTTAAGTGTTGTTTTGAACCGTCTGCTTTATATTTAGTGAATGGAGCAAGTACCAGCATGCTAGCGTGTGGCTTGCTCAGACATTGCATGGGCTATTGTTCCCAACACAAGGTAATGCTTAATATTGGCATCACTTGCTATCAAAACCATTTCCACACCCTCTTAACCAACAATCCTTGTAATGTTAAGAAAACTCGGCAAGTGGAGTGCTGCTTGTAAGATTATTTTAATAACTTTGCTGTCTTCAAAGTTCTACAATACAAGTACATTAATTTTGTTTGCTACTATTTGAGTAAAACCTTGTGCTCCACTCTCAAAATGGAAGGTGCATGCTTGTTGCATTATCATGTGTTTCTGAGCTAACGAGATAGACCAGCTGCAATGGCAATTGAAATCAGCAGATAATTCTTTTCCAGTTATGGCGTGATGAAGTAAAATTACATTCACTTAATATCAAAGCCTAATACATGCAAATTCTAAAAACCCAAATAAACCACTCTTTAAAAATGACTGAAAAAATATATATGAAGATTACAAAAAAGAAATCAACATATGCATTATGGCTAAGCAGTGTAGCCAGTTTAGTCTATTTGAAAAAGCAAAGAAGTGTTGGTTGGTACCTTGGCTCTCTTGTATTCCAGTATTTTGATGTAATGTGGGTATGTTGACTAAAGGCTGGGCAATGGAATCGGTGGCTTTTATCCATGTCTTCTTTAAGTTCACAGAAAATTTTATTTAAACTTGTTTGTAACCATTTAAAGCTCGGCACCATAATTGGCAGTTACATCACCCCATGACAGGAAAGAAAATGAAATGATCCCCTAGGCCTTGAATGCTCTAATACCATCGGTGTTGAAGAAAACAAGAGTTGAGTCAAGGAAGACTGGATAGGAAAAGTTAAAGAGAGGATCTGATATATGAAAAGAAAGAACTGTCAGTCCAGGTGTATAACTCGCCATGTAGATGTGCAGAAGTACTTTCATCGCCATCTATTTGTTGTCTAGCAGGAGTCTTGGGAAGCGTTAGCTGGCACTCGATTGCAGACAAAGACACTGTATAACCCTGGCTTACCTCTTGCAGGGATTCCAGGTGAGAAGAAGTGATTTTAACCAGCCTGAGGATTGGCCATACCCGAGCCACCCATGGACACCGTTTGTGTGGTGATCCGGCACCTGTCTGTGTGATGTGCAGTGTTTCACTTTTCATCGCACATGTCCTTATTGATTGTCCATGATACGCTCTTGAGCACCAGTCCTTTGGCCTGGGTCTTACACTGTGCTCAGTTTTAGGCAGCAACTCAGTAGCTGTCAATACAGTACTGCATTTTGTTGCCAATATTAACTTTTGTAATCAAGTGTAAGGTGTATTTTATTTCAGAGGTTTTAGCATTTTGCTTTTTTGCTTTCTAACGTTTTAATTCTCCCATTTTTAACTATTTTAACTTTTAGTAATTTTAAGTTTTACTTTTTAGTTTTTTCAGTGTGGAGTTTTAATAGTTTAATTTTCCTGTTTTTTATCTATCTTAACTTTCACTTTTTAGCTTTTTACGGGTGAGATTTTAACATTTGAGCTTCAGTGATTTTATGTTTGGACTCCAGACCCTAATGACCAACTTATTTGCAGACATCTGACGGTATGTCAATTTGCAACTGGAATACCAGGAAATGTCGCCTGAAATTGTCTATACGATTCAAATTTTATGCTGTATTATACATGAAAATTCTTCACTCAAACAGGAATTTTTTGGTAGGCATTTCAGTGGACTAATAACAAGGCAAGAGCAGCAACAGTAATAACAATATCGTAAATAATTTACTTACAACACAGATGTTTGAAAAACTTTCATTTTGAGATGTACAATGAACAAACTAGTTTTTACAGCATGAACAGGAGGCAGCAACTGACAGTGGGTCATTCACAGCTAGTAGCTATTGGAACAATACTGTGTGCAAACAAACCATGTCCATGTCCATGTCCATGGCCACAAAACGAATACTTGTATTTACAAATATACACACAATGTCTATATAGATGTACGGTTTATTCTCAAAAATGAAATGGATTTTCTATTAACCATTTATATAATCTATTTTTCAATACTTCAATTTTCAGACTCATTATTTCTTACGAAAGTATACTAAAATGCTATATTCTAGTCATTTTATAATATTTAAATCTTTTTTGCAGGCTGATATGACACATCTGTTTGGTTCTCATTCTTTGTTTCACATTTATGTGTTACTTTCCTTGTGTCATAATTCTGTAAGTTCTCTTTTACATTGACTTAACTCATAGGTGCATATAGAAATGTACTATTATAGGAATACCTAAGGTAACAAAATGATTGTTTACCATGTTCGGTTTTGCATGAGTTTTCAATATTCTAACAATTTTTTTTGTACATTTTTAGTAATTTACCACAGAGTATTAGTTCACATCTACATATACTCTCAAAGAACAAAAAAACTATGCCATAAACAAAAGTTTTTGATACTATTGTTTTTAACTTTGCTAGTAAGAATTATTGTGACAATTTTTACATAGAGGCTGTTCCAAAGAAACACAACGTATTATATTCAGAAACAAAGGGAAAACAAATATCCCGGCAGAAACCTTCATACACAGGAAGAAACTACATAGATTCATTGTATGCCCCTCCCCCCACCCAAAAAAAAAAAAAGAATTTTTTTAGAAAATGACCTGTGTGTCTATCTATGAACAGAATAACTCAGAAGCAACAATTTAAATAGTTCCAAACTTGGTATTAGCATCTTCTAAGGAAGTGATATAAAGATTTTGCAAGAAAATTCCCTTCTAATCCAAACTCTAGAAAATTTATAATTATCTTTTATATTCTCAAAAATAATTAAACAATTTTGGTTAAAATATTTAAGAATTTCCATTACTAATAAAGTGTATATCTTGAATTTTCTACAGACAGCCTTGGAAGACCTCTTTATACCAAATGACTTTTGTATAAAAAGACTGGTAAACCTTAAAAAAGTTAGTGCATGCCAAATGTAGACCTTATTAAAGAACACAAATCTATGTCAAATACTTAAACATTTTTTAAGCATTTTGACTTCATTGTTTATGCTAATTGTGGAAAGAATGGGATTTCATAGCCATCACCTGCTTTTTAAAGGTCTGGTTATCATTTCAATGTTCAGTAAATTGTGTAATAAAACCATTTCTGCAAATGTTCATATCGATTAACAATTACGAAGCTACTTAATGTTGGCCAAGTTTAAGATTAGTAATACTATGTGATGTTCAGCCATGAAGGTTACTTAGTGTCTCTATCAGTTGTCATGGATGCTGGGCGTCTTCACCAAAGAATAAACTACTTTGACTGGAAGTGTCGTGCAGGGGGGGGGGGGGGGGGGGGGGGTAACTCAGAGGTATTATTTCCTAAGGATGGTTGGAAACATGGTGAAGGATATATCCCAGAAGTCGACTTGTAATTCTAGTTTCGGAAAGTTTAATGTACATGAATAAAGTTATTAATTTACACCGAATTAAAAAGATGAAGGTCAGAATAGAACAACTGTTTTTATTACCTTGGCAGAGGTTCTTGGTGGCGTAAGTTTCATCTTGAGAGAAGTCTTCAAAGGTCAAAGTGACATAGGTTGGGTTAGCACATGAAAGTTGATCCCTCATGTGGTCAAAATTTGGAGTTTAAATACATAAAGCTCGCTTACGAAGAGCATACCTAATAATTTGTCAGCACCTGTCAGCAAAGCTTACTGCGTGTGTGGGACCAGTGCATTATCTAACCATGAAACATGATCTTACAGGAAATGACTCACCTATTTGGACAGGAAATCGCATGTTTGAACTTCAGTAAATTTTGTCCCAAATATCTGAATTCTATAAATGTATACTTAATCAGAAGTTTACAAAATTATCAGTCACACTATGTAACTCATTTGCACCTTAGCCTGTCTCGTTAGCCACACATGTATTTATTTCAGTATTATTTAACATTGCTCAGTGTTAACCCCATCGCAGTTCACTGGTTGCTGTATAGAACATATCTGGCCATGTAATTGCTTGCACAAGAGAATATTAGTGTAATACGTATCCAGGATATACAAGGGTAACCCAAGAAGTAAGACCATTTGCACATTTTCACAACACAGATCACTCTCATGCTTGTATCAAAAGATGACTGGTTTCATCTAGGTACTTATATTTGAGGAGGTACTTTTTAAATCGTATTAAGTCCACAGTTTTACAAAATTGAATTTTATATTTATTCGTGATGTTTTGAACATGTCCTATCCACTGGTAAATTCATTTTACATCTAACCGTATCAGTTTCCAAGCAAACAATGCTTGAATTATAAGCTCCGCTTCAAATTGTATTTTGTCCATCATTTGGTCCACTTCAAATCATATTAAGTCCTTCCTCTTCCAAGCAATCAAACATCATAAATAGACAGTTAAGAATGAGCGCCAATGAAGGGAAATAGATTGTCAAGAATGTGTGCCAAAACATTCAGTGCAGACAAATTTACACACAGAACTTGCCCATCTGATAAAGACAAGGACAATTAAGACTGAAGAAATTTAACTCAGAAATTTCACATTTTATTAACAAGTTCAGCAAACGAACATTGCATTAACTCATTCCTTAATAGCCTTTTCAGAATAATTAGACATTGGAACTCCTAAGAAAACATCAACTTGTATATTTTGTTTTGTTTATGTAAGGAAATGTCATAAATTTTAAAAGTATGTTCAAAGCTCAGGGTTCATTTCCACATTAAACCATATTATGTCCACATTGTTTTTACTACTTGGGAAAGCAATGAAGCACATCGACCTTCGCTGTCAAGCGCTACTATCACTTCTTATCTTGTTTATTAGAACAGCAAAATAATAGTAACTCGGTGTATAGTCAGCAATAAAACACAAACAGATGATCTCTCGCACCTGTCGATATATGAGACGTTGCTGTCCTGAGGGTATGATTGCATCTGAACAGTGTATATATATGCTGTCTTGCTGTGTTTGTGTGATAAACTCATGTAAACATCTGGGCAGTTTCACATTCTTCCGATATGCCTCATGGCTTTGCCGAGTAGTATAAGTATCTACTACCCTCTTTTGAAATTGATTTCAGTAAAAATACATCATTAATCTTGGCATCCAGGCTTTATTTTGTACTTTTAAAACTTCAATTTATCTCCAAGGGTTTAGGAGTTAGTTTTTCTTGTATCCTGAAAAATTTGCTCTAATGGACATAATACAATTTCAAAAGTTCCTACTAATTTTTTTCTCGGTGTTGAGTAAATTTTTATTGTGAATTCTGTAATTGTTAGAAATAAACTCTGATAGAAAGTTGCTGACATGAGGTGAGAAGTATTGGAATTTTGAATGCTCGGAAGTTGAAACTGTAGAAATTTACTAATCAGCTAAAGGAAATGTTATGTTGACACAATAAGAAATAAAAGAAATGCGAGGAAAATGGTGTGAAATGTTTAACACTGTGTGCAGAAATGTGCATGACAAAACTCCACATATCCATCACTCATCACAAAATATGATTTGAAGAATCAAATGAACAACAAAATCATGTAATTAAAATTTATAATACCAGACAAGCTACAAATATTTTTCTCAAACATTTCTCATTCTTTTCTTGGTGAAATTTTAAAGCTCATGGACAGATATGACACGCTTAAATAATAAATCTGAAATAAAGTAAGCATCAATTTTGTAAATGAGATGTGTTTTTAATCAAATATTTGTATGTATATATTAAAACCAAATGGTCGATACTTCCTAATTACTCTTGTATGTGACCATTGTTTAAGAATAAGGCTGTGAATTAAATGTATCTCTTAGTGATTTAAGAGTCTTGTAGAGGAATGAACATTCCACATTTAATTTCTTTATTAACAGATTTCGTGTAATGCAAAATCCTACTGTAATGCAAATGGACTGTATGTATTGTAATAAAGAAGAAAGATGTGTTATTTAATTATTTACTTTCTTTATAAAGCTATAGCATGTTGAAGTATTGCACTTCACCCAGAATGTGGTATTGAGATTTCACCAGGTTTTGACAGCCCTGAACCTAGATAAAGGTTCTTGCATGTGCATGAACAGCGTAACTCAAATATGAAAAGTCCATACTTGGTAACACATGAGTTGGAAAGTCCATACTTGGTAACACATGAGTTGGAAAGTCCATACTTGGTAACACATGAGTTGGAAAGTCCATACTTGGTAACACATGAGTTGGAGTCAACTAAATACTTGTAAGTTTTCACTCACCATACATCAGTAAAGCCTCCTTTATCTGGATCTCCGGATTATCCTTATCAGATTTGTATATTTTTTCTACTTTCTCTACTACTAAGTGGAGGAAGTATTGTACTCCACCCAAAAATTCGATGTCGAGATTTCACCAGAAATATAAGTCTTGAGGCCTCCTGAATCCAAAAAAAAAGCATTTTTACAAAAAGATCTGTGTGTATGTGTGTCTTGTCACCCTATGGACAGCATAACTCAAAAACAAAAAGTCAGTTCAAAACCAAATTTGGTTAAATAAGGAAAAATTGAAGCTATTAACAGTGAAGCAACAAGATTCTAAAGTAAGAACAAATTAGAAACTAAAAACTTCACTAATACTAAGATAAGTGAAGTTTTTAGTTTCTAATTTGTTCTTACTTTAGAACCAAATTTGGTATTTAAGCTTAATGTCTTTCAATGACGCAACATGAAGATTTTGAAGAAAATAGCTCCAACCTAAGCTACCCTTTACATGAAAATTTTGTCGAAAATTTTGATTCTCTTGAAAATGGCTCTAACGATTTTGATTAAAATGCCATATGTTTGAGATATTTTGATGACAAATGAAATATATATTTTGAATTTTCTGGCTATAGCCCATGTAGTCCTGTTTACTCTGGATTACTTTTGAATAACTCTAAACCGTAAGAGATAGACAAAACCTTACTATACAAAAAAATGTAGATCTCACTAAAGCATACAATTTATGTCCAAATAAATTTTTTGTAGAGTGAACCATTTTGGAGATATTCCTTGTTATCTGTATAAGTTTTGGAGAACTTATACTTCTGAGAAATGGAACATTGCTATTAATTTGTTTGTTAGGCGTGCAAAGAGAATGGAATTTGAAAGTTTTAAAAGATTTTACTATTGCTCAAAGCCTAGAAGAATAAGAGTTTGTAAGAATGGTTAGTACATAAGTAGAGAAAATCATGTGAGTGCAACACATCAAATTTTTTAATTTAATGTTCACATTAGATAATAAATTTAACTATAATAGCAAAAACATAACTATAAGTACGTCGAATATTCAATTTTTAGTTTGATTCAATGTACGGTTTGTGCATAAATTGTACAATAAATTATGGTAATACATGCTATACTGTACTGTAAAATGCTACCTGTTGAGTTTAAGAAAGATTTAGTAGTGTATCACATGAGCTGACACAGTATGTCTCACCAGCCATAAATCACATTGGAAGAAAGCATTGACCTTGATCCCTACCCATCGCTACATCTCCCTCAATCTCCTCAGTTTTCTTGCTGTTTTCAAACGCCACGTGCCATTAAGTTTATCACGTGTGTTTCAGCCAGATGGTTTTTATGTCTTATCAAAGTATTTGGGTGTGTAATTCAGTGTACAGGTTTTAAATGACATTAAAGCAAAAGAGGTGGCCGCAGTTTTGATGGATAAAAAATCGGACTCTATTAATTGAATTGATAAAGGAGAAACTGAAGAAAACAGCTGGTGAATTAGGAGTTTATGTGCACCAGCTGACAAACATTATGGCGTACTTGGAACATCAGCCTGACACCACTCCTGTTGAACTCAATGATAAAAGCGTTTGCATAACTGTACTTCGTTCAAATGCTACACATGTTTAAACCAGTAGACTGTGGATCAATTCCTTACTAAGAAATAGTGTGACTTTGTGATTAAGATTTTATATTTTTACTTTCTCTACTACGTATAGTAAAGTAGAGGAAGTATTGTATTCCACCCAGAAATTCAATGTCGAGGTTTCACTGGAAATATATGTTTTGAGACCCCCTGAATCCAAAAAAAGCATTTTTAGAAAAAGGTCTGTGTGTGTCTGTCAATCTGTGGACAGCATAACTCAAAAACGAAAATTCGGTTAAAAACCAAACTTGGTATTTAAGTTTGTCTTTCAATGATGCGACACGACCTAGAATTTTAGCTGTTGGAATTTTCCAGAAGGTTCTAGAATGTTCGGGAGGCAGGGAGAAAAAAAAATGTATATATTTTTTTGTTTAACGATGCTGTCAATTGCCAGGATCACATCAGTGTCGCTGGTGTGTCGGAAGTTTGTCCCACAGGAGTTCTTTTATATGCCAGTAAACCTACTGACATGCAGCTGTTGTTTTCAAACACACTTAAAAACCTTCGGTTTGGGCCGGATTTGAACCTGTTACCTTAGAATCAGTAGGTCAGCGTCTAACCAACTGAGCCACCCAGACCGACGGCGGTTTCAGAAAAATTCAGTTATCTCTCATTAGCGCTACTGGTTGGGTGAGAACATTTGTCTTTTCAGCTGGCCAGTCAGTTGCTTGGGTCTGTTATTCAATAACTTAGGCCCATAACATCACACAGCTCCCTCCTCAGAACTGATCCTACCAAATAGTTCCATGACTTGGGGAAAGCTGATTAAGATGGGCCACCATCAGCTTCCCTCGGGGTTGAATATGTAGTATACCACATCGTTGATATGGATGATTACCTTATAAGGATTGTCCAAGGAACATTGCAGCTTCAGCAACTTCTCTTTAGTCCTTTGGGACAAGGTCACCATCCTGCAATCTGCCACTCTTTGCCAGATGATCGTATTGTGCCTTCATTTGGTCACTTGGCAGCTTCAGATGCTCCTTGGTGAGATAGTGGATATCTTCTGGCCTGTCCGTTAGCACCTTAACATAATTCGTTGCCAGCTGGTTAGCATTAGGAGGGGTGCCGAACAGTAGATCACATGGCAGCCATAGTTCCCGCCCAAATACCTTTCTAATCAGTGTCATGCCAGTGGATGCCCTTACTAATGGTCAACAGGGCAGAGGGAATAACACCACATGTACCTTTGAGTCTCACGGATGAATAGATACCTCTTTGTGGAAGTGCTCTTCGAACATCATAATGTAAAGGCTCTGCCAATCCATCCAACTGTAACGAAGTGTGGATGAGTAGCTCCCACATAAGGTTAGATTGAAAAGTCATCCCCTGAATACTGTGGAGCTCCCAGGGATCCTAAACTGGCAGAGCATTAGCCATGGTCGAAGCCTTTTGATTACCAATTACAAAAACCTCTGGCCTTTTGTGAAATATTCCATAACCAATAGCAAATAGCAATTTCCTGTGTCTGTTCATGGAAAGCGTTTGCCATTCTTTACAGTGGCACTCTGAAGTTGCACTATTGCATCTTGTCTCTGCTGTGAGTCTCTGACCCATGACTTGCCGCAAGAAGGTCACATTGATGGCATCACCTTTGCACATATCCTAGTAACCAATAGAATCAACAACATAACTTCTCAAATATCTTATTTACACCCAGCTGTTTCAATAGTTCTGGCTTGGATCTTCTCAAGCACTCCTTTCACCTTGTGTATTGGAAGTACTAACTATTATGCCTTGATTTTTCTGTTTGCGAATGCCCACATTTTCTCAACACGCTGTTGCTGACCACCAGGGAGCCCCACTCAGTCCAATAGTTCTTATAGCTTGGCTCCC
Organism: Tenodera sinensis; assembly: GCA_030765045.1. NCBI lineage: Eukaryota > Metazoa > Arthropoda > Insecta > Mantodea > Mantidae > Tenodera > Tenodera sinensis. Next base: position 86,136,110 of record CM060973.1, on the reverse strand, counting down.
TTGGAGTGACAATGTCCAAAAAGTTTATTCCTTATCTGTCAGGATCGGTCCTATGTTGATGCTCCAGCTGAACCCTACTCAACACCTCTTCGCCCCAACTGACTGCAGGTTGCACCGTGATATTTGCCTCAACCTTCATACAGTGGTTGCAGTTTTCCTGGGACAGTCTTTGGGAAGGAGTGTGTGCCTTAGCATGCCCTGTAGTCCAAGGTAAGTTCGTGGACCAGCGAACAGTACGACCTTCCTAATTGCGAAAGCCCATAGGGCCGATAGGGAGGAATGGTCCGTTGAGGTAGAACTCCTGTCCGAAAAGCTACTTCTTATAGGGTCCCTATAATAAAATTGCCAGGAGCTCCCTTGTATCCCGCAGTAGTTTCGTTCGTGCAACAAGAGACATCGCTGCTGACCTCACTGGTATCTGTGTCAACGATTAACTTTTTACGGGGGATGCGTTATCCAAGAAGTACCAGGAACGTGCATAAGGCGTTCTTCAGAGTCTGGAAAGCCGCCTCGGCTTGGTGGGATCACTGGAAGACTCGTTCCTTTGTCAGTTGTGTCAGCGGCTTGGCGATCTTTGCATACCCCGCCAAGAATTTCATTATACCTACTTGAAGCGACCCAGTTTATTGTTTATTCGTTGATCTGTGACATGTTCGACGATCTCTAGCTTCTGGTAGTTCGCAACCTCTCCATTATGGCTTAAGATGTGTCGCAGGAAGTGCACCTTCTTATTAAAGAGCTGAAACTTCTTGGTGAAAGCTTAGGTCGGCCTAGCGAAGCCTTTCAAACACCTTCCCGAGATAGCTCGGCTGGTTGTAGAGTATCTTGCCTATGACTGCTACGTCATCGAGCTCACTCAAGTATCATTGGACTGTATTTCATATTGCCTAATACAGAAGTCGAGAGGGGGGGGGGGGGTGTGGGCAGACAATTCACACAGCATATTGCATCAAGTAATACGAGAGATTAAGTTTGCTTAAGCAGGCGATGGAGAGAGACGGATTCTGGCTCACTAACTATCCTCTAGTTGAAGGTCAGTGTTCAAACTTAATACGCTAGCTGTAAAGGACAGTCCGTGCCCTACCTAGAGCAATAAGCTCAAAAATATAGTGCTAGTTAAAGCACATGATCTGTCTCTTTTTGTGGAGATGACCATTTTCGAAATAGTCCACCTTATTAGTTTGAATGCCCTATACTTATACTCCCTGGCAAAGCAAACAGGCATATTGACCTTGGTTGTCGACCGCTACATTCGCTTGCTATCTTGTTTACTAGAACAGTGATATTTGATATACTATATATATGTGCTTGGTGCATATTCAATAATGGAACACAAATAGATGATTTCTGGCGCCTACCAATAAATGAGCCGTTGCTGTTCTGAAGATGATTGCATCTTAACAGTGTACCAGTGGCGGCTCGCAGTCAAAATTTTAGGGTAGGCAAAGTGTAACAGCAGCAGCAGCAGCAACAACAACAACAACAACAACAATAATAATAATAATAATAATAATAATAATAATAATAATAATAATAATAATAATAATAATAGCAATAGCAATAATAGCAATAATAGTAATACTAATAATGGTAGTGATAATACAGTAGAACCCCGTTTATCCGAAATAAAGGGGGCGAAGTCATTGCGGATAACGCAAACAATATATTGTTTGGTTGTTTAATAAGTGCAGAGTGAATGAGTGTGACTTACGGACGAATTACCGCCAAAACTAAAATGAATGAAGAAATTGAAAAATTGTCTGAATGTAACGTGTTAAATAGCTAAAACACTCTTCTTTTCATTGTCAGTGCGCCGCGAAAGTGGACTTTGTAATAGTTCACTAATTAAGTCGGTCATACTGGTATTACAACATAATGGTATTACAAAGAGTGATAATGGCACGATTCGGGTCTCTGAGATCTTCGTTCGTGGAGTACGGCTGTTCGGAAAAAGTCGCATAAATTCGGATTTGGGCAGGCAAAGTGTTCTAACTGCTGGCAGACGCATCTACGCATGCTCGGAGTGCGTATGCAGATGGAATACTTCCTTATCCATGTACAAGGGCCTCGTACCGAGGAAAGGGGGCCGAGCCGGCAGAGGTTAAGCTAGCTGGCTCTCCACTACCCAGGTTCCATGCGTATCAATTCTGCCGCGCGTTTCAAACACAGCGCAGTTTTGATGAATCGGAATTGAGATTCAAGGATTTGATCATGCGCTGGTCATTATAACCGAGAAAACTTTTCTTGAACTACAATTTAGGGAAAATGATGGTTCAAACGATAAAATGCAGAGTCATAGCTAAAAATTATTTGTTGATGTATTACGGTAGGGCAGGCAATGCCTACCCTGCCTACCCTGAGGAGCCGCGCCTGCAGTGTACATACTATGGCTAACCTTGTAGGTGTGATATGCTCGCATAAACAACCCCGTAGTTTCACATTCTTTCCGAGGCGCCTCATAGGTTTGTCATCTAGTACTTTTCTCAAATAGGAATTCGTTATTCATTTTTTATGTTCTAGACATGCAAAGAAAATGGAACGTCAAACGCATCACGTAGTGACCCATTCTTAAACGATTTGACTATCGCTTAAGGGGGCCCGGTAAGGCAAATATGAGTAAAAATACATGTTTGTTTGTTTTTTGTATCTAAAAATACTAGAGAATTTTCTGAGTAAAATGCTTCGATTTTTATCTTGATATAACTATTTTTTTGCTATCAACGGAATTAGTATATTTAAAGTTCCCGCTGTTTTTTAGGAGGGAAATATTGTGGGAAATATTTATTCAAGCTGTTCTCGGGCTTCGAGCCAGGTGAAGTGATGAAGAGCCATCGACGTTTCGGGAGCGTACATCTCTCCCATCATCAGGATGATGAATGGCTACCAAGGTTGAAGGGACCAGTACATATGTTAGTACCCAGTAGAAAACAGTAGAAACCATCCAGCTTCTGATGGAACACTTTCCGGCTGACATCACCGAGCTCTTCCGGCACACTTTGACGTCCACTTTCTTCCTGTTTGGTGGAAGGTTCTACGAGCAAGTAGACGGTGTGGCAATGGGCTCTCCTTTGTCACCTGCAATAGCTAATTTCTATATGGAACACCTGGAACACGAAATACTTGCCACCGCTCCACTCAAGCCATCTCATTTCTTCCGGTACGTGGACGACACTTTTGTTATATGGCCACATGGACTAGACACTTTGCCTAGCTTCCTCACACACCTCAACAGTCTCCGACCCCAAATCCAGTTCACCATGGAAGTGGAGAAAGATGGAACTCTGCCGTTTTTGGACATTCTGGTCTCCAGAAATAACAACGGCACTCTGGGGCATGCAGTGTATCGCAAACCTACACACACCGACCTCTATCTAAATGCCAACAGTTTCCATCACAAGTCCCAACGAGTTGGAGTTCTAAACACTTTGGCCCACAGAGCTGTGTCTATCTCCGATCCCAGCCACCTCAAGCAAGAACTACAACACCTGAGGTACACATTCCGCCAGAACGGCTACTCCGTAGATGACATTGAGTCCTCTATCTCCAAGGCCAAGAAAGGAAAACCACAACAAACACCAGATAAGCCGACCGCCACTGCCTGCATCCCATACACTGGCAATCTATCTGGCAGGATCAGTAGAATTCTCGCCAAACATAACATCAGAACCATTCACAGTCCGCCTCTGAAAATCAAACATCTTGTGAGATCGGTAAAGGACAAACTGGACCTTAAGGTACCAGGGGTATACCGCATCCCCTGTGAATGTGGGACGCCATACATAGGGCAAACCGGCAGGACCATTTCCACCAGGATCAAGGAACATGAACGGTCCATACGCTTATTGCAGCCTGAAAAGTCAGGGTTGGCGGAACATTGCTTTGAAAAAGACCACAGAGCTAACTTCAAAGGTACGACCATTGTGGCAAAATGCAGCGGTGTCTGGGAACGCAAGGTTAAGGAGGCTCTGTCCATCTCCTCCGAGAGGAACACACTGAACCGGGACGTAGGTTTGCAGTTCAGTCCTGCCTGGAAACCAGCTTTAAAGTTAGAGATTGACCGCCTGAGAAAACACAGATTCCAGCGTAGCCGTGAACCGTCTCCAGTCAACCTCCTCAGTCTCCACAACTTGAGCCTCGCCAAGCTCCTCAGCCTACACAACCATCAACGCAGACAACGCAGCAAGAACCAACAACCCAAGGGCCGAACTCCACTCACACCGCCGCCTCCACCAGCACACAACCGCCCAGTAAGGAAGTAGAGTACCTCTGCTCTGAGGTGCTCAGCCTCAAACAACGACTGGGTAGCATCGAAGACGCCCTACACCAACTCACCAACGCCGTCACCACCTTAATCAACACCGCCGCCAACACATTCTCCGGACTTCACCTTATGGAACCAGTAGAAGCTCTACGAACTGAAGTTACAACTCTATCTGAATACGTCGCACTCAACGGTGAAACTCTCAAATCAGCCCATCTGAAGCTGACACAACTAGAGAGCAGGACCACTCCAACAACACAAGTGGCCACCACACAAACCGAAGGACATCACCTCCCGACACCATCTCCGCAGGAAATTGAATTACGAAAGCGACAAGTTGAATTTCAGCAGCTTCTAGCAAAAGAACACGTCACTCCTCAATCATGGTGGCCACAACAGCTCGACCACCCAGAGTTCTCACACACTGGCTACTACGATCACCATCGCAAGAATTGCGACGATCGTTGTAAGCTCATGATATGCAGTGGCGTCACAGGAAAACGATCATGGAACTGGAACCGACATACATGAAGATCCCGGAACTCACCATCCTATTCCTAATTCCCCGTGTGTGACAGTCAGGGCCTCGCCATGTCTGTCACCCGGAACACCCTTCCCGATGCCGGTAATTGCCGGCTGTATCCATCCGCACTGCGAGGGTGCTTAGGCGGTACCTCGACAGCTACGATACACTTCTCCCTAAACCCCCTCTTGAAACCTTAGTCTTAGTTTTTCTACCCTTCCCTTGTTCCCTTTTTTCCCGGCGAAATAAGCCAACTCTTTCTTGTCCAACTCTCTTTCTGTCTCCCCTTTCAAAAAAAAAAAATAAATAAATAAATAAATAAATAAAAATAAAATAAAAAAAATAAAAAAAAGGGTAGCCATTCATCATCCTGATGATGGGAGAGATGTACGCTCCCGAAACGTCGATGGCTCTTCATCACTTCACCTGGCTCGAAGCCCGAGAACAGCTTGAATATGTTCGTCGCCAGGAAAGCTTCAGTTCTTATTGTGGGAAATTTTTGAAATGGGCATACTGATAACCTATCCCTCTTATGGTGCCGGGATGTATTGAAAAGGTTAGTTCTAACCACGTTCTAACTTTGAAGTGCGGTATCTCAAAAGTACATTTTTTCATACATAAGGAACTCAGAAACTGTTAGACATAGAAAGCTCATACTTTCAGAAATTATGTTTATATAAATGATATACATATACAGGTCATTTTTTAAAATTATCCATAGTTTTGAAATGATTAGCATAATATTTTAATGAAAAAATTGACCACTGAAAAAAGAAAAAACTATTTACTCTTCAAATAATTATTCTACCCAAAAGTCCATATAATGTGCTGTAAAAATTTGAAGTGATACAATAAATAGTTTCTGAGAAAATGTTCCTTGAAAGCTTGAATTTTAAGATTGTCACTATATGCCTTACCGGGTCCCCTTAAGCGACTCTATTCCTATTTCCATTCTACTTATAAGGCAGTATGACACTGTATTAAAACCATTTCTACAAACGTTTATCTCGATTAACGTGGAGTAGAAGAATAAGCCTTTTTAAGACTAGTGTGTATAGGAATGTGTAGAGAACGTTATGTGAGTACACACTTGCTTCTTTTTGTGACTGTAGGAAACAATATTCCAATTTCTCTAGTACCTACTGTAATTTAAAGCCTATATGGCAGTAATAATTAGAACTGTTTGTCCCTACACAGCTGTTTTCTTGCGGCGAGTATGAGTTATAGCAAAGGAAATATGCCAACAATGAGAGGGAGACTGGTTTACCATCCTGCTGTTTCCATGCATACACAGGTGGAAGGGAAGTCATTACATTAATTTAAACCAGTGATAGATCTCGGTATTTGGAACACATTTTGTATCTTACGTTTTAGTCTCTGACCATTTCCTACACAGGTATTTTAGTTTTGTCGAAAACAAGCTGGCAACACTGCAGATTGTATGGGTGGTCACTTTCACTAGGTCAGTACATAAACAAACATCACAGTGTGGTGTCTCGTGAACGTAAACAAATACCATGCCGTGTCCTTCCATATTTACTGTGCGCGTGTAGACCAATCAGAATCGTTAGCTACTAAAATATTACACCACCCTGCAACACCCAGAAACCGATTCAATTCCCTGACCAACATCAAAGCAACGTTGTCGAGTTACTTCATGTCTAAAATACCTGCTCAGAAATTCCTTCAATTCTATTAAGAGATTAATTATTTCGAAACCCTATGTGATGTTCCATAATTACTACCGAAGGTATGTCAGAAATAACTTAATATATGCATCTTAGAATTAACAAACCATTATCTTAGTACATTCTTGTGGAATTACGCATCCAATTTGGAACAAAATCCATTTATTTTTTCGAAATCGGCTGATCAAACAACAGAATGCCATTAGACTTTTTGGTTTGTAATGCTTCTATGAAGCACACATTAGAAGGAATGTAATAAACGAACAAATTATGTGACACACAAACTGCACTCCTTAGCGATATTGCCGCCCAGTGGCGTAGCTAAGGTTTTGGGGCCCCCTGCAAATAAATGTTGGGGGCGCTACTTACTAATAAAGCTTAAAAGTGGAGAGATTAAAATGTTAAATATTTACTCACATAGAATAGCATGAACTCTTTTTGGAACAAACAACCTAGCGAATTGTTAAAATAACACTTCATGATGACGAATACTAATGGTTATTTCTCCTAAATAAAAATATACATTCGCTAAAAACGTAGGTGGAACATAATCGTCACCTGTCAATATTCTGCGTAACTCAGGTATTAACCCAAGCCAACTTCTGCTTCTGGTACCTCAGATATCGTTCAGAAGCTGTAACACTGAACAACTGATTAGAACAACACATATTTATTTTTATACCCTATAACCAAATTCTAAAATAATCCTATTTATTGGCCAGTCGATTACAGTTTCGCAGTGGTATTAGTCGTCCTTACTGCATAGTTTGTTCGGCTTTTATAACAACCGTGTTGAATAAAATGCCGTGATTTAATGAATTTCTATATATGAATGTGAACGCATATACAATTGGAGGTAAGCTTCTTTGACAGATTTAAGCAAGAAAGGATAGGAAATGCTTACATGGTAGGTACACTTCTGTTGTCAGTATGTCACCAGTGAACTGCATCTGTTCCAGCGCTTCTTCCTAGCCATTTTTCATGGTTGAATAAATTACGAACACTATTAAAGGCAATCCGGTGTACCCCGCGCCGCGGGGTCTGTGGGGCCGTTACTTGCGCCATTGTTGGCACCTATTGGTCGAACCGGTCATATACTTTTCTGTTGCCACTTTACATCTGACACTCATGGCCTTCGAAAAAAGCGAGCACTCTATTGTTGGCTTTAACAAATAAACTATCATCTTTTTCAGTGCATTGTTGTGACTCATTCCCAGAGGACCGCATCCCTTTATGGACATTGGAAGACAAATCTTTGAGGAACTTTGGAAGAAATACACCATACAATCCATGCCAAGTGAAACCATGCTTAAAAAGAAAAATAATTATGTGCATGGTTGTAATGAAGAGGCGAGGAAAGATTTGAACTCAGGTTAGGAGAATGCGTAATTCCATAAGAATGTAGAAAGATAACAGTTTGTTACTTGTAAGATGCGTAGAATAACTTATTTCTGACATAGCTTTGGTGATAATTATGAGACATCACACAGAGTTTCGAGATAATCACTTAAAAGATGTGAAGGAATACTGCAAGCAACTCTGAGACGTGAAGTATAATATGTCATCACCGTTGTGCTGAGGTTGGTCAGGGAATTCACCTGGTTTGTGCATGTAAACAGATCGGGCACTTTCACTTTTTGTGTAATGTTTTGGCAGCTAACGCTTCTGATTGGCCTGCACTCGCACAGGAAACATAGAAGGACAAGGCACGGTATCTTCTCAAGATGCGCTGTTAAAAAGCTAGTTTATGTACTGAACTTGGCAAAGTGCCACCCACACAACCTGCAGTGTTGCGAGCTTGTGTTCGAGAAAACTAAAATATCTCCGTAGGAAATGGTCAGAGACAAAAACGTAAGATAAACATGTGTTCCAAATACCGAGATCTACCACTGGTATAAGTTAATCTAATGACTTCCCTGCCAACCGGTATATAATCTAACCGCTGGTGCCACTGCATCGACCTCTATCCCCTGCTCACAAGCTGCAAAACGCAGCTGAGAAATTGCTCTTAATATGAATTCACTGTTATTGCGTCTTCGCAGGTGTGATTCTGAGTACCTATTTTACATTTGAACGCCTCTCTCTCTCTTTCTCATACTTTGAAGCTAAATGTTATACCTATAATAAATACATTTGTGAACAGCCAGGCATGCCTATTATGTCACATTATTCCTTTCAAGTTCTTGTTCTGCGCTTCCTTATTATTTAAAAAAAAAAAAAAAAAAAAAAAAAAAATCGGTTATAATATCTGACCTTTCTAATATCAGATTTCCGTTATTTATTTTTTTGAACTTAAACCTCAGATCATGGAGGACTGTTCAACAAAGGCCTTGCAAAGGGGTGGGGGGAGGAGAGGGGCTCGGCCCCTCCTGGAAATTAATGAATTTAATGTACAGTCAATTATTGGCTATTAGACTATTGTTTTAATTTTGATGCAAAGAACAATTTCACCTAACTCGAGGGAGTTCAAGCGTTTTATATTTGCTGGATGAAGTTTAGGAATATTATTAATGATGGCATTGTTTTCTGAAAACGGAGTTTCAAGTGACAGTATGAGAGATTCCAATATGCGCGCCCTGTGATACAAAGTCTGCCGACGGTCATGCTGTTCAAACACTAGAGGCTTTCCTCAAACAGTCTGCTTCTTTAAGGTAAAAATAAATTTAGATGTGTTAGAATGCTTCTTTCGGATGTAATAGTCTTAATTGTGCCTTCTTATTGTGTCTGATTAAAAACTGTCCGGTTACGTGGCTGGAGATGCTGTTGGTCTCTTTCCTTTGAGATTCTAGAAACGGTCATCTCACTTATTTTAAGAGCACAATCGGTCATTTCCCTCACTTGGTTGAAAGGAATAACAGGTTTATTGTGAAGGAGCACATTCTACTCTTCTTGCTCGACGAATTCCCGTAGTTCTTTTAGAAATCAAACTGTAGTTATGAACAACAAATAATAAATAACATTAAAAGGGCTGTGATTGTGATTTCAATTTCTAAATAATTTTACTTTCTAAAAATATAAATGCATATTCTGACTATCTTTATTACATAGCTAAGTTCCTTTTGTCTGTATTTTTATAGATCTTTTTAGTGCCTGAACATTTAAGAAAAATCAGCTGCGGCGAACTTTCTTCAGCTGCTAGAAGTTCATCTTTTGCTGGACATTGGCAGCCCTGAGGCAGAGTCCCGTGATTATGCCGTTATCTATAAACCCATAAACAATCGTGGAACTACCGATAAAGATACTTATATTTATATGTTCTGTGAGACCGGGCTGATTGATATTCTCTGCCAAGCAGTGCATGATACATGTATGTATATACACCAAAAAGCTGGATTTATGTGAGCTGATCTGTTGAGCTGGGCTTACTTTCTGGGATTTAATTGTATATGTAGGTGAGTGAATTTGCGACAGTTGTTCATTTCTAGTGGGAAACTTACTTCACAATCACATCTATCCACTGACCACCTACAGCCTTTATCTGGTTCTTCACAATGACTGAAGCTAAGGAAAGGAAAATAAGCCTCGGCCATCTAGAGTGACAAGTTAAAATGAATTACCATAAACTTTCGGGAATCTTGTTGAAAATGCAGTCATCTAACAAAAATTGTTAAATAATTGTTCACTTCACCATTCGAACCGCACCAATCATTGTAATGGTGAACATTCCTGGTCCCGAAACACATAACCTCACATAGCACCTCCCCTAAGGAGACGATTGCCATCTTCACTTCGTTTCGGCTCAGATTTACTTCCTTTCGCAGATGAGATGCGTTTCCTGGGATTGATCTTCGACAGAAAGCTTAGCTGGTCATCGCATATAGCACAGCTGAACGTACTTTGTGACCTCAGAATATCCTGCTGGTACTAATTGGTAAATCGTGGGGAGTGGATCGGGCAGTTTTGCTGCGACTATATCGCGTACTGGGTATCCAGTTTAGATTATGGGTGTATCGTTTATTCTTCAGCAGACCTTAATCAGGACATTCGCAATAGGAGCTTTACCAAGTAGCCCAATTGCGAGTCTACGCCTAATCGGCAAATTATTAAAATTATTTTGTTTAACGACGCTGTCAATTGCCAGGATCACATCTGGGTCGGCGGTGGGCCAGAATTTCGTCGTGCAGGAGTTCTTTTACATGCCAGTAAATCTACTGACATGGAACTGTCGTTTTTAAGCACACTTGAAAACCATCGGTCTGGGCCGGATTTGAACCCGCGACCTTGGGATCAGCAGGCCAACATTTAACCAAATGAACCACCCAGACCAACGCCTAATCGGCAGAATCCTCTCTGCAGTACAGCAGAATCCCGATAACTCAATATTCTGTGTAACTCGACAACCTATTGCATTCTCCCTTACAGTGACAAAACGGCTGATTGCATATTGACCTTCGATATCTAGTCAAACATAAGCAGCCGGCAGAACATAGTCATGAAATCAAAAGCTTGCCACTAATAATGTGGATACACAGCGCAAACACTTGTTAGGAAGATTTGAAGGTTTATCACTTTACCCAGTACAAAAGTAACAGGTGATCCAAAATACTGTGAACCAGCTGTGCTGTGTTTTGCCTGTGTGCGTCCTTGGCACTTGTCGCTGTCTGCCCTGTCATAGAACAGTGTGGCTGAAACCATACATTTTCAAACTTCTTTTAAAGGCTTTACTTACCAATGTTATTAAAGGAGATGCTGAAACTGGCCACCGTCGTCCATACATTTTTGGCACCTCTTCAGGAAATTATCTGTCTCACTGTAGTTCACGTTGAGAAATGCTGGTAATTTCCTGGCAGATGTTTTGTTTTAATTCTTCCAGGATGTGTGGGTTTGTCTTGCACACTTTATGTTAAGTTACCCCAGAGATAGAAATCGCAGGGGGTTTGGTCTGGTGACCTAGGGTGCCACAAGTCTCTACTAATAATTTTGTCCTGATACACAATTTCAGTGGTTCTTTTCGAAAGATTGACTGTATGAACCATTGGAGAGTTGTTGAAAAAAGGCAAAATCACACTCCCTGTCTGTTAATTTTCTATAAAAAAGGGGAAGGGAGCAAAATTGTATTCACCTATGTATGGGCGTCAACCATTCACTCGAAAACAATTGGGCCTATAACTCTTTCTCCACTAATGGTGTACCCTATACCAATTTTTTCATCTTGAAGGGGTATTTCATGAACAGTATTAGGTTTCTCAGAGCTCCAATAATGACTATTTTGTGTACACACATATCCATGAAGGTGGAACCAAGCCTCGTCCATGAAAAATATTAAATGTGGGTCAATTTCGTCATTGTATACACTATTGAGAGTCCACTCACAAAATGTGTGCCTAATTACAGGATCACCTGGTTGAAGAGCATGTGCCACAGTTATTTTATATGGTTTTAACTTCAGCAATTTAGTACTCTTTGCAAAGAGCCATAAGAAATGCCTGCATATTGTGAAAGATGCCTAAGAAATTTTTAGGGGAATTCTCTAAACAATGACTGATGTCATCTAATGTTTCTTCGGTAAGAACCGAATGCCATCTTTTAGATTTCTGAACACTTCCTGTGGCCTGAAATTTATTGTAAAGTTCATGGATTGTTGTACGACTTGGAACTTTTACAACTGGAAATCTTTCTGTAAATCGCACTTTCACTTTGTGAACTGACTGAGTTAACACATACGAATGATAAATACACGCTGTGCAGTAGAAAACAAATGCTGAGCCATAATACACTTTGTGACTAAGTAAAGGACAAAATAATAAAGCACACTAGTAATAATTCAACCACACGATCAATACTGATTTTCAGAGCAGAGAAAAACAAGCCAACCACGTGACTTTGTCCACATCAGATGCTGTTATTGTGTTTGTCTCTGCAGTAGAAATGTGCAGCAGTTCTTATGTTTTTGGGTCTCTCTGTAGTTTTTGGATGTGATGAATTGCGCAGTAGTTTATGATCCAAGTTCAATTTGATATTTATAAAACCACAGAGGTGTCAGCTTATCTTTCTGATTTCTGTGCAGCCCATAAACATAGCAGATCATGCAGGATTATATACAGGGCCGTCTCACATTATCAGCAGTGTCTTGCTTATTTCAAGGGAGGAAACTTAGGTTTACGCCAATTATCAATTTGCATGATGTCACTTGCGCAGATCCTAGCAAGGTCATTCTAAAACTACGCAGTAAGCTAAACTTTCAGTTACATATTTCTGGTTACACTGTAGCTTCCAAGATTTCAGGCTTATTGTTAGTGCTGTGTTACATTGTTTGTGTCAGTGAAAATGTCGAGCCAGAAGAAAAGACAAGTCAACATGACAATGGATATTAAATTGGACGTCTTAAAGGGATTGAACAATGGGGAAGATATTAATACGTAATAAATTTTCGAATACGTTATACTTTAAATAAGGAAAAATTGAAGCTATTAACAGTGAAGCAACAAGATTCTAAAGTAAGAACAAATTAGAAACTAAAAACTTCACTTATCTTATTGATTTGCTGCTAACCCTGAGGTTTCAAGCTGTGTCCAGCTCATTCTCAAAGTAATTGTTTTTCAGAAAAAATAAAAGATTGTAGCTTGGCAACGAGTTTGTTTATATGGCTTTGAGAATGAGCTGGACACAGCTTGAAACCCCAGGGTTAGCAGCAAATCAATAAGATAAGTGAAGTTTTTAGTTTCTAATTTGTTCTTACTTTAGAAACATTATACTTTTGTTTCCTATATTGTGCTAAAATATGTATTTATGTAATTTGCAGTATTATGAGTTGTGAATAACCGACTCCTTATTCCGTAAAACTCGACATTTTGATAACTCAACAGCCTCTCAGTCCACATTAAGTTAAGTTGTTGGGAGTCTACTGTATTAGTGCGAGGGCCTATTAGGAAATTATGGATATGGGCTTAACTGTATACCTACACACCCAAAATTTGTTTATTTTTACTTTCTCTACTACCCAAAAATTTGATGTCGAGATTTCACCAGAAATATATGTTTTGAGGCCCCTTGTATACAAAAAAAGCATTTTTAGAAAAAGGTCTGTCTGTGTTAAAAAACCAAAGTTTGTATTTAAATTTAATGTCTTTCAAGGATGCTACACAAAGATTTTGAAGAAAATTCTTCCACTTTGATTTTCTTGAAAATTTCTCTTAACGATTTTGATTAAAATGCCATATGTTTGAGATACTTTGATGACAGATGAAATGTATATTTTGAATTTTCTGGCTATAGCCTATAGATGTAGTCCTATTTACTCTGGATGACTTTTGAATAACTTGCATACTGTAAGAGATAAACAGAATCTTGCTGTACAAAACATGTAGATCTTGCTAAAATACACAATTTATGTCCAAATAATTTTTTTTTGTAGAGTAAACCATTTTGGAGATATTCCTTGTTTTTTTGTTGAAGTTCTGGAGAACTTGTACTTCTGTCAAATGTAACATCACTATTCATTTTTTTATGTTAGGTATGCAACAAGAACGGAATCTCAGAGCTTTAAAAGATTTGACTGTCACTCAAAGCCTACTGTATACCCATATTCCAGTTGCACATGCAAGAAAACGAGCAATAAGATAATTTCTGCAAATGTTTATCTCAACTAACATGATGAAGATATAGGAATAAGAGTTTGTAAGAATGGTTAGTACAAGAGTAGAGAAAGTCATGTGAGTGCAATACATCAGATTTTTTCAACAACATGCTAACAAACGATATAGAAAGAGCTTTCTTAGCCCAGGCCAGCAGGTTTTTGTTTGCGCTATTGAAATGACTTATGTTGCCAAAGGGGGAGGGGGGAGTGCTTTACCCCCATTGGTGGTTATGTGGCACATCCTATGTAGATCTTGGGTTGACTGTACAGTGGGAGTCCACGATGCACATGTGAGTTATTGCAAAATTCTAAAAAGGGTAATAAAAGCAGCAAGAGTATTGTATTACAATAGGCTAATCCAACACTCTGACAACAAAACAAAAACTACTTGGAATACAATAAAAAGAGAAGCAGCTAAATTTTCATTACAAAATGACTCAATAACATTAAACGTGGACAATCAAGAAATTAACAAACCCCATGAAGTTGCAGAAATCTTTAACAAATTCTTTATGATATAGCAAACAATCTAAATGTTAACTATGGAAGTAAAGAAGCAGCACTAGAATTTCTAAGATCAAGTTTCGCAGAAGCACTGCCAGAATTTAAAGCTAATCTGATGACACCTGCGGAAATAAATAAAATTGTTAACTCCTTTAAAACAAAGAATTCCCATGGTTATGATGAAATAACAACAAAAATCCTAAAATCATGTTCATACCAAATTTGCACTCCCCTGAGTTATTTGTGCAATGAGTCGCTAAAGATCGGAATTTTCCCTAACAGGATGAAATTCTCGATTGTAAAACCCAGTTTTAAAAAAGGTGAACACAACAATGCTTCTAACTATAGGCCAATTTCTCTCTTACCTGTTTTTTCAAAAGTTCTTGAAAAAGTAATGTTCTACAGGCTGTACAAATACCTCAAATATAACAAGATACTAGTGAAAGACCAGTTTGGATTCAGAAAGGGCATTTCAACAAATAATGCAACTTTTAAACTTACACACGAAATGTTAACTGCCCTAAACAATAAAATGCATGTAGGCGGTATTTTCTGTGACCTAGCAAAGGCATTTGATTGTGTAAATCATAACATTCTGTTTGCAAAACTGGAATTCTGTGGAATTAAAAATGAAAATTTAAGTTGGTTCATATCATACATAAAGGAAAGAAAACAGAGCGTTAAAGTAAACAGTGATACTGATAATGGAAAGCAAACTTCAATTGGAAATCAGTAGCACATGGAGTACCCCAAGGTTCAGTATTAGGGCCTCTATTAGTTCTGATCTATAGAAATGACCTTTCACTTTATATAAAGGATATAGCAAGTTCTGTACTGTTTGCCGATGACACTAGTGTGTTGGTCACTACCAAAAATTTAAATGAATGTATAATTAAATTGAATTATGTTTTGAACTGCATGTCCTACTGGTTTAAAGCCAACAAATTATCTGTTAACCTGGATAAAATAAAAGTGATTAAATTCATAACTCATCAAACATCACACACTCCAGTTGAAATAGGGATTAACGATACGTTATTAGAACAAATAGATAACATCAAATTTCTGGGTCTTCAAGTTGACAAATATTTAGATTGGAAAGTTCACATTAAGTATATCTTATATACCCAAACTCAGCTCTGCCTGTTATGCTATCCGAGGGCTGGCAAATTAGTTTACTATGCATATTTTAACTCTATAATGGAATACGGTATTTTATTTTGGGGCAATTCAATAGACAGTAAACAAATATTCCTCATACAAAAGAAGGTTATAAGAATAATTTCCAATGCCCATAGTAGACATTCGTGCAAAGATCTTTTCAGAAGATTAAACCTATTAACCTTACCCAGTATGTATATATTCTCGATCCTAAAATTCTTGATATGCAATCGATTCTTATTCACAACAAACAAAGAAATTCATGGAATAAACACTAGACAGAAGAGTAATATCCATCATCCCAGTGCAAAACTTTCTTGCTTCCAGAAAGGTGTATATTATGAAACCATAAAAATATTTAATGCCCTTCCTAATAACCTTAAGGAAAAAGTTGACAATTTCAATGCTTTTAAAACTGCTGCTAAAGAGTACCTATGCTCAAAATCATTTTATTCTGTGCAAGATTATCTGAATGACCAATTATCCTATTAATATTTATTTATGCCAACAAACTTACTGTTGGTGTTTTTAAACACACAAGCCGTGTGTGGGTAAAGTTTAAGAGGCAGAACTGGAACTTAAAAATTCAATGCCACAACTGGGATTTGAACCACAGACCTTCCGCTTGCCGGGCGGACGCTCTAACCACTGAGCTATTGTGACAAACTGCCAGAATGGCACTAAATTCTCAAGTCATTCTGGCAGTTTGTCACAATAGCTCAGTGGTTAGAGCGTCCGCCCGGCAAGCGGAAGGTCTGTGGTTCAAATCCCAGTTGTGGCATTGAATTTTTAAGTTCCAGTTCTACCTCTTATCCTATTAATTCCTATGTACCTCAGTTTATTCTATATGTGAATTACAAACTATGCTGTATGCCCATGTAACTTTGTTGCTTTATGTAGCCTTATAAATAGTTTCTAGCTCATTTTATTTTATTCTGTATAAGATTATTTAAATGGCAAATTATCCTGTTTTCGCTTATATAGTTTTGTCAGTAGTTTCTAACTCATTTTATTCTGTGTAAGATTATTCAAATGACAAATTATTCCTGTTAATGCTTATATAGTTTTGTAAGTAATTTCTAACTCATTTTATTGTGTACAAGATTATTTAAATGACAAATTATTCCTGTTAATGCTTATATAGTTTTGTAAGTAATTTCTAACTCATTTTATTGTGTACAAGATTATTTAAATGACAAATTATTCCTGTTAATGCGTGTGTAGCTTTGTAAGTAGTTTCTAACTCATTTTATTCTGTATAAGGTAATCTAAATGACAAATCATCCTGTGAAAGCTTATGTAACTCTGTAAGTGATCGCTAGCTTCTTCAGTGATAAATCATTGTTAATCACCAATGCCTGTGTGAAAGCTACTCAAATGTGTATGTATAGAATCAACTAAAAAAAAGATGCCATTCATTGCTAATTATGTTATAATTGTATTATTATTATTATTATTATTATTATTATTATTATTATTATTATTATTATTATTATTATTATTATTATTATTATTATTATTATTATTATTATTATTATTATTGTTATTGTTGTTATTGTTATTGTTATTGTTATTGTTATTATTATTATTATTATTATTATTATTATTATTATTATTATTATTATTATTATTATTATTATTATTATTATTATTATTATTATTATTATTATTATTATAATATTACAACTAAACAGTAGAATATGGCTGTAAAGGCCTAGTGTAAATTTAACAAAATTCAATTCTTATCTGACAAATTTCAGGTAAGCTTTGATAGTGTTTCCATTATCCCCTTTGCTGTTTGTTTGTTTCTATTTTGTTCCTGTATATAACGAGTTTTATGTGCTCATTCTGTATATTTGTTGACAATGGTTTGTACATCACAATTGACATGTTCAATGTTCACCAGCCTCCATGGCTACTTGTGAACTCACTGAATGCAATCTAATCTAGTATTCATACTTGTTTCCTAGAATTTTTGTCGGGCTACACTGACCGACATTAGATTTACACCATTGGATCTAAGAGCACCAGCTGTGTTGAATTAGTGTATGTTTATTAAACCAAATCACATACATTTTGAGAGGTAGAATTGGAACTGAAAAATTCAATGCCACAGCTGGAATTTGAACCACAACCAATGTTTTGTATAATCCCAGCTGTGGCATTGAATTTTTCAGTTCCAACTCTACCTCTCAAATATTGCCTACACATGGCTTGTGTGTTTAAAAACACCAATAGTAAGTTTGTTGGCATAAATAAATCATAATTCACATACATTTGGTTTTCATAATCACACATTCATTTATACTGTAGAGCTGTATGCAATATATGTGCACCATCACAAATTGGGTAACTACTTAACTTTGAGTGATTCCCTTAATTTACTTCAAAGTCTTTAAGAGATGTACAACTATCATCCTATTGTACAGCATATGCACAATACCCTCCATATTTGACACCTTTCTGGCATTAACATGGGTGTGTATGGATTTCTGGTCATGCATAAGTGGTGACCACATATCGTATTGCTTCGGAAAGGCTTCAAGTGCAGAGAGCGGTGCTGTCATAATGGCCCAAAGAGTGGTCAGCTCTCCATGGAAATAAGCTTTGATAAACTGTGTAACCCCCTCTGTGTATCTCGTTCTCAGGAGATGATCTTGGCTTGGTTGTGTTTTGGCCACTGCAATTTTATGCATGGTTACCTTTTTAAGGGGGACCCTGCTCCTCGTCCACTGTGCAACAAGCTTTTGTTGGACTGCACATACAGCTAGAATGTGTTTCCATAACACTCTTTTAGCAGTGCAACCACCATTCAGTCTTGCAGAGGTCTGCACATAATAAACAAGTGGTCAAAAGAGTTTTGAAGTTTTTAACATTGGTAAATAGGGTGGTGCCATGGCCAAGCAGTTAGACCATTTGCCTACCACATGATTGCCTTCCCATTCATCAATTTTGCGTGCTTTACAGCTCATCTTCCTCACTCTCATATTTGGTGCTTGGCTGGCCACCTGCTTCCAGGTCTTCACTCTGGTCCATAGATTCCTCTGCTCCCTGACAGGCGTCTGACCCTAGACACAGGCTTGTCCTACATAAGGGGAGGATAATCAGGTAAAGAAGAAGAACAATGGTAAATATGAAGCTAAGGAATAAAAGTGCCAAGATATCAAGATTTCATACCTTTTGGATCTTTTTATAAATTTGTTTTATTTCTGGATTTTGCCTCATTAATTTAGTATATTTATCTATTTGTCTTCTCCTTAGCATGGTGGTAGCACTGCTGCTTACCATGTGGTGGACCTGGTACCAGCATGGGAATTAAATCCCACTGGGAGACCTGGTCTGGAGTGCACTCAGCCTCATTAGGTCCTTGAGGGGCCATCTGAGGAGCTATTTAATTGAAAAGTAGCTGTTCCTGGTCGAGAAGACTGCATAACTGGCTGAAGGGACCAGGGTACTTATCATATCCCACCTCCAATACTGCACCCCACTCATGATGCCTGTGGTGGGCAAAGGTGGGGGGATGCAGCGGTTATGCACTAAGCCTTGGCCCAGTTGGGCTGCAGCGCCACAGTGTTACGGGTTTATCTATATTTGTGTATTTACTAGGATTTTTATTTTGTATTGAACATTATTTCTGGCTTTTGCCATGATTCGTTGGAATAGGCGAGTCAATAAGCTAAGAATTATCAGTACAATGCTTTTCTACTGTGGGTGTTTCTAGTCGAAAGTTACTCTATTCTGTCCAATCTTGAAGCACTCTGTAGTGTGAATTGTAAGCATGCAAATACGGTAGAAACCCACTAATCCAAACCCTGCAAATTCAAAATTCTGGATAATCCAAACACAAAATCCATAATTAAAAAAGAAAACAAATAGCCTATTTGTAGTGTAGAGAAAGTATCTTTATTTTAAAACTTACAAACTCATTATTAAAACTAGGTACATTGGAACGAAATGTTTATTTAATAAAAATGCTTTGCTGAACTTTGCTCTAGGTAAGGTGTCTGTACGTAATGCACTTAGTCACTATTAAATACCTTTTCACATTTACTTAGGTACCATACTTGTAACTCACATATTTATGAAACAGTCATTTTCACCTGACTTGCAAAATTGGTAATATTTTTCTGCTGTAAAGGACTAAACCTGCCAATTTTGCAGCACTTTCCCCCTTGTCAAGTCACTCAAGCTCTTCTAGTTTTTTCCTAATGTATAGGAACTACGTTTTTGTTTGGTTGACATTGTAGTGAATGGTATAACATAAACAAGCACCTTTTCTGTATTTATGAGCAAGAAGCACAAAGCACTGTAGAATGATGGCTAACAATAGCAAAATAAACTTAACTACCTATGTACCACTACTATCGCATACGATTGGTCATGGCTACAGATCAGAAGAATACATTGTCGTTATGTTGAATACATTGTAATTATGTTGTACATGGTAATCGCAATGTTGTCACTTCCTCACATCACTATGCTATGTTACCTTGTAGCTGTTAATCCTAAAGCTGAATTTATATACATCCTTTTTCATTTTTTGTATAATCCAAACATTTCTGAATCAGAACAAACCACGCCTAAATGTGGATTAGCGGGGTTATGCTGTAGACTACTTGATCTTAGTGCATTAGGTATGCTTATATCACAACAATATTGTCTTGTCTGTCTGTTGTTTTTGAAAAAATTAAAATATCTCCGTAGGAAATGGTCAGAGACAAAAATGTAGGGTACAAAATGTGTTCCAATTACCAAGCTCTGTCACTGGTTTAAATTAACGTAATGACTTACGTCCCATATATATATATATATATATACTGGGTGTTCCAAAAAAACACAGATAACACTTAGTATGTTGTGCAGGATTGCCAACTGAATGTATGAAGATGCTCTTGCTTATGCCAACTATTAATGGCAAGTTATTTTATGATTTATTTTCTACAGCGTATAATGCTAAGATTGCATAAAATGCTGTATCCAACTTTGTGGATAAATAATTATTCATTTAAATAGGGTCTTTAAAACAGTACATAAGTATTTATTCTTCAGTTTCAGATTTTGTGAAGACATGGATTTAAAAAGCTGGCAAATGCTCAGATTGTTAGATATGGAGTTGATTTCAAAAATAAAAATAGCATGTGTTTTTGGTAAGTATCTGGTTAATAAAATTAGTTATAATTAAAGCCACAATTCTTAGTCACCTTACCATGTGCATGGGGTGGTTTCGTTCAGTGCTGATGGCTTGCCTCTTGGTCTGGGCGAACACACTCATGGCATAACTGACGTTCCTACACATGATGCAGTACTAAAAATTGTGGCTTTAATTATGTTATAATGGCTGTTTTAGGTTCTAGTTCCATATGGTTAATAGTATTGATGTTTGGTGATGCAGTTACTACGCCTCAGAAAGACTTACTTTAGCAATTTCAGCATAGGTGCATATTAATTTTGAGTTAATGAGTACTTGGCTATCATTGAGTTTTAATTACACTGATGTTTGGGCTATGCTCTCCCATTTCAGTTTCCTCCTTGATGACATTTTTAGCATTATTATGTCTTTCACTTTTACTGATGCTAACAATAGCATTAGCAGCAACAACATAAACAGCATCAATAATAATAATAATAATAATAATAATAATAATAATAATAATAATAATAATAATAATAATAATAATAATAATGATGATGATGATGATGATGATGATGATGAAGATGATAATGATAGTAATCGAGGATGGCTCAGGCAGTGATGTCTGTGGTCTGCATTTGGGAGGTCATGGGTTTGATCCCTGTGGCCGACCTTCCTAACCCATGTAATTTTTACAGAGGTTTCCCTGGGTTGCCAGGTGAATACTGAGAAGGATTTCCATATCCTCCAAATTTCTGTCCCTCCATTTCATCACATGCATCATTTTATTTCATTTCACGCTTCATCCCATTAGATTTCTTTCAGAGTTGGAAGCATCGGTGAGTGTTGTGACAGCAGCACAGCAGTGGGAACAAATGTACTTTGGAAGTTTCGTCCCCCAGATTGGAAAGTGAACCACTGGTTTGCAGGCTTCCCATGGGATGGTACAAGCCTGAGAGGGGGAGGGGAGCTACCAGCCTCCGCTGAGGTGCCTCTTACTGGGAAATGTGGGGACCCTGCCACTTACTCTGTTGTGGCAACGTTCCAGCCACTTTTAGGATCCATTTGCCACTTCCATCCTCCTGGGGGGGTGCCCCGTTAGGGGCATGGGCACAAAAGATCACCTTTCAGTCAAGGTACTGAGTCCCCTTCTGCAAGTTGTCATTGATTAATAGTGGTAATAGTAGTAATAGTAGCAATAGTAGTAATAATAGTAGAAATAATAATAATAATAATAATAATAATAATAATAATAATAATAATAATAATAATAATAATAATAATAGTAGTAGTAATAATAACAATAACAATAATAATATATCATAAATAATAATATATAATAAATAATAATGATAATAATTATAACAACAACAGTAATCATAATAACAATAATGTGACAAAAATGACAAACCTTCAAATCTTACGCAAAAATGACAAAGTCCAATTACTTTTTCTGTAACTTTATTTTCCTTCTAATTGAAGCACAAAACACAGTTCTCTTACATCTTTAACATAATCTATAATTGCTCCACCCTTAGATCTGCACTTGATGTAAACACAAGCTGTCAACAACTAACCCATGATATGCTGAAACCAAGGCACAACATATTGTATTGTATTGCATTTTGTTCTTTTGATCCTTGAATGAGCCAGGCTCAACAATATAGAACACATCATACAACCATGCAATTTTTTTCCCAACACCTAAACACAATCATTATAATAGGGTTAAAACTAGTGGTTTAAAGAACTTATAGTATAGTATTCCTTTATGCTGTAAATAGAGTGTGCAAACTAGAACTTTCTCAATTCCTTTTTAAATTTTAAACAATCTTTTGGGTTACACAGTAATTTTAATGCTAGAGGAAGACTGTTATATATTTGTATGGCAGAGTAGCAGGGACCTTTCTGATAAATGTACAAGGAGTTACATGGTCTGTGCAAGTCATTACTGTGTCTAAAATATAGTACCTTAAACATCGGCAATTATCTGTGTGTTTTCAAGATGTGTGATAACCGTGGTAAAGACTACTTGAATGTAACGTGATAGCAGCACTATTCCTAAAAATCCTGAGTAAATATCATTCTGTTGCAATATAAACACAAGGCATGAATCCATGTGGCATTTGTTTGTGTTAGTTGCAGCTAAGTGAAGGTGTGGATCTAAGGCTGGAAGGAGTATACAGTTCTTCATGACCTTGAAACTTTCAGCTGTTCAGCCCTCTCCAATCTTGGGACATACACACACATACAGACACACTTTTCTCTCTTTCATTTCTCTCTAACAAACTACTGACTCCGATGATCACACTCACTTAAACTACTTCTCACAACAATAACTCTGATATATCCCAGACTGTCTCTGCTGACATATGCAGCTCTCTCATGATGACGACTGTACCCACACACCCACTGCTAACAGCTGTCTCATTCAACACTCATGATTCCGTCTCATAACAACTACAACTGTCCCAGAAACTCCTGCCAACTCGCCCGGTTGCCTCCTTATATACTGGGAATGATGGAACACATTTTCTCGAAATTCACAAACAAGCCAGTAGCCAGAAGTCTTGGAAACGTTCCAGAAAGTCCATTGTTGTCACTCACATATTTTCAAGCAGCAACGCAAGGCAGTTCGACTCTGACTTGCTTTGATTTCTGTAATAATAATAATAATAATAATAATAATAATAATAATAATAATAATAATAATAATAATAATAATAATAATAATAATAATAATAATAATAATAATAATAATAATAATAATAATAATAATAATAATAATAATAATAATAATAATAATAATAATAATAATAATAATAATAATAAAAATAATAATAATCATAATAATCATAATCATCATAATAACCATAATCATCACAATCATCATCATGATCATCAGCAGCATAATCATCATAATAATCACAATAATCACAATAATCATAATAATAATAAATTTGAAGTTGCTAACATTTTTCAAGTAGACAGGGAGTTTATTATACAGTTCATGAGCTGCAGCAGTAGGTTTAGTTTAGTACATTTCTCATCTATGTGACCGAATATGAAAGTTTACATTTCCTCTAGTGTAGTGCTCATGTATTTAGTTATTTGTTTTACCCACATCTTGCCTGTTTAACATTTGTATTATTACTTCATACATATAAAGTGAATAAACCGTGAAAATGTTGAGGACTTTAAAGGCTTGCCTGCATGAATCTGATTGTTTCATATTTAGAATTAATCTTAATGCTCTTTTCTGGACACGGAATACTTGGTTTGTATGTTTTTAGCACAATATCCCCACATAGTTATCCCATGTGATAAATGCATTAGATTAGGCCATAGTATGACCTTTTTAGTGTCCTAGCGTCCACTAGTTTTGTTGTTTTTTTTTTTTTCATCCTAAATAATCCTGAACTTCGAAGGGCTGAATTGGAACTGAAAAATTCAATGCTACAACTGGGAGTTGAACCCCAGACTCTCCGAATCTACCTCTCAAACATTGCCCAGACATGGCTTGTGTGTTTAAACATACCAACATTAAGTTTTTTGGCTTAAACAAATAATAATCCTGAACACATTTTATTGCAGATATAATCTATATGTTTATCCCATGTCAGATTAATAACAATAATAATAAAATTCTGAAGTATTGCACTCACATGACTATCTCTACTCTTGTACGAACCATTTTTATAAACTCTTATTCCCATATCTTCTTCGTGTTAGTTGAGATAAACATTTTCAGAAATTATCTTATTGTTAATCTTCTTGTAGGTGCAAGGGGAATATGGGAATACAGTAGACTGAGCGACAATCAAATCGTTTAAAGCTTTCAAATTCCACTCTCTTTGCACAGTTAACATATAAAAAAAATGAATAACAATCTTCTATTTGGCATAAGTATAAGTACTTCAAAACTGACACAAATAACAAGGGAAATCTCTGGAATAGTTCACTCTACAAAAAAATTTATTTAGGCATAAATTGTATGTTTTAGCAAGATATACATTTTTTGTGCAGTAAGATTTTGTCGATCTCTTACAGTAAGTTATTCAAAAGTCATCCAGAGTATACAGGACTACATAGGCTATAGCCAGACAATTCAAGATATATTTCATTTACCATAAAATTATCTCAAACACATAGCATTTTAATCAAAATTGTTAGAGCCATTTTCAAGAAAATCAACATTTTTGAAAAAAATTCCATGAAAGGGGTAGTTTGGGGTGGAGGAATTTTCTTCAAAATCTTTGTGTCGCATCCTTAAAAGACATTAAAATTAAATAATAACTTTGGTTCTTAACAGTCTTTTCATTTTTGAGTTATGCTCTGCACATATTTTTTTTTTTGAATTAATGTCCTCCAACATTGTGTCATATCGGACGAATGAATGAATGAAATGGGTGAAATGATGCTCAAATGAGCCCGAGGTCCATGGAGCTTTAAGTTACCCGACATTCGTCTTCTCAGGGTAGGGAAAACCTCAGAATAAAACCTTACCCGGATAACTTACCCTAAGTGAGATTCGAACGCGCGACCTCTTGAACGTGAGTCAGACACGCTAACCATCGCACTACTGAGGCGGGCATGCTGTGCACAGACTGACAGACACACACGCATTCAGTGGGCCTCAGAACATATATTTCCGGTGGAATCTTGACATCAAACTTTTGGGTGGAATACAATACTTTACTATACGTGGCAGAGAAAGTAATAATAACAAAAACAATAATAACAATAATAATTAACAATAACAATAGTAATAATAATTGTTGTAGAAGATGGCCATGTTAACAGTGCATATTGTTAGCTTTATGTGTGTGGTGTGATGGACAGTGATCTCTGTGCACCTGTGATGCCAACATTACAACCATATATGTTCATATGTGTTTATCAATGGGCTCAGATTTTTTCATGGTGAAAAACTAGACCAAAATCAATCTGGGTAAACCAGAAACGCAATTAATGAGGTAAAAATTATCATTTCTATAACTAAGATATAAAACTGTAACAATCATCTTGATAAACTTTTGTTTGATATTGTAGACAGTCATTAAGAGTGTATTGTAATGTACACCTTTTTATTTCCAGGAACTTCAGGAAATGAAGCAATTATTGTAACGAAGGAAGATGAAGTGTTTGCGTTTGGTGTGAATGAATCAGGCTGCTTGGGACTTGGAGAAACACAGGCCTCCTTAACTCCAAGGAAAATAGAACAACTTTGCAACAAGAAAGTTAAAGGTGCTTTTGCTTTACTATGTATGGATGCCCCATATTTCTGCTTCACAGAGAAAAAGTAACAGAATCAGTGAGTAAAAAAGAAATAAAAAATTAGTTTGCTAGGAATCTAGGACTTGTGTCATTTTATTATGTATATATACTTGCCAGCTTTTAGTTTTTCCATAAAATATATAGGAGCACAGACTTTTTTACAACTACAGTTGAATCTGTTCTATACATAACCGAGTTCTAGGTAATTTCTATTTATATGTAAATTTTTGTAGGTTCTGGCAAAATGTAATGTAGAAATGTGTTAATAGAACCTTATTCATACATAATTCGCTGTTATACATATTAAATTTTAGTGAAATACAACTTAGTTTGACTGCCTCCATAGTGCAATTGGTGAGATGATTGCCTCTGGCACAGAGGACCCAGGTTCAATCCCTGGTACCAGCATGGGGATTTTTCACCTGCTGGGAGGTCTGGCACAGGGTGCACTCAGCCTTATAAGGTCCCAGGGGTGGGGGCGGGCAATTGAGGAGCTACTTGAATAAAGTAGTAGTGACCCCTGGTCGTGAAGGCCACATAACTGGCCGGGAGGGATTGGGGTGCTGACCATGTCCCATCCTCTAGTTCTGCACCCCACTCATGATGCCTGTAGTGGGTGGAGGTGGGGGATGCAGTGGACGGGTGGTACACCTTGGTCTGCAAAGGACTGTTGCACTAGGGATCATTATTAATACAACTGAGTTTTATGTAATTATAACAAGCATACAGCATATGTTTTCTTAAAAGAAACTTGAGGCATATTTTCCTTACCTTTGTTGACAAAGACACATGCTGAGTGGGCAGCCTTTGATCGGGGAAACAAAAGACAAAGAAGTTTGCTAGTAGAGCCAGCAACTCTTGGCATGACAATGTTGCAGGAACAAATAAGACGTAAAGATAAAAATATTTGGTTTCTGGTGTTTACTGTTAAACAGTGGTTTTATCTTTCAGTTCTCAATTGCTTTTAATCAGCCATGGAGAACAGAAAAAGGAAATATTATACACCAGATCAGAAAGTACAGTTTACAAGAGGTGGAAATTAATCCACACAAAACCAAAACCAAAGTTGCTTCAGACTTAGGAATTGCTTATGCCACGCTGGGTAAAGTCATCAGTAAAAGAATGGTGTAAGCACTTAATGCAAGAAAAGTGAAACAAGCCAAATTAACTAATTTCTTTAAAGCAGGACCAAGTTCAATATGTTTCCTTTGTACATATCTTTGTTACGAGTAATCTTCCCTCTCCCCCTTGATATACGCACAAACCAGGCTGAACTGTACATGGCAAAGGAGGTGTTTTTACAGCAGATTTCAAGTGTTACAGATTTTTGCCATGGTCATGACAAAGCATTAAATTCTATTGCATTGTTTTGTTTAACTTAGATTACAAATTGGATTTGCCACACTAGTCCATGTTGTTACAGAGACAACAAAAGTCCAGTTCAGTCACTTTTCTATAACCTTTTTTATCTTGTAAACTTTCACACAACAACACTGTTTTCTTCTTCTGACGTCACCACAGTCTACAGTCTTTCATGATATTACAACTTACAACTGTCTTCTTTTTGTAGCCTTAACTCAGTCCTTTCACAGTCTTTCTTCACTTTCTTTGTCTCTCATATAGTAACATACAATCAATCAACACTCACAAAAACTTCTTCACAATGACAGTACCTCACACAACTGTCTCGCACTCACTGACACACTGACTGACTTGTGTCTGTAACTGTCACTCCTGTAACTCATTGCCTTGTCTCCTTATATAGCAGGGTTGACGTCACAGGTTCAGGCCCCCAGATGTCTCTCAAAGATTCCAGCAATCCTTTGTTAAGTGCCATGCTCATTGTTAGTCATGTGTATATATAAACACTTGTGCAAGGCAGCCTGACCTTTGAGTGCCTTTGTCTGCTTGCCTGCCTGGTATGTGGTGTGAAGTAGCTTAGCCCCGACAATCCTTTGTTGTGTGCTGTGCCTGAAATCACAATATACAGTGATATGATAGGTCAGGGTTTATCTGTGTTCCTATCTTTCACAAGATAATGGTCTTCTTTCACTAGACTGTAACAAAAAGCATAGTGTGCAGATTTAAAGTCTGATTGCAGCACTAGACCTCTAATAACTAACAGTAAATGGGTGCAAACATTCAGGAATAAAAAAGCTACACCCCAGCACAACAGCCCTTACCGGGCCAAGGCCTTCTGCCTGGCCACTGCATCCCTCACCTCTGCCTACTACAGGCATCGCAAGTGGGTGCAGTACTGGAGGCTGGGGCATGGTCAGCACCTGGGTCCTCCCAGCTGGTTATGCAATTTTCGTAGCTAGGGACCGCTGCTTGTTAATCAAATAGTTCCTCAACTTTCCCTCAGGGACCTAACGAGGTCTTCCAGAGGGAGAAAATTCCCATGTCGATATCAGGAATCAAACTCAGGTTTCCTGTTTGGTAAGCAGCAGTGCCACCACTATGCTAAGAAGATGACCAAACATTCATGGATGACCTGAATTATAAAGTCTACTCCGTCAAGTAAATTGTTTATCTCATTTATATTCTGTGGCTGCAGAATGTTTCCCATTTGTTTATGCACAGTTCATATACTGAACTGTAAAATATGGACTAAAAATCTGTGTATATGCTAGGAAGTGGGGTTCTTTGCTTTAACCCTTTCACTGCTGAGGTATTTTGCTACATATACCGTTCTTCCAAGGTGGACCAAGACCACCTTCAAATATGCCCGGCCACTTAGCGCCCCATCCATCAAAAATATTGGAGAGCAAGAGGATTAATGACTTCATTGTAAGAAATCCAGCATTAGGAAACAACAACATGCCATTCTTCTTCTAATTCCTAAACCAGTTTTCATATCCCTTTCTGAGGCATCTTGGCCGAAGCAATTCGGATAGCCATGATGGTTAAGGCGATACGCAATGAACTGGCCATTCATGCAAAGCCAAACATCGCGAGTTGGAATCCCAGCAACTGCAGTCAAATGTGCTTGTGGTAAAGGAAGGGGAGGGCCCAAGTAAAATAATCGATGTAATGACACGCTTGGAAACTGTTGGGGTCATATTTGACGGCAGTTACATGAATTTTGCTTTTTTCTCAAAATGGGGGGGGGGGGGGGGGGGGGAGAACACTACAGTTTTATTGCAAAAAATTTAATATTTTTACAATAGGAAATAGCTGCAAATACTTGAATTAAATTTATTTATGTTAGCATAACAAGAAAGTGGAAAATGTCTCAACAGTGAAAGGATTAAATGCTTCATCATCTATGTGATGGCAAACGCAGTGAAAGGGTTAATATATGTTACCAGGAAGAACTTCAGCATGTGAGACAGAAAGAAACAGTGTATTGTACCACAAAACATATAACTATAAGAAGTGAAAGTTGCATGTTAATCTTTGGCAACAAAAAGCACTCCAATTGAGATAGCATGGAACTAAACTTTAACCAAAGCGGCCCAGGTTCGATCCCAAGCAACCGCATGTGGGATTTGGAGTGGGTTTGCTCCGGGTTCTCCAGTTTCCTGTGCCATTTCATTCCACCGGTGCTCCATCTTCATTCTTCATTCCATGTATCATCAGTGTCACTGCCTGTGGTGCCATATGTTATAAAAGCGGGCATTAAACACTACCAAAAAAAAGGAAATAAACTATCAGAAATTATATTCCGAAATGCTCATGTTGCCAGTAGCTCCTACAGCTATATTTTTCATACCTGCTACAGTGTTTAAGGTTGCTGCACATTAAAGCTCATGTAAATGAACTTTTATTTGCTTCAATAAATGCAGCACATTTAAAAACCGTAATCACAACATCGAAGCTCACATAATAAACTTTGTGTGTCATTGGTGGCAATATGGCATTAGAACATATATCAGTCGAGACTGACAGCTAGGCAGGTATAAAAACAAGCTGTTTATTTGAGAGGTAGAATTGGAACTTAAAAATTCAATGCCACAGCTGGAATTTGAACTACAGACCGTCCGCTTACTAGGGGAGGGGGGGGGGGTGCTCTAACCATTAAGCTACTGTGACAACCTGCCAGAATGACATTAAATTCTCAAACCAGTTCGTATTTCTCCTGGTAAACCACAAAGGCAGTCTCACATCAGAGACAATTACCCCAATGGTGACTTACTACTGCAAGTACTTTATATTCCAGGATTAAATAACCTTCAGATGGATATTATTTGTAATAATTATTTAACTTATTATTATCAACTAGAAATCAAACTGTAGCGGAATTGTGCTGTGCCAGATTGAAGCAAGATGTGTTTATCTGCTTGCTTTAACAGTTTGTTTACTATGGTATAAATGTAGTCCACTTGTAGGTAGAATTCTGGCCTATTTTGTTGGCAACCCTGATGTGTGCATTTTTATGAAGATAGCAAGAAGTGTTTATGTAGTGCATTCCTATTGCAAGCATTCTTGGTATCTTCAGACTATCTCTCTTCATTTAGTTTTTTTAGACATTTCATGGTCAAGAAGTTAAATGTATAATTACTAATAGTATGTTTTCTGTCTGAAGGTTTTGGCTTTGGGAGTGGACCATTTGCTGTCGCCGTAACAGAAAGTGGAGAAGTTTACTCTTGGGGCAAAAATGATGTTGGGCAAGTTGGAAACAATAAATCTGGTGAGAACGTCTTAACTCCAACTTTGGTTGGTGGTGAGTTACTTGAGAAGCAAGTCATAGAGATTGCTTGTGGTGGCTCTCATACATTGGCTCTGACTGCTGAAGGCCAGGTATGTCTGTCTCTATTTTACTAGCAAAGGGATGGTTAAAAAGTAATAACTTGGTACTAACTAAAACACTGTATCTTATATCTTATTTTGCAAAAAGTACAAAGACTAGCTCTCAATAACTTAATAGAATTGGAACTAAAAAATTCAATGGCACAGTTGAACCACAGACCTTCTGCTTCTCACGTGGCTGCTCTAACCACTGAGCTACCGTGGCAACTTGCCAGTATGACATCAAATTCCCCAACTGATTTGTATTTTCCAGGTAGACCATTAGTGAATCTCACAACTGATAAGCACCCTAACAGCGATTTACAATCTTCAGTACTTTATCTCCCAGATTTTAAACAACCTTTAGATGGTAATTGTCTTTTTTACTTTCTCCAATATGTATAGTAAAGTAGAGGAAGTTTTCTATTCCACCCAAAAATTCCATGTTGAGATTTCAGCGGAAATATTTGTTTTGAGGCCCCCTGAATCCAAAAAATGCATTTTTAGAAAAAGGTCTGTGTGTCTGTCAGTCTGTGGACAGCATAACTCGAAAACAAAAAGTCAGTTAAAAACTAAAATTGGTATTTAAGTTTAATGTCTTTCAAGGGTGTGTCGCAAAGATTTTGAAGAAAATTCTTCCACCCTACCCTTTACATGGGAAATTTTTCAAAAATTTTGATTTTCTTGAATTTGGCTCTAACAATTTTGTTTAAAATGTTGTATGTTTGAAATATTTTTATGGCAAATGAAATGTAATCTTGAATTTTCTGGCTGTAGCCCATGTAGTCCTGTTTACTCTGGATGACTTTTGCTAACTGGTAAACCGTAAATCTTACTATACAAAAAATGTAGATCTTGCTAAAACTCACATTTTACATCTAAATAATTTTTTTTTTTGATAGAGTGATCCATTTCAGAGATATTCCTTGTTATTTGTGTGAGTTTTGGAGAACTTATGCTTCTGTCAAATGGAACATCGTTATTCATTTTTTTTTATGTTAACTGTGCAGAGAGAACAGAATTTAAAAGCTATAAAAGATTTGACTACCGCTCAAAGTCTACTGTATTCTAATATTCCCCTTGCACCTACAAGAAGATGAACAATAAGATAATTTGTGCAAATGTTTTTCTCGACTAACATGAAGAAGATATAGGAATAAGAATTTGTACGAATGGTTAGTACAAGAATAGAGAAAGTCATGTGATTGCAACTCATCAGATTATTTTATTTTTTTTTAATGCCAACCCTTGTGTATTTAAAAACACCAGCAGTAAGTTGGTTGGCATAAAAAATAAATAAGTAAAATAACAAATACAAAGTTTTGTTTAAAGAAGCCAAAGAGTATTGTTTTGTATGTGTTCAGAAAATAATTCTGGTTAAAGGAAAATTTCCTTTCAGCAGCCAGATATTGAAACCAGCACTTCTGGACAAGATTTATGTGTAGATATGTTTTGTAACTGGTATACTTCTGTTTTAAAGGTTTATTTCTGGGGAATGAACTATGGTCAGAAGGTCTCCCAAAGTGCTTTTGGAGAATCCACTACATTCAGCTTTGGCGCCCGGCAGCCCAATCTCGTACAGAATTTTTCCTTTCCATATCAGATTACTCCTAAAAGGGTGACTTTTGATACTGAAATGAAAGTAATTGCAATAGCATGTGGAAATAAGACATCAATGGCATTGTTGGAGAACGGTGAGGTAAGCTTCCTGTATAATGAATGTTTGGATTAAGACATGATAATTAACTAATGTGTACAGCAGTCCTTGTGATTGTGAGAGTCAGTTGGTAACACTAATATGTGAGTTAGTGTTTTAATAGTGGTAACTAAAGGCCGAAGGCATGTGCATTTTTCCATAGGTATACTGCACATGAACTTTGGTGTTATCGCTCGCCATTTAAACAACTGCAGATAGGTGCAGGCTGACCATGAAAACTGCCTCACTGCAGCACAACCTACAAACATCATAAACTATGCATTCTGGAATTGCACTTAAATGCTTGCTTATACATACTGCTATTTATTAACTATAATATTGTCACAGAGTGCATTACACTGGGTTACTATGTACATTCATAAATTATTAAATGTGAAATTTTGACGCTGATCACTGAAGCAGTGCTTAAACAGTGAAAAACTTTTTTCTATGTCACAAGATGCCAGGCATGCAAATGTAAAGAATTCCACTCTGTTGCCTGGCGTGTTTTCCTTCTTACTCATTTTCAAAATTTCGCTCAGCTGGATAACCAATATTTTTATTCAGAGCTGGCACGGTTTTAAATATGGTGGGTGCGTCGTTGAGTCTGTGAGCTTTCGAATCTTTTATCCCAGGTCGTGGTACAGGGTGAAATGAATTGTGGACTCTGGGTTAAACTTTTGTGGGTTATTTTTTTCAGATCTTTTTGTTCACAGCATTTAAATCGTATTACAGTAGTAAGTAATTTATTTCAGTGGATCAACTTTCTTAGTATCACCGAGAGCTAATGTCTGAAAATTTAGTGACATTTCACTAAACACGATTTCCATCACTTTGCACTTTGTTGATCTGTTCTTTCATTTAATTGTACACTTCATTGACTAACGTGTTAAAGTTAATCAATATCTCACTTATTTTCATGTAATTAACGACATTTAATCACTGTGTCCATACTATATCGACACTGACGGCGAAGAGAAGGACTGATCCTGCTGCATCTTTTTGAGTTATGCGCATGTATCCATCTGCATATGTGTGCAATTAGTAGTGTCATACTGTGACTTCATTTTCCGCATATTTTTATAATCCCGAAAATGCTAAGAAAGCAATTTTAATCTAACCTCTTATCATTTTTGGCATTAAATATTTAAAATAACCCTTAATTTTCTACACACAATCGAAATATAGTACTTAACAATCATAACATCGATAAACAGGCAATATTCTCAGTAATCGAAGAATGATGTAACACAAAGTTAACTACAAATATGAAATAAGTCAAATTCACAATGTATTTAATATAATTTGGGGGTGAATTATATATACTATTTCAGAACTTTATAGAATTTAGCTTTCAGCTTTTTTATACCTGGCATAAAAGGTGCTATTAATTGGCGTAGGCAAGTCTTCTATTATGCTTATGCTCTTGGACATTTCCAAAGCCAATCTTTCTAGTTGTTTAATAGCACTGTAAAATTGTTGGATAGGAACTGAAGATTTTCAGATAGTTTACTCCACATCTGCAGCTCACAGTGAAAAGAAACAAAACACTTGCATTATACTACACCTACTACCACTACCAATTAACATCTCACAGTCTTTCATCACATTTTGAATTTCACCACTGCAAACTTTCTCATACAGGCCCTCCACATTCCAGACCACCACCAATATCTCGAATCCCCATACTGACCCCTTCCTTTCGAAAGCATATTTTTCTAAATTCATTGCCTCCTTGTCCATATCCACTCTTTCATTTCCAAAATACTGCCCAAAGGCGTCTGTATACACTTG
This sequence comes from Tenodera sinensis, assembly GCA_030765045.1. NCBI lineage: Eukaryota > Metazoa > Arthropoda > Insecta > Mantodea > Mantidae > Tenodera > Tenodera sinensis. Next base: position 86,101,768 of record CM060973.1, on the reverse strand, counting down.
CAAGGCAATGCTTCACTAGTCTGCACAGTACTACATTACGTTGTTTTCGACTCTTGCTTCTAGCGGCAGTTGTTTGCACATTTGTTGGCCATGCTGTACTTCTGATGTCATTCATACCCTTGCATCCAGCTAACTTGTATAGTGGACACAGTTTATCGGCAGTTCCCAAGAGTTCAAAATGGCCGACATTACACTAAATAGCTGACGAAAGAATCGCAAAAAGCAGTCCTACCAACATACATATTAAAGACATTTTTAACCTCAAATATCGCAGGGTTAAAGTAACATACTTTCAAACGATAATAATACTTGAACATGTTACCACACAACACATGATGAACTTACCTTCGGCAAATCTTGTTCTGCAATAACACTTTTGGATAAAATCACTTTGAGCGTTAAATATCGTAATATATATTTAATGCTGGATGGTTCATTGCTGGATATATTTACTGATGGATCATGTTTGATGGATATCAAACCAAGATGGAGCAGGTGCTGGAGTCACATGTCACCTCTTTTCCTATTACAAATCTTTAAGTTATGGAACTACTAACTTTGATGGAGAAATAGAAGCAATTCGAATGGTCCTACAAAATATTTTGTACAGAATTTCACATTTTCAGCAAGCAGTTACTCTCTCAGATTCCAGGGCAGCAATTATAGCAATTACTTCCAAGTTGTCACCAAAAAACCAAACAATTATAGAATGTTGGAGAATCCTTACCCATCTAACCGCACTTCAAAAACACCTAGTCTTCCAATGGATACCAGCTCACTATGGACTGAGTGGTAATGAGAAAGCTTATTTTCTTGCAAAAAGGGTACCAGCAGTGTACAGAAATCTATAGTTAATCTACCATTTTATGCAGCTAAACGATTAGTCAACTCTGAATTCAAAAAAATTATTGCAAAATATTACTATGAAAAATCAAAGAATAAAAGATGGGAACTACCAAACATTCAAACAGTAATTCCTGAGTATCCTCGAAAAACAGCAGTTGCAGCCTTCAGGTTGGTTACGAGACATGATTGTCTGGAAAAACATTTAAACAGAATTGGGATATATTCTTCAGCACTCTGTCGTCTATGTGATCTGCAAGAGGAAATGGATCGAGACCACCTTCAAATATGCCTGGCCACTTCTAGTGCCCCATCCATCAGTGAAAAATGTTGGAGAGCAAGAGGATTAATGACTTCATTGTCAGAAATCCAGCATTAGCTAACAACATATTTAATGCACTAGTGTGTTGCAAATACAAAAATAACAACAGTAACTACAACTGCATATATTGCTCTAAAAGAATTCAAGACAAAACCACGCAAACATGAGCAGTACGTCCACAGATTAATTAATTAATATGGTGTTTAAACAGAATCTCATTTTAAAATCTATCGGTTGACTTCTGTGCAATGAGTTCATAAACAAGGGCTTCTGTGGAAACAATAACAGATGCAATAACACCAGCTATGGCTGTAGCTTTTCCATGGTTATATGTTTCAAACAGTTTGCGGCACTAATGCCATCTAACGGATGGAATATTACCAAATATAACCAGACTGCATCATAATGGGGGGAAAATATCCAGGTTGTTTTTTGGGGTATCTCAATAAGCTGTGCCTACTATATCTCATGCGACTGCACACCCTTCCGGCCTTTAGTGGTGACCATTTTTACTTTCTCTACTGGTAAGTAGGGGACATATTGTATTCCACCCAAAAATTCTATGTCGAGATTTCACCGGAAATATATGTTTTGAGGCTCTCTGAATCCAAAAAAAGCATTTTTAGAAAAAGGTGCATGTGTGTGTGGGGGGGGGTATAGGGGTGTGTGTGTGTGTGTGTGTGTGTGTGTGTGTGGGGGTGGGTGGGTGGGTGGGTGTGTGTCAGTCAGTCAGTCAGTCAGTCAGTCAGTCAGTCAGTCAGTCAGTCAGTCAGTCAGTCAGTCAGTCAGTCAGTCAGTCAGTCAGTCAGTCAGTCAGTCAGTCAGTCAGTCAGTCAGTCAGTCAGTCAGTCAGTCAGTCAGTCAGTCAGTCAGTCAGTCAGTCAGTCAGTCAGTCAGTCAGTCAGTCAGTCAGTCAGTCAGTCAGTCAGTCAGTCAGTCAGTCAGTCAGTCAGTCAGTCAGTCAGTCAGTCAGTCAGTCAGTCAGTCAGTCAGTCAGTCAGTCAGTCAGTCAGTCAGTCAGTCAGTCAGTCAGTCAGTCAGTCAGTCAGTCAGTCAGTCAGTCAGTCAGTCAGTCAGTCAGTCAGTCAGTCAGTCAGTCAGTCAGTCAGTCAGTCAGTCAGTCAGTCAGTCAGTCAGTCAGTCAGTCAGTCAGTCAGTCAGTCAGTCAGTCAGTCAGTCAGTCAGTCAGTCAGTCAGTCAGTCAGTCAGTCAGTCAGTCAGTCAGTCAGTCAGTCAGTCAGTCAGTCAGTCAGTCAGTCAGTCAGTCAGTCAGTCAGTCAGTCAGTCAGTCAGTCAGTCAGTCAGTCAGTCAGTCAGTCTGTGGACAGCATAACTCAAAACGAAAATTAGGTTAAAAACCAAAGTTAGTAATTAAGTGTAGTGTCTTTCAAGGATGCGACATGAAGATTTTGAAGAAAATAGCCCGTCCCTAAACTACCCTTTACATGGAAAATTTTTCGAAAATTTTGATTTTCTTGAAAATGGCTCTTAACGATTTTGATGAAAATGCCATATATTTGAGATATAGATAATGTATCAGTTTTTATTGATTTCCAAAGTGCATATGATTCTATATGCAGAACAAAACTGCTAAAGAAAGTGAAACAAATAGGGATACAAGGTTCAATGTTTTCATGGCTATATCATTTCCTAACACAATGCTTTATTGCTACCAGATATGGAAGAAATATATCTAAATATAAACAAGTACACTGCGGCTTACCACAAGGTGCAGTGCTCAGCACTACACTTTTTAATATATTTATTAACGATCTGCCACAACAAATACAAGAATCAAGTTTGAAGTGTGCACTATTGGCTGATGACTTAGTAATGTGGACTTCAAAACCAAAAAACAAAAGTACAGAACTAGAAAAAACCATGCACAATCCTTAAACAACCTACAAAAGTGGACCAAAGAAAATTTAATGACTGTTAATACAACAAAATCAAACTACCAAATCTTTTCATTAAGAAAAAAACCACTAAAAATAAAAGTAAATTTTGAGGGTCAACAATTACCAGAAACAAAGGAAGCAAACTATTTAGGAGTTACTTTGATACCAAACTTACATGGACCAAACAAATACAAAATATAATACAAAGAGCAGAGAGGTGCCTTTCACTGTTGAAACGTCTAACAGGAATGAAGTGGGGATGTTCCAGAGCAACTCTTAACACAATATACAATGTATATATAAAGCCATTATTTACTTACTGCAACAAAGTTCTTGTAACAGCAAATACAAAAAAATTCAAATCTTTCAAAACCAAAGTCTGAGACTAATTACAGGTGCTATCAAAACCACACCAATACCAGCAATGGAAATAGTAACCAACCAATACCGCATTGAATATGAAATAGAAAAAGCAGTTCTTATTCAACACAAAAAGTTGATCAGTCTCCCATTCAATACATGGCACAAGAGGAATTTTACACATACACTAAAGACTCAGGAGAGCTTTCTTTCCAAAATTCAAGACATCAAGAAGAATGTATACCTTCCTAATTCAAAGGAAAACTTCATATATAAAGTCAATCCGACATAAACATTAGACATCACATATTATTTACACCCGACAGAAGAAGTTGAGAAAAGTGATACCCCAACTAGTATTCTAAAATTATTGGCATTAGAGGCAATCCATACTAGATTTCCAGAACACAAATGGCTCCATATTTATACTGATGGATCATTGATATCAAACCGAGATGGAGCAGGGGCTGGAGTCACGTGTCTCGTCTTTTCCTATTACAAATCTTTAAGTTATGGAACTACAAACTTTGATGGAGAAATTGAAGCAATTCGAATGGCCCTACAAAATCTTTTGTACAGAATTTCACATTTTCAGCAAGCAGTTATTCTCTTAGATTCCAGGGTGGCAATTATAGCAATTACTTCCAAGTTGTCACCAAAAAACCAAACAATTATAGAATGTTGAAAAATCCTTACCCATCTAACCGCACTTCAATAACACCTAGTCTTCCGATGGATACCGGCTCACTGTGGACTGAGTGGTAATGAGAAAGCTGATTTTCTTGCAAAAAAGGGTACCAGCAATGTGCAGAAATCTATAGTTAATCTACCAGTTTATGGAGCTAAAAGATCAGTCAACTCTGAATTCAAAAAAATTATTGCAAAATATTACTATGAAAAATCAAACAATAAAAGATGGGGACTACCAAACATTCACAAAGTAATTCCTGAGTATCCTCGAAAAACAGCAGTTGCTGAAACCAATTCTGCCACCATCTGCACCATTACCACCTGCCACCTCCACCAGCTGCCATCCATTTTATTTCATTCATTCGTCCAATATGACACAATGTTGGAGGAAGTTAATTTAAAATAAAAAAAAAAAAACCACTACCACTACCACTGCCATCACCACCACCATGGCCAGGAAGAATTTCAGTATGTGTGATGGAAACGGCAGCACCGCGACCAAGCGGTTAGACCATTTGCCTATCACGAAGGCAGCCTCCCATTCAATACATGGCACAAGAGGAATTTTACACATACACTAAAGACTCAGGAGAGCTTTCTTTCCAAAATTCAAGACATCAAGAAGAATGTATACCTTCCTAATTCAAAGGAAAACTTCATATATAAAGTCAATCCGACATAAACATTAGACATCACATATTATTTACACCCGACAGAAGAAGTTGAGAAAAGTGATACCCCAACTAGTATTCTATCCCTGGGACCACTGTTTGGTATTCATGGTAGATGAAGCTGTGTCTGGGCAGGTTTTCTGTGGTTCCCCCACTCATTCCACCACCTGCTCCGTCATCAACTTTGCCTGCATTTTATATCATCCTCGTCCTCACTCTCACACCTGATGCTTCCAGGTCGTCTTCTGCCCAGTCCATAGGTTCGTCTGTTCCCGACAGGCATCTGACCCTAGCCACAGGCCTAAGTCCTAGGAGATGTCAGGAAGGGTAATCAGATAAAGAAGAAGTGATGGACAGAAGCAGCACTACCAGATCTTCTTCTGCCCAGTCCATAGGTTCGTCTGTTCCCGACAGGCATCTGACCCTAGCCACAGGCCTAAGTCCTAGGGGATGTCAGTCCTCTATACAGGAAGGGTAACCAGATAAAGAAGAAGTGATGGACAGAAGCAGCACTACCAGGTCTTCTTCTGCCCAGTCCATAAGTTCGTCTGTTCCCGACAGACATCTGACCCTAGCCACAGGCCTAAGTCCGAGGGGATGTCAGTCCTCTATACAGGAAGGGTAACCAGATAAAGAAGAAGTGATGGACAGAAGCAGCACTACCAGATCTTCTTCTGCCCAGTCCATAGGTTCGTCTGTTCCCGACAGGCATCTGACCCTAGCCACAGGCCTAAGTCCTAGGGGATGTCAGTCCTCTATACAGGAAGGGTAACCAGATAAAGAAGAAGTGATGGACAGAAGCAGCACTACCAGGTCTTCTTCTGCCCAGTCCATAAGTTCGTCTGTTCCCGACAGACATCTGACCCTAGCCACAGGCCTAAGTCCGAGGGGATGTCAGTCCTCTATACAGGAAGGGTAACCAGATAAAGAAGTGATGGACAGAAGCAGCACTACCAGATCTTCTTCTGCCCAGTCCATAAGTTCGTCTGTTCCCGACAGACATCTGACCCTAGCCACAGGCCTAAGTCCTAGGCGGTGTCAGGAAGGGTAACCAGATAAAGAAGAAGTGATGGACAGAAGCAGCACTATCAGGTCTTCAAGGATTCTTATAATACAGAATTCCCATTTGTTGTATTTGTAATTTCTGTACATTTATCACATTCTAAATTTCATGTCATTGCACAGTTATTAAGTTTTTCAGGATGCAGGAAAGTTTTACAGGTTTCAATTTCAGGAAGTTGGAAAGAATGGGCATCCATAGATTACAAGAGAATATTTTTTTGTGCAGCTGTATGGATGGGGCTATGGGGACAAAGGACAGCTAGGCAGGGGAGACACTAATGATTATTGCCAGCCCAACCCAAGTTGGATTTCAAGTTGCAAACATGTTGTATTAACAAAGGTAGCTTGTGGTTATGCACATACACTGGCAGTATCAGATATTGGAGATTTATTTGTGTGGGGAGACAACACCAATGGACAGCTGGGCACAGGAAACTCATTGCCTGCTAATAAACCAGTCCGCATTACCTCAGAGATAGGCAGGTTCGTATAATTTGACATATATGAACATTTTTAGTGGTTTCTCTATGCTGTATTACTTCTAAAATATTGTGACAAAATTATAAAAATAAGTCCTGTTATAGGTTGCGCGTTTGTTCTTGATGAATGACCTTGAGCAGAAATCCAGTGAGCAGGCCTACCCTTAATAAACAGGTCAGCAAATGTTTATTCTACGATAAGACATCTCATTGTGGACACCTCTGTTTTCCTCTGTCGCGTTTGTGTATACAGTCGAGCGCAAAAGTTTTGTGCGGTATGGATGTGTGCATGCAATGAAAATAACAGCAATTCAGATGAGGAAGAAGATGAGGGAGAAATGTTGGGAATCATGAATGTCGGCAGACTTTTTTCCAGTGGGGGGGGGGGGCACGTGTTGGAAATTTGCAATCATATAATATTAAATCATTATTTTACTGTCAAAATGTATAATATTTGTTACAGATAACCGTAGTAATTTGTGCTAAATAAAAATTGTTCTTTACATCAAAATTAAAATAATAGTTTAATAGTCAGTAACTGACTGCACATTAAGTTCATCAACTTCCAAGGGTGGGGGGGGCCGTGGCCATGCAATAAAGTTAAGTGGAAACAGTTATAGAGGTATAGTGTATAATACGTGTGGCTGATATTACTGGAAGTGCAATAAATTGATTTGTAGTGCTGTACTACTTCAGCTCAGAAGCATGTGCATCATCTCACTGCAGACTGTACCTCCTCTCTCTCTCACGATGCTAACGTTCCTGCAAAAGCTGAGTAGTGACTCGCACTCGACCTTTTATATAAAATTTTCATTCGTCAAGAAGTAACGCACGACCTGTACTTTTCTATCATTTCATTATATTTTCTAAAATTTTACCACAAATACACAGTTTTCTTATCATTGTTCACATAGTCTACGTCTTTTGGGCAATCACAACTCACAATTTTTTCTTCTCATAACGTTGTTCAGTCCTTTTAGTGTCTTTCTTCACTTCCTCTGTCTCTTATGCATTAATTACAATGATGTAATCACTTGCAATGCTTGTTGAATCTTATGATGCTCAGCTGTCTTGCACATACTGACCAACTCGTATCTGTAACTGTGAGTCTAAGCACTCACTCCTCTGCCCTCCTTAAATACTGGGGATGACATCACGCAGACCTTTCTCGACTTCTACACACACACAGGTGCGCACGCGAGCACCCAAGCACTGGACATGACTCAGTAGTAAGTCTTGAGAACATTCTCGGCATCCCTTATGTTTCTACTGCTTCGATTGTTTACAGTCACATAAACAGAGCAGTCATGTGAGTCCTGAGTGTGCTTGCCCACTCGCCGGCCCTGTCCAACCTTTGTTGAGTGCCGAGCCGAATGTCACAATATCTTAGAACTACCTGGCTTTTCTGGCACATCATGTGAGATGTTTTAAACTTTTAATGTCTGTACAATCCTCTAGAACTTTATTGTGAATCCTCCCTTTTACTTGTTGCAATTGTAAGATTATAAAATTCCTAATAACACATGAAAAATAGCTTGATATTCATGAAATAAATAAGTAAATATTTTATCTAAAGTAAGAACAAATTAGAAACTAAAAGCTTCACTTATCTTAGTAATATTGCAAGTTTTTTGGTGCTGACACTGTTTCGAAACAGTGTCAGCTCCAAAGAACTTGCAATATTACTACCCGCAGGAGTGTGGGGTTAGAATTGCACTCAGCTCATATTTACTAAATAACTAAGTTAACTATGAGGGCTGTCTCAAAAGTAACTTGCACTATTTTTTTAAATCCACGCGGTAGGCAGAAAAAGTCTGAAAGTCCCAGGGTATATAGGTATGGGTGTAGTAGCAGCACCGTAAAATTCCTAGGGCCCTAAGTTTATTACTTAGACATTAAAACTGCAGTAACAATGAAGACTCCACTCGTTCCTACAGCCGATTGCGAAGTTTGCGCTGTAATCCGTTTTCTGACGGGAAAAAATAAATGTGTGACTGAAATTCATTGCGAGTTGTGCAGAGTTTATGGAAAAGACGTTTTGTCAAGACAAATGGTTTCTCGTTGGCCCCAATTGTTCATTGAAGGGAGAACAACATCACACAATGAGCAATGAAGCGGCCAACCTTCCACTTCCCTCGCTCCGGATGTTGTTGACGAGGTTCGAGCAGTCGTGAACACCGATCAGCGCCTTACACTTGATGCAGGTTTGTTTAAACTTCCTCCATATATTGAAATAAGCCGTGCATCGCTTCACAGGATTATTTCTAAGGATCTGTGTCAATCGAAAGTGTGTGCAAGTTGTGGAAACGAATGGATGAAGCAACTCCAAAAAAAGGCAAAAGTTGTTGCATCGGCTGTCAAGGTCATCACAACAATATTCTGGGATTCAAAGGGAGTACTGTTAATCGATTACCTGCTCCATGGGACCACGATGACAGCTGCTCACCATTGTGAGGTGCTGAGAAAACTCAAAAGAGCCATACAAAACAAAAGGAGGGGAAAGTTAAGCAAAACAGTTTTTCTGGTCCACGATAACAGTCTCCCGCACGCTGCCCGTGAAACTCAAGCCATTTTGAACAGTTTCGATGGGATATTTTCGGTCATCCATCTAGTGCACCTGACCTTGCACCGAGTGATTACCACCTTTTTCCGGAGTTGCAGCAACATCTTGGGGGAAGGTGCTTTGTAAATGACGAGGAACTGAAACAAGAAGTGGAAAGATGGCTATCCAGTTTGGCGGGAGAGTGGTTTGACATTGGGTTAAAAAAACTGTTACCACGGTATCAAAAATGTATTTAGGTTCAAGGAAATTATGTGGAAAAATAGGTACTGAATGTAGCTTTCAAAATATACCCTTTTTAAAATATTGAAACGTTTTATTTTTTAAAAAAATAGTGCAAGTTACTTTTTAGATGCCCCTCGTAGTTAAAGAAATTGGTTAAGAAAACTTATGAAATATAACTTTGTGAGTAAAAACTTAAGTAATCTGAGTTGTCAGATAGGGGCACAGCACCCACAAATCACCACAATGTCTTCTCAATCAGTTATCACACTAATTTTGTTCTTTTTGCAAACTGAAACCTAATGTCTTTCAGCAAATTGTGGAGTGTGGTTTTCTTAAAACCACAGTTGACTAAAGAAAGTACCCCAACTATGATAAAATGCTCATTGTTTAAAAAGAAAGTATGCACTTTTAAGAAAATCATTCACTTGCCCTAAAACACTAAATTTCCTTTCCCTTTTTACTTTCTCTACTGGTAAGTGGGGGAAGTATTGTATTCCACCCAAAAATTTGATATTCATCGGAAATATATGTTTTGAGACTCCCTGAATCCAAAAAAAAAAAAAAAAAACATTTTTAGAAAAAGGTCCGTGTGTGTATGTATGTGTCTGTGTGTGTGTCTGTGTGTGTGTGTGTGTGTGTGTGTGTGTGTGTCTGTGTCTGTGTCTGTGGGCAGCATAACTCAAAAACAAAAAGCCGGTTAAAAACCAAAGTTGGTATTTAAGAAATAGAACTGGAACTTAAAAATTCAATGCCACAGCTGGGACTTGAACCACAGACCTTCCGCTTACCAGGTGACTGCTCTAACCATTGAGCTACTGTGACAATCTGCCAGAATGGCATTGAATTTTCAAACCAGTTCATATTTCTCCTGGTAAACCACAAACATTGCCCACACATGCCTTGTGTGTTTAAAAACACCAACAGTAAGTTTGTTGGCATAAATAAATAATAGTTGGTATTTAAGTTTAATGTCTTTCAAGGATGTGACACCAAGATTTTGAAAAAAATAGCCCCACCCTAAACTACCCTTTACATGGAAAAATTTTCAAAAATTTTGATTTTCTTGAAAATGGCTCTAACAATTTTGATTAAAATGTCATATGTTTAAGATATTTTTATGACAAATGAAATGTATATCTTGAATTCTCTGGCTATAGCCCCTGTAGTCGTATTTACTCTGGGCGACTTTAGCATAACTAGTAAACCATTAGAGATAGACCAAATCATACTATACAGAAAATGTAGATCTTGCTAAAATTCACAATTTATGTCCGAATAAATTTTCTTGTAGGGTGAACCATTTTGGAGATATTCCTTGTCATGTGTATGAGTTTCAGAAAACTTAAAACTTTCGTGAAATGGAACATTATTGTTCACTTTTTTGTATGTTGAGTGTGCAAAGAGAACGAGGTCACAAAGTTTTAAAGATTTGACTATCGCTCAAAGCCTACTGTATTCCCATATTCCCCTTGCACCTACTAGGAAATAAGCAATAAGATAATTTATACAAATGTTTATCTCAACTAATACGAAGAGGATATAGGAATAAGAGTTTGTAAGAATGATTAGTACAAGAGTAGAGAAAGTCATGTGAGTGCAACACATCAGATTTTTGTGTTAAGCTGTTCACAGCACATATATCTGGAACTTTTCCTAAAAATCTTATTTTTTATTCAGGGACCTCAAAACATATATTTCTGATCTTGATGTTGAATGGGTGAAATACAATATTTCTTCTACTTACCAGGTTTTTACTCAGGAGTTGTTTACTCTTGAATATTGAAAATCTAGCAATATTACTAAAATAAGTGAAGCTTTTAGTTTCTAATTTGTTCTTATTTTAGATTCTGTTGCTTCACTGTTAATAGCTTCAATATTTCTTTATTTAAAAAACTAGTGTTTTATTTCTCAGGCTGGGAGCTTTCTGAAGAACATATTAAGCAATAGTATCATAATGGTTGACTTTGAGCTATTTTTATTTAAGAAAGTTAATTTCTGTTTTTTATTTTAGAGTGGTGGATATAGCAGCTATACATAATTTAAACTTATCTGCAGCTATGACAGAGAATTCCGAGGTTTACATGTGGGGAAAATGCAGAGGTAAATATACTCTTATTTCTGTGCCACCAACTTATTATTTTGTATAGTATTGCATGGCAGTAATAAACTGTTTTATTTCCTCCAGGCCAGAACATCACAAAGCCACTAAAAACACATTTTACATCTCTAAATGATGTTTTTGCATGTTGTGCAACTGTAACACCTACACCCCTCAGAATTGACATGAATCCTGGAACAACTGTAGCAGAGAGCATGAGGAAAGCATTTAACGACCCAGTAAGTAATTTTCATCTTTTGAAACCTGATAATGGAAACTAGAATGGATACAAAGCTACATAAAACTTTTATAATGAAAACTGAGTTGGACTGAAACACTTAACATCACTTACATGTAATTAGTCTTGATGGGTTTCAAAAGCTTAACTTGCTCCCATCATCAGAATTAACCGACTGGTTCTTGTTGATGTTTGATATATGGTTGGTTGGGCTGATATTTAGCAGTAAGCTGATGAACTTCCATAAAGGGTTAGGTGGAGGCAAATCAAAGTTCATTACTTGAATCTAAAGTAAGAACAAATTAGAAACTAAAAACTTCACTTATCTTAGTAATGTTGCATGTTCTTTTTTAACAATCTAACCCAGGGTTTCAAGTTGTCTCCAACTCATTCTCAAAGCTATACAAACAAATTCGTTACCAAAGCTACAATCTTTCATTTTTTTCTGAAAACAAAAACAAACACTGATATTCAATTTTTATTTACCAATCTCTGAAAACAAAAATTTATAAATACAATCTATAGATGGTAATTCGAAGTTCATAACACGGTTCCTGTTTTTTAAAATAAAAATTTTTTCCCAAACCATTAAATATATCGGAGCACTTAATTGTTTTAATAATTTAACTTCTGGATTAATTTCATGATTAAATGACCAAAAATGATCTGCCACAGCTGATTTATCAGTTTGTTTATATTTAATATTTCTAAAACGTTCTTTTATTCTGGTTTCTAAATGACGTTTAGTTTTTCCAATATAAACCTTATCACAATATAATTGATAAATGCCAGATTTGTTATAATTTGGTATTTTATCTTTTTTAGAAAAATTAAGTAAATTTTGTATATTAAATTTATTTTGAGGGACCAAATTTATTCCATATTCTTTAAAAATCTTTGTAAATTTTTATTGGCCCATGGATGGTAAGTAAACTTTTTAAAAATACAATTATCTTTTATTTTTTTAAGGGTTGAAACTTCTTTAACAGCTTTTTGATACTTAAATTTTTCTATCTTTTTATGTATAAAATCTGTATTAAAACCATTAATTACTTGCTGCACAGTAATTTCTGTCAAAGAACCAGATACCACAGAACAAAAAAACAGGAATCTATCAAATCAGTTGCCCAGATTGTGACCAGATTTACATAGGGAAAACCAAGAGGAATTTAGAAACCAGACTAAAAGAACACATGAGATGCATCAAATACAAACAGATGGATAAATCTGCAATTGCACACCATTTTTGGATGTCCAACCACAACATTACACCAAATATAAAAATTTTAAAAGCTACAAAACACGTTGCAGAGTTGGATTACCTGGGAAAAAATTCATATCTTAAAAAACAACTTCAAGTAATAAACTTTGATTTGCCTCCACCTAACCCTTTATGGAAGTTCATCAGCTCACTGCTAGATGTCAGCCCAACCAACCATATATCAAACATCAACAAGAACCAGTCGGTTAATTCTGATGATTGAAGCAAGTTAAGGTCTTGAAACCGGTCAAGACTAATTACATGTAAGTGATGTTAAGTGCTTCTATCTAACTCAGTTTTCATTATAATTTAGATTCACATCACTGTTACTAGCTTATTAAAAGATACATAATACAACTTTTAGTTCACAAAGCCCAGGAATGAGAACATGAAATGTTTGTGACACAGCCATCAATTGGATAGCACCAATTCACTGTCATTTGAAGGATACAATGAGGTAAGGGGTAGCTCTGTTGCCCAATGTAAACACCACAAGTGATCTACAAATATAGAGTAAATTTTAGAGACTAGGCTTCTTTCTGACTACCTCCATAGTGCAGTTGGTAGTGCACTTGCCTCTGGCATGGGGGACCCAGGTTCTGTTCCCAGTACCAGAATGGGGATTTTTTTCCCCGCTGGGATGCACTCAGTCTCATTAGGTCCCTGGGAGACCAGTTGAAGAGCTACTTGATGGAGAAGTAGCAGCCCCAGGTCAAGAAGGCTGCATAACTGGCCAGGAGAGCTTGGGACACTGACCACATACCACCTTCCAGTACTGCACCCCACCAATGACACCTTTAGTGGGCAGAGGTGAGGGACGCAGCGGCTGGGTGGTAAGCCTTGGTCCTTCATGGGCTTTAGTTTTGTATTTTAAGGCTTCTTTTTATCTTAGTTAAAATATCTACATACTTTAACTAAGATAAGAGTTTGTAAGAATGGTTTGTACAAGAGTAGAGAAAGTCATGTGAGTGCAACACATCAGATTTTTTTAATCAGTGACCTGTTTCATGTCGCATATAAAGAAACTACAGATGGCTCTTTTACCAGAAGAAACAATGCTTAACGTATCTGAGAGAGTGAGGATTTGAGCTCAAGGGAAACATTTGCTGAAATTTCTTCTACACTTACTATCCCAGCTAGCAACTAGAGTTTGTGTTTCATGTCACAGCCACCTTGAATAATTTCTGTAGTGAAGAGAGGTAAGCACATAATGGCTCTAACATACACTTCGTGATTAAGTACAGGACAAAAGCAGGACAAAGCACACTGGTAATAACTGTACCACACAGCAGTGTGTCAGCTCAGTACTGCACTTTCAGAGCAGAGAAAAACAAGTCAACCACATGACCTTGTGTACAGCAGCTGCGCTATTGTATTTCTGTTTGCACAGTGGAAAAACACCGCGCTGCAGCTTGGATATTTTTGGGTCTCTCTGAGCCTCCAACATATGTAATGTGCAATGTAAGTGTCTTGTTTGACAATAAGTTGACAGAAGAATATGGTTTTATAAAAATAGTATTTAGATAATTGATTAGTCATGTGAATCCAATACAGATATTTTTTTCGTATAGCAAAGGAAATAGTAGGTTTGTTCCAACATGATTCAGAATCAATTCTGAATTATTTGAGCATGCGCAGTACCTGAGTAGGATTGCAACATGACGAAACTGATTCTTGCACAATAGTAGAAACTGTAAATTCTGGACAAGCAAAAAACGTTTAGCCTACAATGCGTGCTCAGGTTATTTAGAATCACAGATTAATAATGGTTCAAGTAATGTTCCAATCGTACAAAATTTCGAAAACTAGTTCTGAGATTGTGCTCAGTTGCACATGTTGGTATTAGTTTGGAACGTATTCAGAACCGCTTGTTGGAACAGACCTATTGATTTTTTGTTGTTTCAGTCATTAATTTCTTTGACTAGTAAAAGTATTTGAGTTGACCTATAGACGCTTTTGGGGTCATCTCCATAGCATGGTGGTAGCGGTGCTGCTTATGAAGCAGGAGACCTGGGGTCAATTCCTGGTACAGGTATGGGGATTTTCTTCCACTGGAAGACCTGGTCCTGAGTGCACTCAGCCTTGTTAGATCCCTGAGGGGCCATTTGAGAAGCTACTTGATTGAAAAGTAATGGCACCGTGTGTGTAGACCGCATAATGACTGGGATGGATCGATGCACTGACCATGTACCACCCTCCAATACTGCACCCCATTCATGATGCCTGTAGTGGGCAGACATGGGGGACGCAGAGGCTGGGCGATAGGCCTTGGCCTGTAAAGGGCTTTTGCACCTTGGGTTATATAGAGACATTTAACTTACTTTTTATCCGGACACATTTCAAAGACAATTGTCTTCATTATCAACAGTTTCTGACTGGCGTTTAAAGAGGAAGAATCTGCTATGGTTGTGATTGTGCTGCTGTCTGTGTTACTGTATTTAAACTTCAGTATGTCACCTGCTTGTATTTCAACATTTTTATTTCTGATGCTGTTTTATCTTTCTTCAAGATTGGGACAATTATTGCTTTTCATCATTTGGCAGGTACAGAGGTTTTCCAGGATAGATTCTAGAGTTTTAGTAGTTATTTTGTAGTTTTCCCAAGGTTTTTTATGAGCTCTGGATGTATGTGATCTGGTCTAGGTGACCTTTTGTTTTTTAGATTATTGCAATGTTCAGCTCTTTCATATTAAAATTTTGAAAAAAGATATTGTATTGAGTGTTAGGATCACATTCTCTTTCTTGTTTCAAATCTTTCTTAAGTTGTTTACATTTCTTTTTTATTATTTCTTGTTACTTTATGTGAATTAGCATAATATTTATTGAATTTATGACTGCCGAACATTCTTCTTTATGTGTATTTTTTCCCAAATTATCTGTTCAGCTGTAGTTTTTATGGTTTAATAATTTGATATCCTGTTTCATGGTGCGCTAAGTTGACTAGAAATGATGGTCTATAGCTGGTTTGTCAATTTGTTTAAGTTTTATGTTTTTGATCAATATGTTCCCTCAGTCTTGTTTCCAGGTTCCTTTTAGTTTGGTTAATGATGTTTGGCCACATCAGGAACATAAAACTTAAACAAATTGACAAGTCAGGCATAGCCCATCATTTCTGGCCAACTCAACACACCATAAAACAGGATATCAAATTATTAAAACATGTAAAAACTTCAGCTGAACTGATAATTTGTGAAAAAAATATGCATAAAGAAGAATGTTCACCTTGAATTTTGAAATACCACAAGCAGACGAGATCCTGAAGTTTGTATCCAGCAACACAGATAGCAGCACAATTGAACAGATTCTTTCTCTTCAAACATCAGTTGAGAAACCATCAATCTTCAAAATTCGCCTGGATAAAAACTGAGTCAAGTGAACCTAAGTGTCTATAGATTGACTCAAGTACTTCTAAAATCATTTGAAAAGTTTCACTGTTTATAACACTTTGTATAAGCAGAATAATTGCCTTGAATTTTATGACCTTTAGTCAAGGTATATGGTGCAACATTTCTGAGTTCTTGTTCTCATGATTACTGGTTTCTGTGAAATTATTGTCAGGGAACCTTCAGTTTTATTATATAGAGTAAACTGCAAAGATATATTTTGATAATTTTATTCACAGATCAGCAGTGACTTAAAAATTATAGTTGAGGAACAGTCACTCTATGTTCACAAGGCTTTTCTAAAGATACGGTGTGAGCATTTGCGAACCACATTCCATGAGCGTTGGCAAGGACCCAGTGCAGAGTAAGCCTCTTTCATCAAGCTTATCAGTAGAAATAAGTAAAGTGTATTAATTTTATAGTATCTATAATTGTCTATTTTGATAGAATATGTCTTCTGGTAGCTCAAGGGCCCATACAGCCTTTTATTTTGTAATGAGAACTTTTAAGAATTTCTTTACCTTTTGTAATTCAAGTACAGTAGAATCTCGAAATAATGCAGTTGCTGGGAGACATGCTTTAGCCCTGCATTATAATGATTCCATGGTATATTGAAATGTGAGCTTAGAAGTGACAAAAATTGATCCCACAGAGATGGTGGGGAACACTTGTGCAATAATAAATTGCAGTACATTTTAAAGTATGTAATATGTGGTAAAGTACACCACTTTTAAATGCAATTACACACCAGATATGCTAGGAGTGTATTCCAGTCCTGCAAGCGACCTTACTTTATACAGTACACACAATTACATTGTACCCATTTAACACTAACCTAATTATGCATTGTCTTAAAGAAATCAGTAAGTTTTGTTTGGCAGCATAATACACCATGGTTTTTTCTCCACGTATTGTTTGATTATACCAAGATGGAGAGAATACCGTTCAATTCATTTTGCTCCTTCATACACAGAATCATCTTGTATATGGTACTTATCACTTCACTAACATGCAGAATTTCTTCTTCCATGTGCATGTCTCGTTAATTTAGAAACTCTAAGCAATGCAGCAGCCAAGGTCAACGCTAGGAATATAGCGGTCTCAGTGGCCAAGGTCCATGCTAGGGATAGCAAAAAGTGTATTCCAGTACTGCTGTTTGAACAAAATTTTAAACTCAACTTTCAAAAATAAAAATTAAATAAAAAGTACAATATAGTTTTGGGTGACATACTTTCCCCCACGTTAAATCCGAATCCATGGTATTTTGGACCACACTATTTCAGGCTTCTACTGTATTTGGTTGTTAATATCATTTATTAGTATGCTGTTAATCCTAATATTGCAGTTAACATTTTGTGCTCTGAGCAAATGAGCCATTGTTGACGTACCTGATAAAGTTTGTATCACCAGCATTCCTTTTCTAATGTCAGCAGTTGCATTGTTTTGTGTAATAATAAAATAGTGGCTGCTTAACACAATAAAGTATACAGTAAATGGTCAACTTAAAAAAAAAGAAGAAGCTATTGATTTTTTTTTTTTTCCCCCTTCTTCCTTGGCCAAGAGCTCTATCGGAAGCTATACGGCCACACTAACTGTACTGAGGTAGTAATGTGTCATACCAACAGTACGAAATAGAAGATATCATTTAACCGAATGATATTGCGGGCACATTCATAAATGCAGGTTAACTAGATGCTATAAGAAAAACGTGATTTAGTATGTTACATGATATAAAAATGCAGAGGAGAAGATCGGAGTAAAAGAAAGAGTAAGAAAAATGTCAAAATCGAAAAACACAACGTTGTATATGACGAAAAATCGCCTGTAAAATGTGCTCATTTTTTATGGTCAATTAATAATTAATTGACACCAGAAAAACTAGAAGTTGAGAGTATAGGTCTGAATAAAACTGTTCTACCTTGTGTGCAAGGTTCGGACATCCTAATAAAAGATGGTCTAAGGTGGCCTCTTGACCACAGTTGCAATAAGGTGTGGTCCAAGCTATTGAATTACAACTGGAAAATCCATAATGATGAAAATGAAAATAAAACAAAAGATACAGAAGAATATGGTGATTCAGTAGATGGAATTACTGCAGGCAAATTACATCATGCAGTTCAGGAAAAGAAAAACAGAAAAAACCTCTGAACCTGATGGCACAAACACAGAACTTTTAAAATATGGAGGAAAGGAATTGCATAATAGATTATTGGACTTTATAAACCAGTGTTGGAGAAAGAAAAGTGTTCCAAAATCATAGCATGAAGCTAACACAATACCGATCTTTGAGAAAGGAGAGGAAACATATGCCCAAACTATCGTGGCATTAGCCTTTGTAATACTGCATATAAATTATATACAAAAATAATAAATACTCACCTAAAGGGAATAACAGAACAACTGCTATTAGAGAATCAAAATGGTTTCAGAAAGGAACACACTTGTATGTACAATAATTCTCTATAAACCATATATTAGAAAAGAGAAGAGAATTTAATTTGGAAATGCATATGGCTTTTATAGACCTAGATAAACGTTTTGACAGAGTAAACAGAAATTAACTTTGGACAGCTCTCAACAAAAAAAGGATACCTCAGAGACCCTAATAAAAGTATTGCACATAATGTATGAAAAAACAAAGGTAAAAAATAAAATTAGAAAATGGATGATTTTCAAAAGAAATGATTATTAATAGTGGTCTTAGATAAAAAGTGCTGTTTGACCCCGCTACTTTTTAATATTTATATGGACAATATTCATAGAGAAGTAAAAGGAAAAATACCAAAAGGCATCAAAATAAAGAACACGTACAATATGAATATACTGCTCTTTGCACATACAAATGAAGATGATTTACAAAAAAGTGTACGTGAACTAGGAGAAACATTGAAAAAATAGGACTTAGGATCTCAATAAATAAAACAAAGTTTTAATGGTTTCAATGGTAAACATCCAGTCAGATCAAAAATAGTTTTAAAAAGTATACATTAGAACAAACAAACAAATTTAATTACTTAGATGCAACATAACCTATAACACTGATGATGATGATGGATGATAATAATACTGAAGGTCTAAACAATAAAGTAAATAAATTTCAGTATATTTGTGGGACATTAACAAGAGCATTAAAAAATATTTAAGGAAAAACTTTGCAAAGTAATGGCTGTGCCAGCATTGATGTACTTCTACATATGTGAAGCATGGGTAATAAAAAAAGGATTGGAGTAGAGTTAATGCAGCTGAAATGAGATACCTAAGAGCAATTAAGGGACGTATAATTATGGACAAAATAAAAAACGAAGAAATAAGTGATTAAATATTCTTTCTATAAATGAAAAAAATGGAGGGAAGCAACAAGTGCAAAGAATGGATGAAAAACGCTTCCCTAAGTTGTGTTATGAGTACCAGCTGATAAGAAGAAGAAGCATCGAAAGACCATGAGCAGATGGAGAGAAACTTATGGCAGAACAGAAGATGTTTAAT
The DNA here is from genome assembly GCA_030765045.1 of Tenodera sinensis. Classification (NCBI taxonomy): domain Eukaryota; kingdom Metazoa; phylum Arthropoda; class Insecta; order Mantodea; family Mantidae; genus Tenodera; species Tenodera sinensis. The sequence continues at coordinate 86,082,193 of CM060973.1, read as the reverse complement.
GCCCGCTTTTACTACATACAGCACCACAGACAGTGATACTGATGATGGAGCACCGGTGGGATGAGATGGCGGGGGAAACCAGAGAACCCAGTGCCACTTCATCCACTATGAATCCCACTTGTGATTGCCTGAGATTGAACCCAGGACACTTTGGTGAGAAGCGAATGGTCTGATCATTCGGCTACGGCAGGGCCGGAACGAGAAATTCCTAATCCATGATGTGATGATGATGAAATCGATAATAATTGAACTCAATAATAATTGCAAACCAGCATGGGAGTGTAGAATGTATTCAAGTTAAAAGTTACTTACAAGCTAATAATAGGGTTTGTCTTAAAAAAATACATAGTAACTGGTGAGTGCAAACTTAAATAAAGTTTACAGTTGACACTTCATTACAGAGCAAGATGGCTTCATGATGATGTGCGATGCTCACATTCGGGAGATTGTGGGTTTGATTCCCCTGGCCAACCTTCCTAGCAATGGCTAGGCAAATGCTAGGAAAAATAATTGTATCCCCCAAATTTCCTGTCCCTCCATTTCACTTCACCTTTCATTTGATTGTTTCAGGGTTCTAAGTGTCAGTGGGAGTTTTGTCATGTATGGCAGGTGCTTGCTCTGTGTAAATCCTCATCCTCCAAATTGGGGGAGGTCTCTGTGTCCTGGGACCCCAGGGGACCTTTCAGCCCATGGGTGGGGGGGGGGAGGGAGGGGAGCCAGTATGTGAGCCACTACCAGAGTTAAAATCTGCCATTTTTAGAAACCCTGCCTTCTATCATCTATCTTCAGGTTTGACCACTCCCCATATACTCTCACCACATCCCTCCCTCCTGGAGGGCACCTGTAAGGGGCATAAGCACAAAAGATTTCATTGGTTGAGGTGCTTAACACCCCTCCCATTCTTTGTCTATCCTATCCTGTCTTACACAGGGTGACCAGACGTCCAGATTCATCTGAACATGTCCTCGTTTTAATATATTTATCCGGTGTCTGGGAGGATTTTTAGAAAATCAGTAAGTGTCCTCCATTTTAAGTTATTTTATATTTTCTTTTTCACACAGGTTTTGAAGCTGGAAAATTTTAATTTTTTAACACAGAATATAATTTTAAAAAGTTTGTAAATGGCAATTCTGAGCTTGATAACTTCCACAAGAAGTAATTCCGAGAAAATAAACCAGTAGACTGCCATTCCGAGCTTCTCAATAAAGCAGAATATTTCTTTTCTATACCAGGACATAATGCCAATGTAGAGAGAAACTTTTCACATATATCAACATAATGGACAGATGAAAGAAACAAATTTAAAATAGAATCTGTAAAGGATCTCCTCATGTAGCAGTACTATTTTAGGCAATATTATTGTATTGACTGTTAACAAATATCTATTAAAGAAGTCTCAACTTTTGGAAAAACATCTGATCTTCACAGAAATATTTGTAAAAGAAGTGTATTTTTCCATAAAATCAACCCATTTGCATCATTTGTCGACCAGGGGTCACATGCATCTCTTTGGCATGTGAATCGTATGACTAGCTCAGCTCACTTTGCTGCATTGCTCCATATAATGCCACATAGTTTAGGCTCCTTCTCATAGATGTCATTTGTATATGCCTGGAATGAAATGCTAACACTTGGTGTTTGTAATTCTGATCAGTATGATGTAAACACCTGTGTTTCAATAAAGGAAAAAAAATGATCTTAGCATTATTTCACTTGCCTCAGTAGCCATCATGGCGACAAAAAAAATTTGTGCCAATGACAACAAGGGTTTGAGAAAATTTATACAAAGTGTATTAGAGAGTGAAAGTGGTGAATTTTGTGAATATGAAACAAGCCTGAAGAAGATTCTGGTGACAATGATAATGAATCTAGTGCAGGAAGCAGCAAAGAAAATAATTATGAAGCCAATGATGACGCACCAGGGCCTTGGAAACGTGTTCGCATTACAGCGCAGAAAAACCATTGTAACTGGCATTGGACTAAAACTGACAACCTCATTCTCTACCCTTTTACTTCAAATAGTGGTATTTGTAAATACTTACTGAATAAACATGCGTCACAGATGCCATCTGCATTTTTAATTTCTTTCAGAATACATGGAACCTGCATTTGAAAAAATATGTGACAAAACGAATGCTTACGCAACAAGGCAGTTGAACAATACTGACAGAACGTGTTGAAAAAGGATGAAAAATGAAATCAGGGCCTATATTGCTTTAGTTATTTTGTTGTCTCAAGTGCAAAAATTGCTATTCAATTGTACTGGAGTATATCCCAAAGTCTTTAAACCCCAACTTTTCATGAAACAATTGAGTAGGGAGAGAGTAAACTGATTTCCCATTTCTTTCACACACAACAGCATGTTGGTGAGTTCATGCTTTTAATATTGTACACCCAAATTTGCAACAAAAAATACTTAATGGCTGATTTTAAATTATTTTTTACGCATTAAGCCGTTACCACCCTCACAACTAGGCAATTTAAATCTGATTTCTTGGTTAGTTGCCAAGGCATTTAAATATGACACGATTGGGTTAAATAAACATTTGTTATATACTTCTATTTTAATTTAATTGGCAAGTATATTTTTTGCCCAATTTCCTACCTTTTCACAGTAAAAGTCCTCTTTTTTGTCTTTAGCACTCCAGTCACGCTAATCCTACACTTCATAAAGAGAATATGAAATAAAGTAAATTTAATATAGCATATGGCTATTGCTGCAATGACCATTTTTAGTGAGTAAAATCTCATTGAACTTAACATTTTCATCATGTAGGTTTGTTTGTATATTTATTCAATTATTTATGAATGTGTTGTTATTATTTATGTAATAATGGTATAGTTATAGTAAATGTGTATAAGATAATGATTTATATGCTTTATTATTTTATTACAGTATTTGTGAAATAAATAATTTCCCTTATCGTGTCTATCGGCCATTTTTGGAATATTTATATACAGATGAAGTGAAACTTCCTGTGAAGGATGCTTTAGGTAAGCTGTCTATATTTTAAATATATTTAATTCTTTTTAGTTGAAACAATTTTTCAGTGCCATCACCTTGCTACAGAATACATAATAATTAAAGTGTTAAATTAGTAAGCCTATTTGTTGCTTTGATAGTTATCAGCAGACACTGGAACTTAGGCAGAATGTCTTTTTAAATGTATCAAATCTATCTTCAATTTGAAAGTGAATTTGTGCAAATTATACCTTTGTGATTGAAATGTTACAGTTTTATGTTGCCTTTTTCTGCCTTTTTAAATATAAATGCCTGTTTTATGAAATAAATGCTTTTTGTTGCCTTTATTTCATTATTTATCTGGATAAACTTAGAAACATTTTAAAAGTTCTACAAGCTGACAATTCTATGACAATTAAAATGGATCCTACAATCTGCTAAATCATCACCATCTTTTATAGTAGTTGATTTAACAAGTGAAGTCAACTTCTTAATGCCTGTTTTTCTTGTTATTATAGTTTTCACAGGCTTAGGAGAAAAACTGCTTCAAACCCATAGTCTTTACTGTGTTGAATTCTGGAAAATCTTTTTGTAATAGTTCGCTCCCAGTATGTAAAAGTTCTATGCATTAATACTTACTCCTATTTTGGTTTCATATAGAGCTGCTGGATCTTGCCAATTCCTACTGTGAAGAGCATTTAAAAAAGAAATGTGTGGGGACAATTAAACGAGGGCTAACTGTGGAGAATGTAGCCTTTGTATTTGGCTCAATCCAAAACTACGATATTAAGGTAGGTTGATGACTTAAATTTAATTTTGTTTTCTCCAACACTTACCAGTGGCAAGATGAAGAATTTGTATCTTCTTCATGTAGTGGAAAATATTTTGATTGCTTTTTTTTTTATCTTTATTTCTCATGAAATGGTCCACTTCAGTTTGAAGGCATTTTATACAAGTTAACAGTAAGAGATAAAAACAAGTGGTACAAAGCATATAGATTTCTTTAAAATGAAAAATATACTTTCTTTAGCAAATTAAAGAATCGGAATCAATATATTGTGCAAGATTTTTTATTGTCTTTTTTAACTTCTCCTTTTTTACCCCTAAAGTCCCATAAACAGTTGCTCTCTTAGTTACTTAGAGAGAAATTAACACATATATACGACAGAATTTACAGCTGACATTCGTTACTTCAGTGGAAAACAAAATATTGTCGCAGATAGACTATCAAGAATAGACTAAGTGAATTTCACTGTCTTGGACCAACTTTTGGATGCTCAGAAGAAGAAGAGGAACTTCAACAGGCCAAAAAAAGTGACAATTCCTTGAAATTCAAATGTTACCAACTCCCTAGTGGAAGATTGCTGTAATATGATATAAGCACAGAAAGCATTAGACCATTCATTAGTTCAGAATTTCAAAAACCCATATTCACCTTAATGCATGATGTGGCACATCCAGATGTAAAATCAACCATTAAACAAGTTACTTCCTGTTATGTTTGGCCAAATATTAAGAAGGACGTACAACAATGGACAAAAGCGTGCATTGTTGGCAGGCACTCAAATCAGCAATAGGAAACTTCAAAGAACGTTATGATCATTTTGCAGAAGCCCATATAGATTTAATAGGTCCACTACCCCCTTCACATCAGGGTTAATTTACTTCAAATATCTGTTATTAATAGTTTGAGCTTTCCAATACTTTTATCTTCTTTTAGGATGTTGTCATTGTTCAGTTGTTTCTTGTAATATTATGCAAGGCGCACACATTTTCAAAGCTAGTGTATATTGACCCACTTTTTTGAATATGTATTGATTTAGTTTCCTGTATTCCTGTATCAAAATACGGTTATGTAAAATTATTTGTAGAAGCTATGTAAAAATAAACTATGGTGGGTAGAGAAAGTCATATTAATATAACACATCAGATTTTTAAAATACTGTCATTATTCAGTTGTTGCTCATGTCATCATGCAGAGGGTAGAATTTCAAAACCAGCATATTATGACCCACTTTAAAGATTTGATTACAAGGGCCACTATTTATATTTTGAGTCTTGACAACACTGGTTGTTGTAGGTGCCATCTGCCATTTCCACTGAAAAGTCCCTCATTTTTTACCATAATCTATGTACTTCAGACATTTTGTCATAAGAGGGCATTATTTATGTTGTTTACAGTGACTTGAAAATTGTTATCTTAGTGGAAAAATGATCATTTTTGTAAAAGCTGAAATTCCCGCTTATCTGTTTTCTGAAATCCAAGTATTGAGTTCTGCTTCAAGTTTTCGCCACTTAATAGTTCCACTTCTCGGATTAGATGCTTGCTTTACATCATCTTCCTAATTCCACCAAGTTCTTATCATTTTTTCAGCTCAAGATAGCTCGAAATTGCCTTCTTACAGTCCTGCTTTCATGCATATGGAATGACTTGCAGCTTAAATACAATAGCATACCAATGCCTTTTTCAGCCTAGTCTACAAAGAAAACCACAATATAGATACAACACAAGTGGATCTCCAGACTAAATACGGTGATAAATGAAGTTTGAATGAACAATGTAAATACTGCTAATGACGGTGCATGTGCATCTGCATAACTCTATACAGCTGGAATACTCAAAACTCACCAGGAAGCTGACAATGAATTGCTCCTAGTGAAAAAAGAAATTTTGAAGAAATGCATCTTATAGGTCTTACTATCTCAACTTGCTACTGTTGTAGAAGATGCATCCCGTTTTTGGGCTTATTTTTTTAAGGAAAAAAGTGTATCTTATATGCTGGAAAATACAGTAGATGCAGCTGATTTCTCTGGAAATACATGTTTTTCTCGAAACTTCGCCTAACAAGCTGGGAGTCAAACGCTTCGCAAGCCATCTAAAACTGGTTTTTGTGTTCCGGGCCAGCTATTGTTGTCTTTATTTACTGACTGTGTGTAGCCTAGCAATGTAGTGGTGTGCTAGCTTGGCCTTGAGTGTCCTTTGAGGGGTGCGGGTGCCATCACTACAAAGTCATTGCTACTGAAGCAATTGCTTCCATGTTAGATTTATTGATTTAGCCCTGCCATACTTCTGGACCCTCCAGTGAAATTCTAACTTTGAATTTTGGGCTTATGTACAGTAACCCTTCTACATAGTGAAGTAAAAAGAACCATTTGAGGAACAATTCTATTATACAATTACCTCTGTGGTCAAGATGTCAGTGTTCCGACTTCCCAACCTAGAAGTCCTGGATTTATTTCCCACCTGGGTTGGGGGAATTTTTCTTTTATTATACTTATTCCATAAATGTGAACAGTTCAAAGTGTAAATGAGTAAAACAAATTTTAAAATCTTCTATTCAGGAATGCTATGGGCAAATAAATGTAATTAATGCCTGTATTACTGTATTTCAGGAACTGGAAGAAAGCTGCCTGAAGTTCTCTGTGAATCACATGTCTGTGGTTATAAAGACCGAAGCCTTTAAAAATTTGCCTCTAAAGACACGCATGTCATTTATTGAAAAGGCTGCAGAATTTGGGGCCTTTAAGGCCTAAATTATAATAAATACAGTTTATGTATCCATGTTTCGGTAGCACCCGATTGTATGTTTACATGCATTTTGTCTTTTTTCCTGTGATACTGTGCAGCCAGCACAGAAAATGAAGACTGCATTATGTAACTCATTTATAGTATATATTCTGATTGGTGCTATACATACTGAGTGTCTGATGTGATATCTCATGTCATTGTCTCATTGAGGGGCATTTGAAAATGATTTAAAATTGCGTTGTTTTAAAAGTATTGCTCAATCTACGGTCATGTCCTCTTGTAGGACAATAAACTCATAGTAGTTCACAACAAAGACCCTAGGTGGCAGTTGTGAAGAGAGCATATAGTGAAAGAACAGTGCTTGTTTGTTGTTAAGTAGGGAAAGCCATGGACAAGATGCAAGGCGACTATAATAGAAAGATGAACTGTAGTTTTTGTGGAAGGAATCAAAACAGCAGATATTTATAAACTTTTATCTACAGTATGCGCTGAAGAAACTCCTGCACAAAAGACTGTTTACAACTGTGTCACTGGGTTTGCTAGTGAAAGGGAATCTGCACACAAGAATGTGAGTACAGGACACCCATGAACATCACATCTTTGAGGAACATTGAGCTTGTGTCTGATTTGATTATGGCTGATACGCAAATAAGCTTTGTTCAGCTGGAATGGCAGACAGGCCACGCAACCGTGCATTCATTATTCATCACGATTTGGGTAAGAAAACAGTGTGCGCACATTGGATTCCACAGCACTTGAAACAGGCCCAGAAGGAGAATGGAGTTGAAGTCTGTTGTCGACTTTTGGAAGTGGAGAATGAAGATGTCGACTTTTTGGAGAAACTGTTAATGAATGACTACTATACAGCTGAGAAGAAAGTCTTTGTTTGATAACATGAAGTATGCTCTGCGAGGTAAAAGTTTCGGAAATACAAGGAATTGTAGGCAGCTGTCACGAGTGGATGTGTAGTGTCCCCATACAGTGGTTCTGTGATGCAATAATGAAGTTGCCAGCAAAGTGGCAACAATGCATTGACATCTGTGGGGAGTATATTGAGAGGTCCCATGTACATTCAGTCATGTTTATTAAGAAATAAGGCACAAAAAAACCATGATTGTAAATCATTTCCGAATATCCCTCAGCTGTACATTTTACACACACACACACACACACACACATACATACAAAACAACACCAACAGTGCTTATGTTGGACGGGACGTTAAACTGATTGATTTTCAAATAGGAAACCCTGTACGGAAATGCATGGTTTGGACACTGTAGTGCATCAAAGTGTGAGATGGGCGTGTGCACACATTTTATCAATAAACCTAACATTGAGCTGTCTACATTACAGACGGGCTTCGAACAGTGTACCTCCTATGTTATTGCAGAGTCTATATTGACGGTGGTGAACCTCAGATCCAATAAGTGTGGTTGACTTTAAAGATTTTCAGTCGCTCCATGGACTCGAGCAATAGGGTTTTCCACTGACGTTACAGGAGTGCCATACACCACACTCTTTATACAACTCCACAGAAAATAGTCAAGAGGTTGGCTGTGGAGCTTATCCACCTCTGCCAATCCATTTTTTGAATATGCAATGTTGAGGTGATTCTGCACATTTATAGCAAAGTGTGCTGGAGCTCACATTGGCCATTTCAGCAGTTGTGTACGGGTATGTGTCACACTGCTGTTAACAAATGTTAGTGTACTGGAAACTATGTAAGTAGTGCAGTAGGATGCGCACCAAGGACTCTATGGAGAAATTTAGCTGATGTGCAGGAATGTTACTAGGCTCAGGTTGTTTATCCTGGCTAAAGGGTTGCATACCTTCTGTATTAAGATACCAAAATGAATGTTAGCAAATTGTCACAACTGTTTGTTCTCAAACTTCGACACTCCAGTGCCCAAACCGTGCATTTCCGGACAGGGTTAAAGTGGATCAGTATAACGCCCCACACAACATACTAAGCATTGTCTGCATTTTTTTGTTACACCCAGTACACATATATATGTAGAGAGTTATTCCATTTTTAAGACTGTATTCTTAAGATTATGCATCAATTGTTTTCCCCTTATATTATGATAAGTTAGATTATGCTGAGTTTTTGTATTCTCAGACACTGACTAGAGCATTGATCGCCTCTGAAATGTTACACTATGTGAAATGTTGCCACAGTCAGGGCTATTGCTAATTGGTATTCTGTAAGGTTGTAACAGCAACTCTTGCTAAGTGGAAGAGAATTATTATTAATGATATCAAGAGCTGATATACTGTTGTTAGTGCTAGTAATACTACTACCTAAAAAATGTATGTAACTTTAGTGCTGTTTAAGACTTAAAGTAATGAAGAATACTGCTGGAGGTATATAGAATAAAATAAATAAACAAAATAAAGTGTTATTTCACTCATTGAATCACAAAATGTATATATTCCACAAGAAACAATGTAGTCTCATAACCTAACCTTTGGCAAGCAATTTTCTTTTTGCAATGCAGTGGGACTTGGATAACTCAGAGCTGAAGGGACAAGAAAAAGATTCACAATATAAAAAAATTCAAATTACAAGAGTTATGCCTAAAATTGATATTTTAGCAGTACAGCCATCAAGATTTTCCACTACAACTAGAGGCACACATGTTTTAAACAAGGGCACATGGGAGCAGGCATAGAAGCTCAAGGCCGACAACCTCGAAACTGCATTCTAACTGCATACCAACAAAACAAGCAAGCCCACAGCGATGACCTCTTTTGCAGAAACACATGGATGAGCTTATCCTATTAAATTTCAGCGTTTAGATTACTTTTCGACTGACATGTCTGAACAATAACTTTGAATTAAGGAAAGTGAAATTCAAATTATATGTGCTTTTTTACAGGGGGAGAGAGAGATGTAGGTTTCAGGGTTCTCAACTTCATAGTCATCAGCATTCTTAAAAAGCATTTCATGGCAAAAGCCAGATATAAAATGCAATAAAAAATAAAATTACCAGTAAAAAGGAAAGTAAATATACAAAACAGAGCGGCAAAAGCCAAAATTAAGGAAAAGTGATAAAGATGTCAAAAGAGTATAAAAACTAAGTATCTAAAGTGTCAAAACCTCAAACTCATGTTACTCTCCGCTAAAAACTTAAGAACTCTTTTGACCACTTGTTTGTCGTCTGCCAAGACCTCTGCAAGTCTGTCAGGCAGCTGCAGAGAGTCTCAAAGGTGCACTAGAGAGGAATCCTAGCAGCACGTGACGGACTGACAAAAGGTTGTTGCACAGCAGAAAAAATTATTTTTAACATTGTTTTAATACAACATTCAAGGGACCAAGAAAAATCTTCAAATTAACAAAGTTTTTGGCGCTACAAAATCTTTTGTATAGAATCTCACATTTTCATCAAGCAGTTATTCTCTCAGATTCCAGGGCAGCAGTTATAGCAATTACTTCCAAGTTGTCACCAAAAAACCAAACTATTATAGAATATTGAAGAATCCTTACTCATCTAACAGAACTTCAAAAACACCTGGTCTTCCAATGGATACCAGCTCACTGTGGACTGAGTGGTAATGACAAAACTCATTTTTTTGCAAAAGAGGGTACCAGCAGTGTACAGAACTCTATAGTTAATGTACCATTTTATGCAGCTTGATTAGTCAACTCTGAATTCAAAAAAATTATTGCAAAATATAACTATGAAAAATCAAAAAATAAAAGATGGGAACTACCAAACATTCAAACAGTAATTTTTGAGTATCCATCAAAAACTGCAGTTGCAACCTTCAGGTTGATTACAGGACATGATTGTCTGGCAAAACATGTAACAGAATTGGGATATATTCTTCACCACTCTGCCCTCTATGTGATCTGCAAGAGGAAATGGATCGAGACCACCTTCAAATATGCCCAGCCACTTCTAATGCCTCATCCATGAGTGAAAAATCTGATATGTTGCACTCACATGACTTTCTCTATTCTTGTACATACCATTCTTACAAACTCTTACTCCTACGAGTATATCTTCTTCTTGTTAGTAAAGATAAACATTCATACAAATTATCTTATTGCTTGTTTCCTTGTAGGTGCAAGGGGAATATTACAATACAGTAGGCCTTGTGCGATAGTCAAATCTTTTAAAGCTTTGCACACTTAACATATAAAAAAACGAACAACGATGTTTCATTTCACAAAAGTTTTAAGCTTTCCGAAACTCACACACTTAGCAAGGAATATCTCCAAAATGGTTCATTCTACAAGAAAATTTATTGAGACATAAATTGTGTATTTTAGCAAGATATACATTTTTTGTATATGACAAGATATAATACCCAATTTTAAAATAAATTTGTTTTAAAAATTGTTCAGACATCTTGTTATTTGTGGTGGTCACAAAGTACTAGTAAGTTGGTGTTATAAGTTCTGTAATAAGGGTTGGCATCACTAGGGTTAAAATGCAAATTGAATACTTTATACAATTTAACTAAAAGATAAGTAGAGTACATATTAAATTAATAAACTTGGTTACATAGATCTGTTCTTCCAAGTTAAATAACAGATGACAGTTTTGATTCTGGAATTCACACTTACCATATTTCATCACAACAACAAATTGAAGAAGAGAATTAATCAAAATTGCCAGCAATCTTTAGAAAGATGAAACATTACATAGATAACATATTCATAAAGGACAAATTATAAATACTTGGGTGCAAAAGGGATGTATACACGTGTTTCTACTGACTCAGGGGTCTCCATCTAGGGGATATGTGAATAGCGACCACAAGGTACCCAAGCTGAGCAGAACATTACTTCCACTTACTGGTGTTTTGCTCCTCACTGTAATTTTTCTATCTGACCTTACCTTGGTCATCTCTTGTTCTCTTCCGACCCCGATGCTATTAGGGTTCCCGAGGGCCAGGGAGTCTTTATTTTTCCAACCTATCCATTTCTCTATAAAATCTTAACCCCAACATGCTGACCTGTCATGGCATGTAATACGTCCTGTGATTGGTGATCAGAGGATGTGGTCGGTGAATTTATTTTGATAATTCTCCCGGTCAGGTCGGTGAGACCTGTAAACCAACGACAGGTGTGGTCCTCCAGACATTCTGGGGGTTGTGAGAGAGCGATGTGACCGCCAAAACATAAAAATATGGTGCTCTCTAAAAAGTGGTTACTATTACTGCTATTGCTCTCTTCAATATCATCAGTGAAAAATATTGGAGAGCAAGAGGACAAATGACTTCATAGTCATTGTCAGCATTAGTCAACAACAACAACAATGATCTCAAATTACCAAGTTCCACTGTAGTAAATTCTGCATTTGCATTGGAGTACTGAAGAATTGTATCATACAAAACTTTACCTGTGCTACATATTCTTCTTACCTCATCTTTAAGAAATGTTTTGTGATTTGCAGTTTCCCCTGGATATATGTACCTGTATAATCAGTCTGTCACCCTGAAGTTTTCTGATATCTTCTGTTTTGACTTTCTCTGCTGCTTATCTGTAGTAATTGCATTTCGTTCAAAATTTTAATGTTAAGAAAATATTTATCTCTGAAAATTTGATGTGGACTATGGAATCTTATAACCTATGAGCCTCACTCCCTGCACCATGTGACATGCAAGTAAAAAATAAAATAATAAAATTGTTTTCAGTCATATAGTACTGAAATACACAATGTGATTTCTTGCAAGCTAAATGGTGCACATTAGTTAGATTCAGTGTATATGTGGTAGGAGATTAAAAAATCTGATGTGTTGCACTCACATGACTTTCTCTACTCTTGTACTAACCATTCTTACAAACTCTTATTCCCATGACTTTTTCACTTTAGTTAAGATAAAAATCTGATATGTTGCACTGACATAATTTTCTCTACCCTTGCACTAACTTCTTACAAACTCTCATTCCTATATTTTCTTCGTGTTAGTTAAGATAATCATTTGTACAAATTATCTTACTGCTTATTTCCTTGTAGGTACAAGGGGAATGTTAGAATACAGTAGGCTTGTGCGATAGTCAAATGTTTTAAAGCTTTGAGATTCTGTTGTCTTTGCACGCTTGACATATAAAAAATGAACAACGATGATCTATTTCACTAAAGTTATGTTTTCCTTGAAAGACATTAAACTTAAATACCAACTTTGGTTTTTAACCGAGATTTAGTTTTTGAGTTATGCTGTCCACAGACACAGACACACACATGGGCCTTTTTCTCAAAATGCTTTTATTTGGATTCAGGGGTCCTCAAAACATATATTTCCGATGAAATCTGGACATCTAATTTTTGGGTGGAATACAATACTTCCCCTACTTACCAGTAGAGAAAGTAAAAATACTGTGAGTATTGTGGCGCCAGCGTTAACTTCAGGTTTCGGCTTCGGATTTCTCCGCTGATATTCGGTAGCTGTTGCCAGTGGCATATTTTCCATGAATGCAATTAATGTGCTGCGTCCGTTGTAGAATAATCAGAATATCTAGCATTCATCAATATTTAAAATAACACATTTGTATGAGAGAGGGGTCAACAGTCACTCAGGAGTCAAGAGAGAACCATGAAATTCCTTCCAAAGGAGCGTTTGCTAGGCTGAATAGCGGACGGCGAACGCCCTCTTTTACTACATGCGGCACCGCAGGTGGTGTCACTAATCATGCATGGAATGAAGATGTAGTACCAGTGAAAAGAGAAAACCGGAGGAAGCCCATCCCTGCGCCGCTTTGTGCATAACAGATTTTACATGCTGTTGCCTGGAATCGAACTCGGGAGAGAGGCGAATGGCCTAACCACTTCGCCACGGCGTGGCCAGCGTGCTTGTGTGGTTTTGTTCTTCTACATAACAGGTTAGGCGAGGTATTCTTGACACATATCATGACGTCATACTAACAATGTGTGAAATACGGAGAGATAGATGGACCACGTGCCAGTGCATTCAAGGTGCCTGCGAAGTGTTTGTTGAGCGCATTTCAATGAATTTTGCCGCTAAATATCAAAGTATGGATGGTCCTGAAAGTAATTTTACAATAAGTGCATTCAATAAACCTCTTCAAGTCAATTCTGGGATAACCTAGAGTTCGTTAAAAAAAAAAAAAGGATCTCCCGATTTGTAAAACTTAACGACGGAGAACAACGTGACGAACTTCGTGTGTATTTAATCAGAGGACATCTACTTAACTCTAAACTTAGATTTTGGTTATATGGTTCTGAAGCTGCTGGTTGTTTGTTTCTCAGGAAAGATAAATATTCTTGGAATAGCAACGATTGGTATATGTGTGCTTCCATGTTTCAAGTTACAGGCCTTTGCAGAAATTTCAGGATACGCCACTGACTGTTGCCTTTATACCAGTGATAATAGCCACTTTCCTCCGGTTAAGGGGGGGGGGGGAATGTTAATGATACATACATTTACAAATATATATTACTTTCTCGGGGTAGGAGGGAGGGGCGCATTTTAATTCCCGGGGGGATCCTCCGCGTGCCACTCCCTAAATTCATCACTGCTTTATACTTACAAATTGTTGTTTGTAACGGCAAGTGCCTCATCACGGACTCCAACGTCAAGTAGAAATTATTAAGCGGTCAATCCGTTCAAGGATTTCCCGGCCTTGTAAACACTTCGCAAGGCAACGGTTTGGGTTAAACTTAAACTTTGCATAAATGAACATTCCGGACAAGTCATGGAAGCATCCCATGAGCCAATGAGAATGCGCTATCAAATTAGTGACTTTGCTCCTAGCGTAATATATTGGAGAAAGATTGTTACTATTTATAGTCTATAATATTACAAGGTTGGTGCTCCATGGAATTGCAAGCGTTGCAAACTTGCAACTGCAAGACGGAGTAAACATTCACTGAGATTTGTCTTGTGTTTTCCTTGGTGATGAATTAGCAAAAACTGATAACTAAAATGGGTAAAAGACGTAGACGAGTTTCTACGGAGAGTCAACACGATTCTAATTGGAAGTGCACGAAAGAAAAGCAATTGAGGTAAGGAGGAATTTCTTATCGGATTAGTCAAGATTCTCTGCACTGTTTCAAAGATGTGATCTGCTATTTGATTTATGTCTCTGATCGACTTTTTGGGCGTATCGAGAAAGAACTGGAGACACATACTCCCGTATTGGTGCGTGACAATAATACCTGTGAAATACTTCCTTTAGGAGTACAGGTGGTACAGGTTAGCTGTGTAATAATCCACAGTAATTAAGGAATGGTTTAAGCACAATATATTGCCACGACTAAGTTGATGGGCCCACCCACCCTTCAAACCATTTTAGCGACGTTACTTTTATAGCAGAAAGGGCAATGTTGGATGAAAGCGGCGAGGATAACGTCTTAGTGACTGGCGCGTTGCCAGCCAAGAAACATGCACGCGCTGAAAATACCAACACCAACGGAAGCCACTACACCATCTTGTGAAGAATATGATTTGGCTCAACGCCTGTGTTGCGAAAGGACTCGCTGAAGCAATTCGGACGCAAATACAACACTTTTATTCACCATCTTTGAGGAATACATTTATTAAACACTGATTAACACGCCACATTACATATTTAAAATTATGAAACACACTTTGCCATAATTATGTATATGCAGTTATAAATAACGGGAGAGGAAAAAACTAACGAACCGACTGCACGGTGTTTTGCCTATCCGCGTCCTCGGCGCTTGTTGCCGTCTGTCCCTATCATATTAAGGTACGGATGAAATCATACAACATTTTAAGGACTACTTTTAAAGGCTTACTTACCAAATCTATGAAAGGAGATATTGAAATTGGTCATCCTCGTTGTCCACACATTTTTGGCACTTCTTTAGGAAACTGTCCATCACTCGCCATAGTTCACGTTAAGAAATGCTGGCGGATATTTTGTTTTAATTCTTCCAGGGTGTGTGGGTTTGTCTTGTGCAGTCGCCCAATCAGAGACGTTGGGCGTGGCCACTCCTTCATGATGATATATAAGCAACAGCACTGTCACTTCCGATTTGTTCAACAATCTCTATTGAAGAACATTGTCTTTGTCTAGCTTTTCCACAACTGATTTAAAGCTTCCAAAAATGTTCAGCATAGTAAAGTTTGTCCAGATCATCCTGACACTCCATACGCGCAAAAGAAGAGCAATTTGAAGTGACTTAAGTGTTTGAGAACAAGCAAGTGTGTCGAACTCAGGCAGTCGCATACACGTATGTTTACGTATTGTAAACAATTATTGTGTAGTTATCAGAGCAGGTGATATACTAATCCACTCCTATTAGGCAAGTGGGCAGGTCTCTGCTATTGCGCATCTATACTAAACGGATTGCCACGACGTTCTGGACGGACTGTACACCACTGCTGAAAATCCACAGCGAGTAACATTTGTTGTTGGTAGCGATGGAATATTGGGGGTTTTGTTCCTTAAGAGAACAGTTCTCAAAGAGGCGGTAACAAATACCTTCCTTCCATTGGGTACCAATTATTTGTCCACGTTGGGATATAAGAACCAGTGGCGGCTGGTAGATCAAGAGTCATTTGGTGCACGAATTAAAATAAAATGTAGCCGTGACTACCTATTTATACAGGAACGCGGCTCTCCTCTCCTTTGACCTTCAAAATGTATCAATAACTTTTGCATTAAAGCCACTAATCTTCATCACAAATTCTCGCTCTATTGAAAGAATTGCCCATGCTGACAATCGGTACTCTGGCAGTGTTCTCTCTCTCCCTCTCTCTCTCTGTCTCTCTCTGTCTATCTCTCTCTCTCTCCCTCCCTAGAGTAGAGAAACCGCCTGCCAAAGAGCAGTCATGGAAAACAATACAAGATATTACTAACTTTTCAGCCACAAAATTAATCGTGTTTTTTGTACTTTTCAGAAATTAAAAATTCAGTGGGTGTAGTGCAAACCTGCAACCTTACGGAGAAACCGCTCCTTATAAGGACCGAACAGTTTTCGTACAGCCGGTTCCAAATGTTTTCCGAGCCACATGCTCCTTGTCGTGGGAGGAAGCCAGGATGGCTTATCAATTAGTTATGCCAGGTGATCTAAAAGGTCGACTTGCCAGCTCATACCTCTCTACAAGGGGGAGGAGCGTAATGTCCAAAGAGAATATCACTCCAACATTTCTCTTACACTTGATCATAAGAAAGTAATCTCAATGTAAGGTAAACAACATTAACGTAGAAATCCAGAACGAACTCGCAGCGAGGATGGAAACTAAATATTCGGCATCAGAGGCGTCATGTCACTCTATAATGAAATTAAACTTAAAACGTTTAAATAATTTTAATGTTGTTGTTGTTAGCTAATGCTGGATTTCTGACATTGAAGTCATTAATCCTCTTGCTCTCCAATATTTTTCACTGATGGATGGGGCATTAGAAATAGCAATAATTTTAATGTACCTCATTCTTTTTAAGCTATTCTCGTAGACACACTTATGCGCGCTGTGAAACTTACAAAGTATTTTAATTCAGCGAACATGAAATCGTGTATTTGACCAGAAATGTCGCATCCAAGTTTAAAACAGTGGAAGGCTGTATGTCGGAAATAGCAGGAAAACAGAACTTCAAAAGAAAATGAAAGTTTAGTGTAACACAAGTAATAGAACTGCTGCAAATCGTAAAAGAGCATGTTTCAGAAAACTATGAGACACCAACCTCTATAGGTTACGACGTAGCTTCTCCCCCTCCCTCAGCTTTCTTGTCTATCACCCTTTAAATCTAACCGGTTTATTAATTATTAATTATTATTATTATTATTATTATTATTATTATTATTATTATTATTATTATTATTATTATTATTATTATTATTATTATTATTAATCATCAACAACTCTTTCCCCTACACCCTCCCGTCCATCGGAAACATTTGGAGCTGTATGCTCTGTGTGGCGCACACACTACGCAAGTGACATGTATCACTTCGGAAAGTTGACAGAAACACCGGGGACACACCAGCGTAATATTTTCGTTCGCTTTTCTTGCTTAATATTGTGCGCGTTTAAGGTCTGAAGACACGTGGCTGAGACGCTCGCATTGTTCTTCAATTCTCGAAGATGGAACCTCGATCGTTACAGCGTACGTCTTTGGACGCGGGTTCTAGTCCCGCCCCGGAGCATGGCTGTGTGTGTCTGGGAGTATGAGTGAGAGAGGGGTCCTGAGGACAATATTTGTGCGCGTATGAGATCTCCGACAGGCGTCTAACCCTAGGCTCTGGCTTGTAAGTCCTAGGAGTGTCAGTCCTCAGGGTAAGCAGACAAAGAAGTTTACATAAAGTGTACCTACATCAAGTGAATAAAGTAGACGTAAACAAATCGCCGGTTTGTAACACTCCGCGGCCAGGTGCGTTCGCAATGACAGAACATAGTTACCGCTACGCGTAAGTATAATATGCGCTTTACCCCATTAATAGGATATATTTACTCGATCTAAATAACATTTAGCACGTGCAAATTAGCTGCTACTTACGTAATCTCTCTCCACGATAATGCTGTTTCGTTTTCTCCTCACAAACTCGAAACCAATCTCCAGAAGCACTTTATGGAGGAAAGTTCGTTTTAAATCTGAAAAGTTGGGATCAGAGTTAACTACCAACAGCAATTATTGGTTAACAAAGAACTGGTGAACGCTTGGACGTATTGCAGATGTCAAAAATTCGTCACAAACATCTCTTGGCACGTGGTCTCTTCTTGCCGGTAGTTCTGACTTCAACAACTGGGGATTTTTCTTTACGTACGCTGTAAATACTTCAAACTGATCCACCGGTAAACTTGGATATCAATTTCAGCATGTCATCTACAGCAACTTCGGGATATTTTTTGCAGAACTTGTTAACCCTTTCATGCCTGGTGTGTCTTATAAGATACATTAGCTTTCTTTCCTATTTGTACTAGTTTTAACATTTTTTTTCTGCTATATTCTTGTTATACTGTCTGTCACTAATTAAAAATACATAGTTGAGACGTTTTGGATTGTAAAAAATTATTTTTTTTACAATTTATATTGTAGTGTTTATATATAAGAAAAGAAGCAAAATCCATGCAACCGCAGTCAAATGATACCCTGTCATCATCCACGCGTGCCATCACACCGATTATTTTACGTGGGCCCTCCCCGTCCTTTACCACAGGCACGTTTGACTGCGGTTGCCGAGACTCGAACTCACGACCTCAGGCTTTGAATGCATGGCCAGTGCACTACGTGTTGCCTTAACGATCATGGCTATCCGAGCCAGCAGGCTGAAGGCCTCTCAGGCCGCCTAATCTAAACCGGTTTCGAATTAGAGGAAGAACGGCATATGTAGCAAAATAATTCAGACATGAAAGGGTTAAACACGTTCAATATTACTGGTTTTTTTTCACAACTTTTTAATGGTTTTCTGCGCTAATGTTTCACACCACTCACTTGTTCCGCCTTGTTACTTTCATAGTGAATGATGCGCGCGCTGAATGAGTTAGGCTGGTTACCAACTCACTTACAATTCAAATATGCTTAATATGCTTTGTTCGTGCTTTAGCAAACTTTAAGTGAGATTTAAGAGGTAGAACTGGAACTTAAAAATTCAATGCCACAACTGGGATTTGAACCACAGACCTTCCGCTTGCCGGGCGGACGCTCTAACCACTGAGCTATTGTGACAAACTGCCAGAATGGCATTAAATTCTCAAACCAGTTCGTATTTCTCCTGGTAAACCACAAAGGCAGTTTCACATCAGATACAATTACCCCAATGGCGACTTACTATTGCAAGTACTTTATATCCAGTTCTACCTCTTAAACTTTGCCCACACACGGCTTGTGTGTTTAAAAACACCAACAGTAAGTTTGTTGGCATAAATAAATAATAATTTAAGTGAGATGTCAGACTTTAGCAGTAGTATATTTTCAAGGGACTAGTCAGATGGCAAAAGCATCAAGAAGGCGCGCTGCGGTCAAAATGCACATGGTTTTGCTTACATCTACTTTATTCACATTCCAGCATTCGAGAACAGGTCGTACAGGTTCTGCTGTATGGTATGTTTATCTACACAGCACCTAGCTGCTTAATGTGACTTTATCTGTGCAGTATATAAGGTGTTCAAATTTTGTCAAGCTTTTGTGTGTGTGGGCATGGTTTCTTCCTGCATACCTAAGTTTGGATGCAGGAAGGGGGGCAGGAATAGGTGTTGGGGTGAGTAAGTGTTAGAAGATGGGAGAGGCATTACCGTTACCCAAGAGCGTCCTTAGGAAGGCGGTAACTTTTTCTTCTGCGTGGTGCTCTGTGGCCGTATTGACCTAGTGCCCATACCAGTTGGTTGGTGTGGGAACTCCGTATGCTGAGCATGGTTCGGGATCGCTCCCTCACCAAGTTCATGGTGTAGGGTAGTCCGGAGTGGCTGTGGAGGATGTAAGACAGGAACCTACGCCCGGTATCGTATATTGTTCTTTTATTCACTTGATTCACTTGACTGTGCATAGTGGATATATATGTACAAAGTGGGTAATTAATAAGTGTTTTTCTTGCCAGATGGCATATTAGATTGACAATATCACTGAAGATCTCTTGTGCAAGAGTTCTGTGCTGCACAAATTCCCAATAAGCGACACCAGTGCACATGCAGTGAATGATGTCGCCAGACTTGGCAACTGTCTCATTATTTGAGTAACCATTAACCAGATAACTGCTGGTTACTATCCTTGTTACTTTGGCAATCAACTAGTTACTTAGTGTCCATTACTTTTGTAATCATTGCAATGTAACTATTGTTATTTTCTGTCCATTCCTAATGCATGTATAGGAAACAAGCTAAAAGCAATCGAAAATAATGTTTAATTTAAATGAAGCTTCCAAACTTGTACATAAGCATTGCATTCTTCTGTTTCAGATCGTGTGAAAATCTGGGTATAAAAAACTGGCCAATGCTCACGTTGTTAGATCCAGAGCTGATTTCAAAAATAAAGATTGCAAGTGTTTTTGGTAAGTACCGAGGTGAAATATTAGTTACGATGTTAGAATAAATGCCATATCTATTTGAGAGGATTGTTAGAAGCAATTCTTTTAATTACTCTTGACATTCAGGCTCCAGTATCTGTTTTCTCCTTGATGACTTGACATATTTACTTTCTCTACTATGTACACAATAAGCAGAGAAGATATTGCATTTCACCCAAAAACTTGATACTAAGATTTCACTGGAAATACATGTTTTGGGATTCCCTGAATCTAATTCTCTCTATCTCTCTCTTTTTTTTAAGTTTCTCTACTACATGTAGTAAAGTATCTTTTTTTAGATTTTTAACACATCGATTTCAATTCTATTTTTGGTTTTACAAAATATAACATAAAAAAAAAGCAGTCCAAAATTTGTGTGTAATAATGATTGATCGAAAGTTATTAAAAGTGTTGTATTTAACCTTTCCAGTGCACCAAACCCCAACTCTCAACTCTATATGGCCTTAGAGTAACAAGTGGTTTTATATTACGGTGCACGCAGAAATTACTTAATTTCTAATAGCCATAACTAAGCAAATAATTTAAAAATACAGAAATAAAAAGATACAGGTCTCCTTATTTGATGCCTATTAGTCATAAAAAAATTTGAACCTCCTACGAAAATGTTGTGTTTTACGGGTGTGCGATTTGAGTGGATTGACCCACATAGGAAACCAAAGAAAAAAGGGAGGAAAATGGTGCTTTATGCCACGTGAAAAGGAAGAATAAATGATCAAGTGAACTGTGTTCAGGGGTAGTAGGGGAATGGAGATAAGAGTTTAGGGTTAATGTGAAGTAAGCACTTTAAAAAGAAAAGTGAAAGCTAAGTGAGGAAAGAAAGTGTAAGTGATATAGAGCTAAGAAGAAAGTGAATAAATAAAGTGTAGGAAATTATTAACCAGAAAATATAAGAAAAATGAGCAGGAAAATAAATTTTAGAATAGAATGGGTAATCTAAAATAGTAATTATCTTAGAGAAAAGAAAGTATAAAACAATTTGGTGAAAATAAGAGAATCAAAAGACGAAAGTTAAAAGACAGGTTTGAACAAGGTTAATTAACTAGTTAAATTAAAGAATAAACAGCACATGTCAAAAAATTATAAGTAGAGAATCGCAGAGGGCGGTCACATGACAGATGGGCTTGGGCCCAAGTTCATGGGCAGCCCAACATGTATATGCTTTGGTACTCAATAAATGTATATATTCATATAAAGATATTTCTACAGATTCGCTTCTACTTACATTATATATGCAACTTATATATCTCTTCTGTAAAACTAGTAATCTATTCATGTTTGTTAGGCAAGTGCTACCCCATACCTCATTTGAAATCATAGATGTTGTATGTATTATTCTGTAATAATAGATGCGCTCGCCTACCACCTAGGCGGCCCGGGTTCAATCCCAGGGACCCGCATGTGGTATTCGTGGTGGACGAAGCGGCGTCAGGGCGGGTTTTCTCCGGGTACTCCGGTTTCCCCCGCCATCTCATTCCACCGGTGCTCCATCTTCATGTATCATCAGTGTCACCGCCTGCGGTGCTGTAGTAGTAAAAGCGGGCGTTAAACACTACAACAATACAACAACAACTGTAATAATAGATGTTCTGCAGTTAGGTATTTTGCTAGATTTCTTAGTAGGTAAAGATTCGTTGTCTTCTTGCATATGCAATCAATGTGATCTTTGAAGGTTAGGTTCTATCTGTGATAATACCTAAGAACTTTATTTTATCTAACTGCTGGGTCTGCTCTCCATTTATTGTTACATTAACCAAATTTTTATTATTATCCTATTATGGTGGTGTTGGAACATGACTACTTTTGTTTTTTGAAGATTTACTTTTAGTTTATTTTCTGGAAGATAATTACAGATAGTTTGCATTTCTGTAGGTATTATTTTCTCCGTTCCTTTTACTTACTCATTTTTAAATATCATTGAAGTGTCATCTGAGTATGATACTGTTTTAGGATGTGTAGCTTTTGGTAGATTGTTTACATAGAGCGAAAAAGAATTAGCCCTGTTGTTATATATTGTAGATTGGTATATGTTGCTGATGACTTGTAAATGAACCTTACAGCAGATTATCATCTGAAATTGTAATGAAGATGCATTTCTGATATGTCCTATATTGTGTATATGATCTACAGTACCAGTAGATAAAAACATTTTAAAAATACTGATATCTATTGAGACAGAATATTGGAAGACCCCAAAAGAAAATTGTTTTTGTGAATATTTGTTAAAAGTGTAATTTGTTTTTTGATGTTGGTATGAGATGGTTAAATGATGAAAACGTGTTAATAATATTCATTGTTACAAACAACTAAGTTTGCCCAAAGACGTCATAAATATTTCCATATTTAATTTTAATATATATGTATAAATATTAGAATTATATGTGTTCCATAATAAAAGCGAAGGGAGGATGGTTAGGGATCGCTTCCCTAACAAGAGAGAACTATTTGATGGACGCATACGCGGATGTATACGAGAAAGGTAGTGTCACGTGAGGTGACGCCATAATCTTTCCACTAGCATGTATATATTCAAGGTGTAAGGACGTGTTGATGTAACGTGTGAACATTGTAGAACGTTTACCAGACTTTCATCAAGCATTAGTTCCACTAAATGAAAAAGTGGAAAGGTTTTAAATCATTTAAAACGGTGCTAGGAGGATTTATTTTAATGTAAAATATAGAAAAAGTGTTAATAAAATAATACATTGTGGTAAAGAAACATCGTGTGATTTTTCATTCCATCCGTTACCACGACCTGAGATCACAAAGGTTTCAAAGGCTCAAAGACCCAACGAAGCTTAATTATAAAAACTGCACCACTATGCAACATCAAATAAAGCAACTAGTATATGCAGGATAGAACTAAGACATTGGATCTTGACAATCACATATTGCTAAACCTCTGTTCATGTAGTTAATAGTCATTAAGACTGTATTGTAATGCACACCTCTTTATTTCCAGGATCTTCAGGAAATGAAGCAATTATCGTAACAAAGGAAGATGAAGTATTTGCTTTTGGTGTGAATGAAGCAGGCTGCTTGGGGCTTGGAAAAGAAGAGGCCACCTTAAGTCCAAGGAAAATAGAAGAGCTTTGCAACAAAAAAGTTAAAGGTATGTTTACATTACTGCACATGAATGCCCTATATTTCTTCTTCATAGAAAGAAGAAATAGAATATTGTAACAGAACAACAATTCAGTGAATCCCCTCCTGACACCAGTGTAACAAAAACAACAAAATCCAGTCCAGCTACTTTTGCTAACGTTATTTTATTCCAAAATATTTGCACAAGTGCACAGTTCTCTTTTATGGATGTTAACACAGTCTTCAGTCTTTTGTAATATTACACTCGCAACTGTTTTCTTCTCGTTACCTTGACTCATTCCTTTCACTGTCTTTCTTCACCTTCTGTGTTTCTCAAACACTAACTTGATGATACAATCACTCAACACTCATAACTGCTTCGCTATCTTCCTTTACAATGTGACAACACATGCATCTGACACACACACATGCACGCATGCACTAAAAGCTGAACTAAACTGACTCCCACTGTCTTACCTCCTTATATAGTGGGGATGACTAACATGGACCATTCTCAACTTCTGCAAACATGCCAGCTGCCAGACACTTATTGAATAATCTGGAAAACCCCTTTTTGTTCTGCCACTCTGATTGTTGTTATGTGTTTACAACAGTTGCGTGAGACAGCCTCACCTTGAGTACCTTTGATACATGCATCGCCCACACTGGGATGGGGCAGTCCAGCCCTGAACGTCCTTTGTTGTCTGATACGGCCATTGTCACAATATGCTATAAATTAGTTCAGAAGGAGTCTAGGACTTGGTTCGTTTTATTATGTACACATACTTCCCAACTTTTACGGTTTGCTCATAAAATGCACAGGAGCAAATAAGCTTTTATGACTTCCATGACAAATAAGGCATTTTTATGGCTTTGTAGGCAGATTTGAAGAGTTCCAGATTTTCACCATGGACATGATAAAGCATTAAATTCTGTTGCATTATGTTGTAACTTAAGATTACAGATTGAATGTACCATGCTAAGTGGTATTATAGCTGTAGCTTAGAAGATGTACATGGTGTTCATTTCTATATGTGCCTGCACTTTCCTTTTGTGCCCTCTAACAATGTGTAGTTGTGGAATTTCAGTCAGCATGGGCAGCTGAATGCATGGTTGGTGTTACATGCACTTACTAGAATATTTTTTACTTGGAGCTGCTTCCTAGTGACTGTTTGTGGAATTTACATGACTATACTATGAGAAAGTCCTTTCAACCTGTCTGCATGATGCGCAAACAGACATTCAGAGTGGTCACTTCAATGCAGAATATCATCACTAATAGAGGGCAATATGAAGTTGACAATGCAGCACCATATGTACATGTTGGAGTGCTATTTTTGAACTGGATAGCTGAATGAAGGGAATATCAGTACAATATGAACTGCTGCATTGATGATTTTCTGGACAGGTATGAGGAATTCCAAGAGATACCTTGAAGAATTCTTAAGATACATATTAAAAGGTAATCATGATTAGTTTATGATACTTTATAATGTGACATACTCTAAATGACACATAGGAATACAAAGCTATGGTGCAAATCTTTAGTATTGCTAGGTGTTTCACCATGCAATTTATTCGGATAGCTATTTTGTTGTTTTTCTCCCCCTGATAGGTGTGTAGTTTGCTTTCGATTGACTGGATCTGTAGGACATAAACAGCAAACATAATGGCAAAGTAAATTGGGGGCATGGACAAAGCTTCAGGGGAGACAGGGTAGACAGCGTCTACCCTAGAAATTCTGTGAAAGAGAATTTCTTTAACTTTTGCATGAAGCAGGTATTTGTATTTCCCACTTAAGAAGTTTTCATCTCTATACCATATGCGTGACTATGCTATGGAGATGCTGTACCAGACTGCCTGTTGTAGATGTTTGCCGATTTGTATATTTTGCCATGCTTAAAGCATGGGAGAAACAAGCTCGCTATCTGACACCGGTTTGTGAACTACAATGTTTCCGTATAGCCAGATTTCTCCACCTAGTAGACAGTCGAGCCTTCGTCTCCTTTGGCTGTGATTGGCTGTTGTGGTAATGTAATGTTTTCCAGGCAAGGGGTGAGCGATCTTAGTGGTTACTTTTCAAAAGTGTTTATAGGGATTAATTTGAATTGAATTGAGATATATGAAAAGAAATTCTAAATTAACTATACATTGTTGTATAAATAGCAATTATTTAAAAGTTCTAAATCTATCCAATATCTTTAAACAAGCAATTCTTGTGTATATATATATTTTTTTTTTTCACGTTATCTCCAAAATGGCTCTAACGATTTGGATCATATTTTCTACTTAGATAAGGTTTTGCTCTTTAGGTTTATCTATATAGGTGTCCTTCCTGAAAAAACACAATTTTACACAAAAAAGCATTTTTATTCCCTCTTCTACAGAGCAATTCTTGTGTATATATATATTGCATTTTGGAAACGCCTCTAATGATTTGGATCAAATTTTGTATTCAGATAAAATTTTGCTTTTTAAGTTTGTCTATATAAGCGTCATTCTGAAAAAACTCAATTTTAGTTTTCTCCCGAAGCGAGCCGATGGTGAAGGATTACGGTAAGATGAATCTGTCTACCCTGCTACTTACTTCACACCTCGTCACTGATTGGGAGATTACAACATCAAAGAATTAAGAGATGTAATTATTAGTCAGCTCAGCAGAGAATTCGAGTTGTCACTTGGAACCTGCTGAACAGCATTAGTACACCTTCATAAATAGCATCCCTATAAGACTATATGGCTGCATAAGTTATAAAAACCAGACTGGCCACTGCATGTAAAGCTCTGTGAATTTTTTACAACATTTTGAGGAAGACGAGGAACTAGATATGTTTATAAATATATTTGTTTATAAATATACTCGTACAATTACAGTTGAACCTGATTTATACGTATATCAAAGGGAAGAGGGAAGATTACTTGTAACTCAGAACTACTTACAAATGAGATTTTGCCAATGCATCATATTTGTTTTAAAAAAAGGGCAATACGGTGGACCTACATGTGACAAGTTTTACAAACAACAAAGATGGCACAAAGAAAACGTTATTTTGAACTTGGTCCTTCTTTAAAGAAACCAGTTAATTTGGCATCTTTCACTTTTCTTGCATTAAGTGCAGACACCTTATTTTGTTACTGGTGACTGAATAGTGTGGTATAAGCAATTCCTAAGTCTGAAGCAATTTTGGTTTTGTTTTTGTGTGGATTAAGTTCCACCTCTCATATGAATTTTACTTTCTGATTTAGTGTATAACATTTCCTTTTTCTTTCTTTCATGGATGATTAACAATTGAGAACTGAAAGACAAAACTGCTGTTCAACAGTAAACACAGACACCATAAATTTCTACCTTTACTTCTCGTTTGGTGCTATGAGATTGTTGTGCTGAAAGCTGCCAGCTCTACCAGCAAACATATTTATCTTTTGTTTCCATGGCTGAAAGCCACCCACTCAGCTTGCATCTATGTTGACAGAGACCAGCAAAATCGACCTCAAGTTTCTTTTAAGATAGCATATGCCGAACACTCATAATTATGTAAAACTTAGTCGTGTTTCATTAAAATTTAATATGTATATTAGCAAACTACGTGTAAACAAGGTTCTGTTAACAAGTTTCTAAATTACATTTTGCCAGGACCTACAAAAATGTATGTACAAATACGGATTACTTAGAATTGGGTTACATATAAAGTAGGTTCAACTGTATAACAAATATCTTTGCAACTCTTATAATTTAATGCAAATTGTTTACATTTTATTTCAACAACTTGCAGGAAATACTAAGATAAGTGAAGCTTATAGTCTCTAAGATAATTGTTATATTTTAGATTTGTATTGCTTCACTGTAAATAACTTCAGTTTTTCATTAGATAACTAGATATGTTGTTCACTTCTGATTAGTGTTGGTTCCAGCTAAACAGCTCTGTAAACACCCAGAATTGCCATATATGTGGTACAGAACCACCTCGTGAATATGTACAAAGTGGTCTGTATCCCAAAAAAATTGGAATTTGGGTTGCCCTATTGCAGCAAACAGTTATTGACCCTGTGTTTTTTAAAGGTAGACTAAATGCTGGTTGATACCAGAATGAAATTTTGACCAGGTTGATTGAGCAACTTGACAATGCTGAAGTAGCAAATGGTTTGTTCCAACAGGATGATGCCCCCACCCATACAGCTAGAAGTATGGTTGATTATCTTGAGACACACTTCCATGGGAGTACTATTTAAGTAATAAGATATTCATGTTAATAATTTGTGCTTAATGCTGTAGTTCTTTTTATTTTTCAGTACTTAACAATCCACCATGGCCACTGTGATCATCTGATGTACTACCCCAATTTTTTTTTTTTTTGAGCTATCTTAAAGGTCAGGTCTATGCCAAATGTCCTGAGAATATGGATCAGTTGTAGTAATTTATTGTTACAGAATTTACTACTGCAACCCCAGCTATGCTTCATGCTGCATAACAATGCATGATAAAATGAGAAGAAGATGTTTGGAAATGGTGGAAATGTAGAACTCTATGCATGACATTAATTTAATTTGAAGTTGTCTTCGGTTTTCAGAAGCGATAGTTTTGCATTGCAATGCCATTGTAAAACACAGTGGTATCTAGTATTTATTTTGTAATTTTGTATCTATGAGATGTCTAACCTAAGATAGGCCGTAGTAGTAAAAGTAGGTGTTAAACATTACAAAAAAGAAACATAGGAGTTAAATAACTAATAACTAACTGTATGAGAGGTAGAACTGGAACTTAAAAACACCAACAGTAAGTTTATTGGCTTAAATAAATAACTAATTGTATATTTTCTTTCTGAAGGTTTTGCATTTGGCGATGGACCATTTGTTGTTGCCTTAACAGAAAATGGAGAAGTTTACTCTTGGGGTCTAAATAATGATAGGCAAATTGGAAACAACTCAGCTGATGAAGTGGTTGCAACTCCAAACTTGGTTGGTGGTGAATTGCTTGAGAAGCAAGTCATAGAGGTTGCTTGTGGTGGTTCTCACACTTTAGCTCTGACTGCTGAAGGCGAGGTAAGTGTTTCTCTTCTGTCTTCACTTGTTCTAGTCACTAAATCATGCTAACAAAGATCTGGTGTCATGGGTAAAAAGTAGTAACTTGGTGTTAAACGTACTGAAATTGTGAGTGAATTGGTGATACTTTAGTGTCATTTACTAAGTTTTCAAATGTGTTTGTCTCCATGCAAATGATTATCACAGAGTGACTACAAATAAAGCTCAAACCAACAAGGACCCATACAAAGTAGGAGCAATATTATACAATAAACTACCATTGACAATTAAACAAACTAATGCATCAAAATTTAAACATGTTTTTAAGGCATTTTTAATAGAGAAGTGTTTATATGATATAAGCAAACTGTAAAGAATGGATATATAAATTCATCATAAAATTGTTGTTGTTTTCTAGTGCCTTGCATCTGGCAATGAAGCCATTAGCATTCGTGCTTTCCAATACTTTTGAACTGTAGTTTCTTCTGATCTTAATGCTTCACAGGTCTTCAAGTGGTCTTCATTCATTTCTGCTGGATCGTTACACAGGACACATATTGGTGAGGCTGAGATACCTATTCTGTAGAGATGACTTGCTAAGCAGTCGTGATTTGTCAGTAGTCGGAAGGCTGCAACCGTTGTTTTCCTGCTGGAGTAACTTGGTCCAGACGTTTCGTCCACTACTGCAGTGGACATCATCGGTGGCGTGGTCGAAGTCTTCTTGGTGAAGGTACAGTTGCGTCTGAGGCGTTGACTGTCTGGGATGCAGAATTTATACACGAAGGGGTCTTCTCTGATTGGCTCGGAGCTCGCTGAAGCGGTGTGGTTGGTGGGAGGGGGCTAGCTGCATCTCGGGCGCTACTAGATTCTGATTGGTTTGTGTTGCTTGACTGTCTGTGTTGTTTAATGTTATCGATGACGGGGTACCAAGTTTTGTTGAGCTTAAGGGCTTCCTCTTTCCTATTGAAGTTATTGGCATGTTTATAAATTTCTATGACTTCGCACTGTAGTCGAGCATGGTAGTGTGAGATGTTAGATAGAATGCTGGTGTCCTGAAACTTGATGACATGCGACATGTGAAAGCCCACGCCTACTCATCTTCTGTCATGTTTTGAGGTTGCTTATTACAGTTATCGTCTGAATGAACATTCTTCATTTTTGAGACAGGGTGTATGTTTTGTAGAGTTGTGTGTGTCTGCTGTGCAACCTTTATAATTTGCTGTATGCTGTCCCTTACAGTTAACATACACATGGCAATAATTTTTTGAATGACCATGTTCCTCACATGTAAAATACCTAATAACATTATGGGGAAACATTGCAGCTAAGGAAATTCTAAAGACTTTCAAATTACAAAAAAAGGCTATTAGAATAATGGGGAATTTGGAAAGAAAACATACTTGCAGGGAGACATATAAAAAATATGGAGTTCATGTATATATATAACCCTTTGAAGGGTTAAGGAGGCTCTGTCCATCTCCTCCGAGAAGAGTACACTGAACCGGGATGCTGGATTGCAGTTTAGTCCATCCTGGAAACCAGCCATAAAATTGGAAATCGACCGACTCAGAAAACACAGATTCCAATGGAGCGGTGAACCACCTCCGCACTAGACTGGGTGTTTTCTACTCGGTACATACTGGCTGACAGTACATATACTGGTCCCTTCACTCTTGCTAGTCATTCATCATCCTGATGATGGGAGAGATGTACACTCCTGAAACGTCGATGTCTCTTCATCACTACACCTGGCTCGAAGCCCGAGAGCATCTTGAATAAGAATAAGGATAGTTTTTATAAGTTTAAGGCAAGTAACATAGGCTTGAAAATGAGGTTTGGTGTAGTCTTTTGGAGGTTATAAGGTAAATAATTTTTGTTGGTTCCAACAGTATAAGTTTACAAACTTTTGTCTATATACTTCTATCCTCCAGCTAAAGTAGAAGCTAAGGCTTCTGGATTATGTTTTTGTATACTTACTTTTTGTAATTTGTGAACTTCTGTTTTATAGGTTTATTTTTGGGGAAAGAACCCCATCACCTCCCCTCAAAGGCAGTTTAACTATGATTCCAGGATGTATTCAAATAGAGAACCCACTCCTAAAAAGGTGAATTTTGATATTGAACTGAAGAAGGTGATTGCAATAGCATGTGGAAATAAGACATCTATGGCACTGTTGGAGAATGGTGAGGTAAGCTTCCAATAAGTAACAGGTGATCCAAAAGACTTTGAACTGGCTGCACTGTGTTTTGCTTGTACGTGTCGTTGGCACTCGTCGCCAACTGCCGCTGTCTTAGAACAGCGCTGATGAAACAATACATGTTTAAAACTACTTTTAAAGACTTTACTTACCAACTTTATGAAAGGAGATGCTGAAACTGGCCACTGTCATTGTCCATACATTTTTGGCACCTCTTTAGGAAACTATCCAACACTCACCATATTCACATTGAGAAATGCTGGCAATTTCCTGTCAGATATTTTGCTTTAGTTCTTCCAGGGTGTATGGGTTTATCTTATACACTTTATGCTTTAAGTTACCCCAGAGATAGAAATCGCAGATCACCTGGAAATCTTTGTGCAAATCGCACTTTCACTTGGTAAGCTGACTGTGTTAACACATACGAATCATAAATAAATATATACCGTGCAGTAGATGAGCCATAATACACTTTGTGACTAAGTACAGGACAAAATAATAAAGCACACTGGTAATAGTGTGGTATCACACAATATCACCGTCAGCTCAATACTGCATTTTCAGAGCAGAGAAAAACAAGTCAACCGTGTGACCTTGTGTACAATGGCTGCATTATCGTGTTTCTGTGTGCGCAGTGGAAAAACACTGTGCAATGGTTCGGATGTTTTTGGGTCTCTCTGTACGATGAATGTTAGGAATAACACCTGATAATAAACCAATGTTCACAAAAGCTCTTAATTGGTAGTGAGAATCAACAGTAGTAGTAATAGTAACAATGATGATGATGGATGATAATAATAATGATAATAATGATTATAATGATAATAATAATATTAAAAAGCTACATTGAGGAGCAAACCACCAGTAAGTGGAAGTAATGTTCTGCTCAGCTTGGGTACCTTGTGGTCATCATCCACATGTCCCCTAGACTGGGGCAATTAACAAAAGAACAACATCAAATGAATGAAGTCAAATTAATGTTGAATTTAAAAATATCTCTTTAGGTGCAGAATACTGCTTCAGTGCATTGCTGTGCTAAATGTTGAAACCCGACTGCTGTGATATCACTGTTCGCTGTTCTGCGAACGCTCTTGGTCCCATCTACTACACAGTGCTCTAACATAGTGTACCTGCCAGAATCTGTATTAACCAGTAGTAAATGGGCATGAACATCCAGTAATGGACATCAAACCAAGGAAAATTGAAGCTATTAACACTGAAGCAACAGAATCTAAAATAAGAACGAATTAGAAATTAGAAGCTTCACTTATCTTAGTAATATTGCAAGTTCCTCAAATGCTGACTAGTTTCAAATTGTATTCAAGTTATTTTCAAAGCTATCCAAATAAAATAAATAAATTGGAAAATTGGATACAACTTGAAACTACTCAGCATTTGAAGAACTTGCAATATTAATAAGATAAGTGAAGCTTTTAGTTTCTAATTTGTTCTTATTTTAAATTAAATGGACATCAATTCTAAAGTCAACTATATCATGTAAATTTTATATCTTATTTGTGTTGTATGGCTGGAGGATATGTTTGCTTTAGCTTTTTATAGTATCTGTGACAGGTATTCTTGTTCTTTTTTATTTATTTATTTTTTTTTTTGTAGTTTATATTATGAAGCAAAGAAAATCAGCACTGGTAATCTGTGTATAGCTCAGAAAGTGGTGTTCCTTAATACATGTTGATTTGTAACAGAAAGTACTTTAATGCTTGTAACAGAAAGAAGCAGTACTATCAGGCAGTGGCGTAACTAAGGTTTTGAGGGCCCCCCTGCAAATAAATGTTGGGGGCCCTATTTACTAATAAAACGTAAAAATGGAGAGATTAAAATATTACATATTTATTCACGTAGAATAGTATGAAAGTGAAATAAACTCACCTAATGATGAACTCTTTTTGGAATAAACAACCTACCGAATTGTTAAAATAATATTTTTCCTAAAGGAACAATATACACTTGCTAAACGCATAATACACATAGGTGGAAAACCAAATCATTGTCTGTCAATATTCTGGGTAATTCAGGTATTAACCCACGCAAACTTCTATTTGTGGTACCTCAGATATCATTCAGAAGCAATAACACTAAACAACTGGTTAAAACACATTTATTTAAGGCAGGTAGAACTGGAACTTAAAAATTCAATGCCACAGCTGGGATTTGAACCACCCGCCTAGTAAGCAGAGGGTCTGTGGTTCAAATCCCAGCTGTGGCATTGAATTTTTAAGTTCCAGTTTTACCTCTCAAACATTTCCCACACATAGCTTGTGTGTTTAAGAACACTAACAGTAAATTTGTTGGCATAAATAAATAATAATTACATTGATTTATGTTTATACCTTATGACCAATTTTAAAATTAAACAGTTTATTGGCCAATCAACTACATTTCTGCATAGATACCAGTCATGTAGTTTGTTCGACTTTTATAACAACCATATTGAATGAAATACTGTGCTTTAATGAATTTCTCTACATGATTGTGAATGGATATGCACTTGGAGGTAAACTTGTTTCACCTTTTAAGCAAGAAAGGATTGTAAATGCTTACGTGGTACACTTATGTTGTCACTACATTATCAGAGAACTGCATCTATTCCAGTGCTTCTTCCTAGCAATTTCCCATGTTTGAATTGAATATAAAATGTCCCGCACCATGGGGTCTGCAGAGCTGTTATTTATGCCACTGCTATCAGGTCTAAAATAAGAACAAATTAGAAACTAAAAGCTTCCCTTATCCAACTTACAATATTACTAAGATAAATTAAGCTCTGAGTTTCTAAATTGTTATTACTTTAGATTCTATTGCTTCACTGTTAACAGCTTCAATTTTTCCTTGATTTAACTATCAGGTCTATTAATTTTACATCTAATATTTGTACATATACTGTGATAACATTTTGTGCATTTTAAAGTTCATGTCATCACTTAATTATTATGCTTTGCTGGACACGGGAGAGATTAAAGGTTTCAATTTCAGGAAGTCAGCGAGTATATGCAGCCATAAATTAACAAGAGAATTTTTTTGTGCAGTTGTATGGCTGGGGTTACGATGACTGTGGACAGCTAGGCCTTGGAGACACACATGATTATTGCCATCCCAAACCGTGTTGGGTTTCAAGTTTCAAGCATGTTGTAATAACAAAGGTAGCATGTGGTGAAGCACATACACTGGCAGTATCAGATGTTGGAGACTTGTATGTGTGGGGAGACAACACCTTTGGGCAGCTGGGCACAGGAAACTCTATTCCTGCATCTACTACACCAGTCCGCATTACTTCAGAGATAGGCAGGTTTGTATCATTTGACCACATTTATAGTTAATGTGTGTTTCTCTACAAGAACTACCTGGCTTACTAGGTGAGTGTGTCCATATATATTAAAAAAATCTGATGTGTTGCACTCACATGACTTTCTCTACTCTTGTATTAACCATTCTTACAAACTCTTATTCCTATATCTTCTTCGTGTTAGTTAAGATAAACATTTGTACAAATTATCTTATTGCTTATTTCCTTGTAGCTGCAAGGGGAATATTAGAATACAGTAGGCTTTGAGCGATAGTCAAATGTTTTAGAGCTTTGAGATTCCGTTCTCTTTGCACACTTAACATATCAAAAAATGAACAACAATATTCCATTTCACAAAAATTTTAAGTTTTCTGAAACTCACTCACATAACAAGGAATATCTATGAAATGGTTCACCCTACAAGAAAATTTATTTAGACATGAATTGTGTATTTTAGCAAGATCTAAATTTTCTGTATATTATGATTTGGTCTTCCTTTCATAGAAGTTTGAAAACAGTGTTGTTATAATCAATTTAATTTAAAAGGTGAGTCAAATAATAACATGAAACAATGGAAAATTATAAATGTAAGTGTTGTTTAGTGTTATTATTTGACTCACTTTTTAAATTAAAATGATTTGGTCTATCTCCAACAGTTTACCAGTTATGCAAAAGTCATTCAGAGTAAATACGGCTGCAGGGGCTATAGCCAGAAAATTCAAAATATACATTTCATTTGTCATAAAAATATCTCAAACATATGATTTTTAATCAAAATTGTTAGAGCCATTTTCAAGAAAATCAAAATTTTCAAAAAATTTTCCACATAAAGGGTAATTTAGGATGGAGCTATTTTCTTCAAAATCCTTGTGTCACATCCTTGAAAGACATTAAACTTAAATACCAAATTTGGTTTCTAACCAACTTTTCGTTTTTGAGTTATGCTGTCCACAGACTGACAGACACACACACACAGACAGACACACACACACACACACGGACCTTTTTCTAAAAATGTTTTTTTTTGATTCAGGGGGTCTCAAAACATATATTTCCGGTGAAATCTCGACATCAAATTTTTGGGTGGAATATAATACTTCCCCTACTAACCAGTAGAGAAAATAAAAATAACCCCTAGCACAACGGCCCTTCGCGGGCCAAGGCTTATCGCCTGGCTGCTGTATCCCCCACCTCTACCCACTACAGGCATCATGAGTGGGTGCAAAACTTGAGTCTGGGATGTGGCCAGTACCCAAAGCCCTCCTGGCCAGTTTGTACATACACATATAGTACCTAGGCGATCGAACTTCGCTCGACTTTTCTTTTCTTTTCCTTTCTTTTAATCGTGCTTTTTTTGGGAGAAGATACTTATTTAGATAAACTTGAAAAGCAAAGTGTTAACTAAATATAAATTTTCATCCTACTTGTTGGAGCCGTTTCCATGGCGACACCTTTAATATCCTGGCTTATTTGTTGAAATTTGCCCATTATCAGAGGGGTTGTGACTAAAATAAGGTTTTGATTAATTGTGACTGTTACGCATAGACTAATATAGCTAAGTCAACTTTCTTTAGGTTTTCTGAAAGCTCTTGACGATACCTTTAATATCCTGACTTGTTTGTTTAAATTGGCCCATTAACAGAGAAATTATGGCCAAAATAACGTTTAGAGTAATTGTGACTGTTATGTGTAAAATCACATTTTGTCAGGAATGACACCTATGTAGATAAACTTATTAAACAAACCCTGTCTGAATACAAAATTTTATCGAAATCGTTAGAGTCATTTCCAAGTTGCACAGAATATATTTATATATACAAGAATTACTCGTTTAAACATATAAGATTGTGACTTTTACACGTAGACTAACATACCTCTCAAACATTGCCCACACATGGCTTGTGTGTTTAAAAACACCAACAGTAAGTTTGTTGGCATAAGTAAATAATAATTACCATCTGAAGGTTATTTAATCCCGGAACATAAAGTACTTGCAATAGTAAGTCACCATTGGGGAAATTGTCTCTGATGTGAGACTGCCTTTGTGGTTTACCGGGAAAATTACGAACTGTTTTGAGAATTCAGTGTTATTCTGGCAAGTTGTCACAGTAGCTTAATGGTTAGAGCACCCGCCTGGTAAGCAGAGGGTCTGTGGTTCAAATCCCAGTTGTGGCATTGAATTTTTAAGTTCCAGTTCTACCTCTCAAACATTGTCCACACACGGCTTGTGTGTTTAAAAACACTAACAGTAAGTTTATTGGCATAAGTAAAGCATAAATACCTAAGTCAACTTTCTTTAGGTTTTCTGAAAGCTCTTGATGAGTCCTTTAATATCTTGCCTTGTTTCTTGAAATTGGCCCATTAACAGAGAAATTATGGCCAAAATAAGGTTTAGAGTAATTGTGACTATGACACGTAAAATCATATTTTTTCAGGAATGACACCTATATAGATAAACTTAATAAGCAAAACCCTATCTTGCGGCGCAGGAACATTCACGATGACTTGCACCAGCCACGACCTGTCGTGCCGCCCCGTCTATTGTGCAACGTGCAACTGCAATGGACATTTCACGGGCCAAGCAATATGTCCCATGAACCCACGCTGCCACCAGCTGACCGCAGTTCGACCTCAACCGGAACAACAAGCAGTCCCTAATGCCAAGACCAACTCAACCGCACGCCGACCACATAACCGTCAAGGAACCAAACCACAAAAAACTTCAAGTGAACTTCAAGCTTCAATCTACATCACCGAAGCACTATGAAAACTACATGCCGACATCCAGATATTGACGAGACAAGTTGCAACCTGGGAAGCAGTCCTCGCCCGTACGACGAACACTGGCCCAAGAAGATACTCCGAAGACGCCATCACACAAACAGACCTTTCACCAACACGACAACACACCCGAGCAAAGAATATCAGCAGAAAATACACGAAGTATACAAAAGACGCCAACACACAAGTAGACCTTTCACCAACACGTCACTACACACCCCGATCGCATCCACAGGTCCAGCAGAAAGGTTCACAGTTCCACCCAAAATGCAGCACATCGCATTTCTTTGACCATCGAGGTGAACCTTGCCGCGACCTTTGTCGGTACATAGCATGTTCCACTTACCCCGACTAACGAAGAACCAACACCAGTAATTTTAAGTTTAGTATTAGTTTTTTTTTTTAATTGTATTATATTAATTGTTCAACTTATCATATGTAACTTAACATTATAATAAAAACTCCCCAATAACTAACCCGCGGCTGAAGAGGGTACACCCCTGAAACAGCCATAGGGCATATAAGCCCTGGGTGAGATAAACCCAGGGTAATATAGCCCTTAAATACCCTTAAAAAAAAAAATAAACCCTATCTGAATACAAAATTTGATCGAAATCGTTAGAACTGTTTCCAAGTTGTGCGGAATATATATACACACAAGAATTGCCCGCTTAAATATATAAGATATACCGGGTGGAAGGCACAGCTAGGCCATTACGTTAACCAGGGATTCTATATGAGTATAACAAATATGTCCTATGCAATTACTGTCACTAAAGAACCATTTTTACCAAAAAATATAATTTGTGTCAAATATTTGGAGCCATCTAGCTTCTTGACAAATGGATATAAATGGTTTATTATTTCACTAACTGTTGTGTAAACATTGTGTGAACAATGATCTAAATCAGCAGTTGCAAACCATTTGGACAGAAAACCACAACATAAAGCCAGAACCAAAGCTCCTCAAACGTAATGGGAAAACAAGAGCTGTCCATGTGGATCCAAATTTTCATTTTGAGAAATAGAAACAGAGTATTCAATTTCGACATCCCCAAGAAAGATATCCTCAGCAAGTTCCTTGAACCACCACCAGAGGAGACCTCAGATAAAACATAACCATCCACACCAGGGAGAACCAGTTGATGTCTGGTTGATAATGAAGGAAAGTAAAGCCTTTGAAACATGTTCCGGTAAAATATAAGTGTTGTGCAGTGTCATTGACTCACTTTTTTGGTTTAAATTGATTATTAGAACTTCCAAGAAAGAAGATAATAAATTCTAAGTACTTGTCAATGTAGAAAAGGCACTGTTCCCAAAAACCTTTATTTTTCATTTAAATAAA
Source organism: Tenodera sinensis (assembly GCA_030765045.1). Classification (NCBI taxonomy): domain Eukaryota; kingdom Metazoa; phylum Arthropoda; class Insecta; order Mantodea; family Mantidae; genus Tenodera; species Tenodera sinensis. The sequence goes on along the minus strand of CM060973.1, from coordinate 86,044,014 downwards.
GTATACTTTTCTGTAACTATTAAGAAATTTGGAAGGGTATTATGTAATTCTGTACTGGAATGCTGAACTCCTTTTTTATAAAGATACATTCTGGTGAAAATTAAGCACATATTATTAGTATTTTTAATGAAATGTATCTGTATATTTTCATTTCTTTGGAAGTGATGTCCAAGCTGTGTATTTTTGTGTCCAACAGACAATAACATATGTTTAAAAAAAATTATTTTGTTGTTTAATGACACTGTCATTTACCAGGATCACATCAGCATTGCTAGTGTGCCAGAATTTTGTTCCACAGGAGTTCTTTTACATGCCAGTAAACCTACTGACATGGAGCGGTTGTTTTTAAGCACACTTAAAAAATATCAGTCTGGGCCGATTTGAACCTGCGACCTTAGGATCAGTAGGCCAGCGTCTAACCAACTGAGCCACCCAGAGCGACAAATAACATATGAAACAGAGTCTATCAATAAAGTCAGGCTGCATGTCGAAAATATTGACTAGTGTAAACTGCGCTGCAACACGACGTGGGACTTAGAAATATTCTGCTCTCCTAATGCACTAAGTTATTTTTCCCATGGCTGTACCTTTAAGGAAATATGTAATAAAATCATTTCTGCAAATCTTGTATCTCAAATAATATGAAGTAGATAGAAGGATAAAAATTTGTAAGAATAGCTTCTGGAAGGGTGATTAGAAAAAGTCATGTGAGTGCAGCACATCAGATTTTTGAAAGAAATGCACATGGCTCACTGTGGCTCCTGAACCCTTCAATTCATATTAAGCAACTCTGTCAAAATGGTTGACTGTATGCTACTTCTATTTAAGAAAGTTAATTCCTGTTTTATTATAGAGTGGTGGATATAGCAGCTGTACATAATTTAAACTTATCTGCAGCTATGACAGAGAATTCCGAGGTTTACATGTGGGGAAACTGCAGAGGTAAGTATACCCTTATTTCTGTGCCACCAACTTATTGTTTTGTATAGTATTGCATGGCAGTAATAAACTGTTTTATTTCCTCCAGGCCAGAACATCACAAAGCCACTAAAAACACATTTTACATCTCTAAATGATGTTTTTGCATGTTGTGCAACTGTAACACCTACATCCCTCAGAGTTGACATGAATCCTGGAACAACTGTAGCAGAGAGCATGAGGAAAGCTTTTAACGACCCAGTAAGTAATTTTCATTTCTTAATCGTAATGTTTGCAATAAAGACTTGATCACAATGGCCCAAGAACAGAAACAAGAATGAGATGCAGAGCAACATGCAACCTTCTAGTACACAAACCCCAGGAATGAGAAAGGGAGTGTATACCAATGACTGTATTGTAACTTAGTTAAGTTTTCACTGTCCCTTGTGTTCCCTTATGTTTCCCTCATTTCTCTTTTCTTTGTCGTGTAGTGTGTAATGTATCACTTGCAAAGAAGCCTCTTCTGATCACTAAATGTCAAACATTGGACTTCTAGAGATGAATCAGTATTGAAAAATTCAATGCCATAGTTGGAATTTGGACTGTGGATCTTCCGCTTCACATGTGGCTGCTCCAACCACTGTGCCATCATGGCAACTTGCTAGTATGGCATTAAATTCCCCAACCAATTCGTATTTTCCCTGTAGACCACTAGGGAATCTCACATCTGAGATAAGTACCCCAAGGTCGACTTACAATCGTAGGTACTTTATGTCTCAGGTTTAAATAAATAATCTCTAGATGGTAATACGAATCATTCGGGGAATTTAATGTCACACTGGCAAGTTGCCATCTTAGTGGTTAGAGCAATAAAATGAAATAAATATTTGTATAATAACCCTGGCACCTAATAGCTTAAACCAGGGCTTATATGCCAGATTTTTAATACTTATTCATTCTACACATTGATACATACAACATAATTTACAAATAAATTTATAAAAACTAGCGGACCCAACAGACATCCTGTTCAAATGTTGCACATCCAAAAATTTAAAATTTTAAAAATAAACTGTAAGTTGTTTGGACTATTTTGATGAAAAAATATGTAAAAAAGTTACAGTAGAACTCTAAATATTGACTTTATTTCATTTAGCACTGCCTCTGGTAGTGAATGCTTCTGTGTATAGGTGCTGCTATCAATATTGTACTTGCACCATCCTTCTTTGGGGCACAGCTGGTGCATAGATTTCTGTTCAGTTGACAGTTTGTGAAAGTAAATGCCCCAAACTGCTTTCTTCATATTATCACAGTGGAATTATTTTCTCTTACGGCTTTTCCATAGTAAACCTGCAGAAAATCTATTACCTTTGCAGTTAAGTCTTTCTTTATCTTCTTTCTGTGGAATTGGAAAGTGATCAGAAACTACCATTTTTTGATTTACAAATACTCAAAAACTAAAATAGAATAAACTTTGGCATTCACAGAAAACCAAACACAAACTGACAATTATATAAAAGCTCATAGTTAGAATCCAAGAAGTCAGAAACAGCCAATCCTCAATAGCTCAGCACATAGATTGGTGAACATCCTCCTTCCAACAGAAGAATACAAAGCAGAGTATTGCAAAATAATTGAAATAGCACAAAAAAAAATGGCTTCCCCAAATCATTAGTAGACAAAAAAGTGAAACGAGCATAAACATAAAAGTCACTAAAAGAAACTACAACACTCACAGCAGCATAAACAAAAATGGCATTAAAAAAATTCAAATTGCATCCTTGGGCCTTCGAAAAATTCAAAAAAAGTTTCAAAGAACAGAACTTGCAGCTAGCGCCAGTGAACCTCTACTCTATAAAAAATCTTCTGAACTCAAACATCAAAGATGCCATCCCACCCAATAAAAAAATCTGGCGTGTACCAAATTGAATGCAATGACTGTAATGAACTGTGTATGGGAAAAACCAAAAGAAATTTAGAAATAAGATTCAAGGGACACTTTAAAAATGTAAAAAACTAACAGTTGGAAAAATTAGCAGTTGCCAAACACTTTTGGACAGAAAACCACAACATAAATCCAGAACCGAAGCTCCTCAAACATGTAACAGGAAAACAAGAGCTGTCCACATGGGAACAAATCTTCATTTTGAAAAATAGAAACATAATATTCAATTTCAACATCCCTGAGAAAGATATCCACACCAGGGAGAACCAGTCGATGTCCAGTTGATAATGAAGGAAAGTCAAGCCCTCAAAACATGTTCCGGTAAAATATAAGTAAGTGTTGTGTAGTTGTTAATCGACTCACCTTTTTGGTTTAAATTAGCCTTTCTTTACCTCTTAAACTTTTTCCATCTTCCAAAAGAACAACCGTTCTCTCCTTCAGCTGTCGACCAAGTCTTCACCAACCCTTTTCTAAATGTGCTCAATACATTCTAGTTTTCAACTGGATTGTCATAAGGATTTGCATCCAAGACATGCTTGTAGGATGAAGAGTCACCATCCCCAAGATATTTTATGTACCTCACACCACATTGACTTTCCAAAACATGTCTTCAACAGCTGTTGAGATTCCAACCATATTTGTTTTGACTAAAAAGTGGGCATGGGCATTAGAGCACTAATATGTATTTAATTTTTTTAATGCATTAAGAATTGGAATATTGTGTTCAAATTTAAGGAGGGTGAGGAAAACATGAATGTTCAAAAATTAACAAATTCAAAAAATTGAAAATTTTGACCATACCAGTAACTGAATTATAAAAAAATGGCTCTCAAAATCTAGAGTCATCTTATAGGGAAGATACAAACAAATTAGATTGAAATTTATATATATATTAAAACCATTGTAAAATAAAACAAATCACACTAACACATTTAAAATCCTGCAAAATCCTTGCTTTTGTCGTCTAAGGTTAACAACTCTTCAAGTGCATCCTCACTTTCATTGTTAGGAAGGTCATCATATGGCTCCCATTTTGTAGCTGCTGCTTGTAGTTTCCATTCATTTTGCTGCCATCTATGAATACTTCTATTTCATATTTATCTTCAGTGGCTTCAGAGATCTGTGTTCTCTCTGTAGGATGCATCCACTGAGTTGCATCAACTGGTGCATCACACTCCAGAGGTCCTTGTAACAATCCATGTGTTGCCCTACAAATGTTTATCTCCTCTTGTACGAATATTATAAGGTGTATTGGCACATGACGGTCACAATACAAGATACATCATAGGACAAGATCCTATAATACTACATATATATTTTGAGCTATTAACCATTTCCAAAATATGTTGTTGTTGTTGTTTTCTAGTGCCTTGCATCTGGCAATGAAGCCATTAGCATTCGTGCTTTCCAATACTTTTGAACTGTACTTTCTTCTGATCTTAATGCTTCACAGGTCTTCAAGTGGTCTCCATTCATTTCTGCTGGATCGTTACACAGGACACATATTGGTGAGGCTGAGATACCTATTCTGTAGAGATGACTTGCTAAGCAGTCGTGATTTGTCAGTAGCCGGAAGGCTGCAACCGCTGTTTTCCTTGGTCTCTGGGGGATTATATCTGGGTTGGAAAGTAGTGTAATCCAAAATATTCTTTATTCTAAAGTAAGAACAAATTAGAAACTAAAAACTTCACTTATCACTTAGCACCAAAACAATAAGATAAGTGAAGTTTTTAGTTTCTAATTTGTTCTTACTTTAGAATCTTGTTGCTTCACTGTTAATAGCTTCAATTTTTCCATATATTCTTTATTATTGATTTGAACTCTGAGACACTTATACTTTTATCTGTGGTAAGCTGCTAATTGTTTTTTCTCTTGGTCATGCACAGAACATGGAATTTCAATGCCATCAAATAGCAACAAGCTCTTTAAAACATCTTATCACTTTAGCCTACTATATCATTCTTAGATCTATAACTAAATGTGTAATGTTTACCTCAATTAACAAGGAGTGAGTGAGCGAGTGAGTGAGTGGGTGAGTGAGTGAGTGAGCGAGCGGGTGAGTGAGTGAGTGAGTGAGTGAGTGAGTGAGTGAGTGAGTGAGTGGGTGGGTGAGTGAGTGAGTGAGTGAGTGGGTGAGTGAGTGAGTGAGTGAGTGGGTGAGTGAGTGAGTGAGTGAGTGAGTGAGTGAGTGAGTGAGTGAGTGAGTGAGTGAGTGAGTGAGTGAGCGAGTGAGTGAGTGAGTGGGTGAGTGAGTGAGTTGTCATACAAGAAAGGAAATATTGATATTTGTTATTCTACTCATTAATTTCTTGGAATTTTGTGGAATGATCTTGTATTAAAAATCTATAATGTGGCAGGAGAACTTGTGCAGTTTTTCATAGCTCATCTTCCCAGTTTTTTAATTCTGTTGAAGAGTTACTGCTCATTGAACCTTCAGTTTTACTGTACAGAATGAGCTACAAAAGAACACATGTTTTGCTAATTTTATTCACAGAAATACAGTGACTTAACAATGATGGTTCAGGGACAGCCAATCCACCTTCACAAGGCTTTTCTGAGGATAAGGTGTGAGCATTTGGCAACTAGATTCAGTGAACGTTGGCAAGATGGCAAAACAGAGTAAGTCTCTCTCATCTTATTTAGTAATAGAGAACCTGAAAAGTGATGCACAAATTCAATGTAGCAGAAAGATGTAACTGTTAGTGGATTAAAAATTACCATTTTATATTTTCCCAAAATAAGAAAATTCCAATATAATGTGGCCCAGTGTTTTTTCTGAACTAGATATAGGAATTTATATGTTATAAACAGAAAGGGGGCAGGACCAATTCTAATTATCTTTGGAGGTGGAACAGGTCAATAGCCCTAAAGAAGATGATAAACAGTGGTGCTGTTTTTATATTAATATTGCTTCGTATGCGCTGAGCTATGAGATTCTTTTTCTACCCCAGGTCGTGGTACTAGATGGAATGAACAAACACTCGATGTTATCTCACTATAATATATTACTTTATTAACACTTTTTGTCGGCTCTACACTTAAATTACTTTTCGTCGCACCAATTTATATTATATAGATAGTCTTTCCAGTTTTTTAACAATTTTAGAACAAAAGCTTCATGAAAGTTTAGTCAATTTTCTACTCACATCCAAGAGCACTATAAAAACATGTCTTCTCATATCAAGCACACAGACGCTATTAACGATTTCAGTGCCACATCACATGATGCTACCTTCTTTTTGTGTACATCCGCGTATGCATTCATCAAATAGTTCCCATATTGTTAGGGAAGCGATCGTTAGCTATTCTCCCTTTGCTTTCAATATTGAACACATATAATTCTTTTATTTCTACATATATATTAAATGTAAATATGGAAATATTTATGACGTCTTTAAACAAACTTAATTTTTTGTAACAATGAACAATAGCAACACATTTTCGCTACTCAACCAACTCGTGCCAACACCAAAAACAAATTACACTCTCAATAAATATTTACATAAATGATTTTCTTTTGGGGTCTTATAATATTCTGTCTCAACAGAAAGAAGCTAATGTTTACATTCTTATGAGTTTCTTTACCCAATGTTGTTTTCTCTGCCACATATAGTTAGTAGTGGAAGTATCGTATTCTACCCAAAAATATGATACTAAGATTTCACTAAAAATACATGTTTTAAGACTCCTAAATCCAAAAAAAGAGCATTTTTAGAAAAAAGTGTAAATATGTGTACATGCATGCACATGTGTGTGGTGTGTATGCACGTATGTGCGTGAGTAAGTTCAGCAACTTCCAAGGCCCCAGACTACCCTTTACATGGATGATTTACCGAAAATGTTTTTCTCAAAAATTGCTCTAACAGTTTTGATTAAAATACCACATGTTTAAGATATTTTCATGGCAAATTAAATGCATATCTTGAATTTTCTGAGAGTATTCTCAGCAGTTCTCTTCATTCTGAATGACTTTTGTGGAACTGGTAAACTGTAAGAGAGGCAAAACTTGCTATACAAAAAGTAGATCTCCATGTTCCAAGTAGATTACTGCTCCATGTTTTAAGCTCTTCAATTCCATCATAAGTTTTATATTATTTATACACTTTATTTCTTTATTACAGTGTTTGCGAAACAAATGACTATGCATATGAAGTGTATCAGCCATTTTTGAAATATTTGTATACGGATGAAGTAGAACTTCCTGTGAAGAATCCTCTAGGTAAGCTGCCTATATTTTAAGTATTTAATTCTTTTTAATTGTACTAATTTTTTTGTGCTATCACATTTCTAACACAATACATTATAATTCAAGTCTAAAAGATCACTGAAAGATGTTTGACAACAGGACCAAGTGTAGGGAAAAGAATAATAGTGCATTGAATTGAAGTAGTCTATGCAATTAGATCTTCTCTGTTTCTGTTATTGTAAACAAAATGGATGATGAAAAAGTAAATAATGAATTCCAAACAGCAAATTGTCAAAATGAAGGGAGAGAGAGAGAGAGAGGGAGAGAGAGAGAGAGAGAGAGAGAGAGAGAGAGAGGGGTGATGCCATGGCTAAGCAGTTGGACCATCTGCCTATCACCAAGGCAGCATGGGTTCAATCCCAGGGACCTGCATGTGGCATTCGTGATGGACAGAAAGGCATCTGGGCAGGTTTTCTCCAGGTTCTCCAGTTTTTCCCACCACTCATTCCACCAGGTGTTTCATCATCATCTCTCCAATCATCCATTTCACCTGCATTTCATGTCATCCTCTTCCTCACTGTCATACCTAGTGCTTGGTTTTTTTTAAAATAATGTCATATCGGACAGTGAATGAATGAAATGGGTGAAATGATGTTCATATGAGCCTGAGGTCCATAGAGCTTTAAGTTACTTGAGATTCGTCTCCTCAGGATAAGGGAAAACCTTGGAAAAAAACCTTATCCGGATAACTTACCCTAAGCAAGATTCGAACTCACGACCTCTTGAACGTGAGACAGACACGCTAACCATCATGCTACCGAGGCAGGCAGGGTGGTGCTTGGCTGACCACCCACTATCAGGTCTTCTCTCCTTTCAGTCAACAGATTCGTCTGCATCCAACAGGCGTGTGAGACCTAGGATGTGTAAGTCCTCCATATGGGGAGGGTAATCAGAAGAAGGATAAGAGAATGAGCCTTGTTAATTGATCTTCTCAAACAGAAAGCAATACTTGAGAACAAGAAAATGGATAATATTACAGCGAAATGGAAAGAAAGTGTATGGAAAAAAATTGCTGCTATATGTATATAAACTCCAGAAGTTTAATTTTCAAGAGATTAAAAGTTCCTCAGATTGTGTATGTAAATACAACAAATCTGATGTGTTGCATCACATGGTTTTCTTTACTCTTGTACCAACTATTCTTACAAACTCTTATTCCTCTATCTTCTTTATGCTAGTTTAGATAAATAATTGCAAAAATGATCTCATTGCTTATTTCCTTGTGGGTACAAGGGGAATATGGGAATTCAGTAGGATTTGAGTGATAGTCAAATCTTTTAAAGCTTTGAGATTCCATTCTCTTTGCATGGCTAAGATATAAAAAATGAATAACGATCTTCCATTTGACGAAAGTTTCAGTATTCCAAAACTCACACAAATAATGGAATGTCTCCAAAGTGGTTCTTCTTCTTTTCCTGATTACCCTCCCCTTATGTAGGACTTACAAGCCAGTGCCTCGGGTTAGATACCTGTCAGGGAGCAGATGAACTTACAGACTGGACAGAGCAAAGACCTGGAAGCGGGTGGTCAGCCCAGTACCAGGTATGATAGTGAAGAAGAGGATGATATGAAATGCAGGCAAAATGGATGATTGGAAAGGTGATGATGGAGCAATTGGTGGAATGAGTGGTGGGGAAAACCAGAGAACCGAGAGAAAACCCACCCAGATGCCACTTTGTCCTCCACAAATATCACATGCAGTCCCTGGGATCGAACCTGGGCCACCTAGGTGGTAGGCGAATGTTCAAAATGGTTCACTCCACAAAAAAATTCATTTGGACATACATTGTGTGTTTTAACGAGATCTACATTTTTTGTAGATCAATTTAGGAAATATTTGAAACAAAAAAGAGAATGTGATCCTAACACTCAACACAATAGCTTTTTTCAAGATTTTAACATGCAAGAACTGAATGTTGAATTAACCCAAAAAACAAAAAGTCTTCTGGACCAGATCACATACTTCCAGAGTTCATAAAAACCCTTGAAAAACAGCAAAAAACAACTTCTAAAACTCTACAATCTATCATGGAAAACCACTGTATGTGCCAACTAGTGAAAAGCAATAATCGTCCCACTCTTGAAGAAAGATAAAACAGCATCAGAAATAAAAAATTATAGACCAGTAGTTCTTACGAGCATAATAGCAAAAGTGATGTCGGTCTGGGTGGCTCAGATGGTTAGACGCTGGCCTACTGATCCCAAGGTCGCAAGTTCAAATCCGACCCAGACCGATAGTTTTTAAGTGTGCTTAAAAATAACAGCTCCAAGTCAGTAGATTTACTAACATGTAAAAGAACTCCTGACAGACAAAATTCCAGCCCACCGGCAATACTGATGTGATCCTGACAATTGAAAGTGTCGCTAAACAACAAATTTTTTGTTTTGTTTTGCAAAAGTGATGGAAAGAATACTGTCAAACAGGTTAAATTGGTTTCTAGAATCACACAATTTAATTTCCTAATATAAAGCCAGATTCAGAGATATCCGTTCTACAAACGAATAAGCTTTACTTCTCAGTCAAGAAATCAAAGACTCCTTCAATAGAAAAGAAGATAATGTATCAGTTTTTATTGATTTCCAAAGTTTATATGATTTTATATGCAGAACAAAACTACCAAAGAAAGTAAAAAAAAAATAGGTATACACGGTCCAATGTTTTCATGGCTATGTCATTTCCTAATTCAATGCTTTATTGCTATGAGATATGGAAGAAATATATCAAAATATAAACAAGTAAACTGTGGCTTACCACAAAGCACAGTGCTCAGCACAACACTTTTTAATATATTTATTAATTATCTGCCACAAGAAATACAAGAATCAGGTGTAAAGTGTGCACTATTTTAAACACTGAGATTGTCGAGCTAATGGGTCCCCATTTACATCTTATCTAAAATACATCTTCATTTACTTATCTTCCTTAACCATTTGGCTCTTACTTTGCCCAAAAAGTTCCCAATTTAAATTAAATTTTCCCTAGTTTTTACACTCATTAACTTCATTGCTTGAATTTAGCCTTGTCCAATCTTTTTTACCTATCCTCCCCCTAAGCAACCTAGTTTCTTCACATTATAAAAGTAAATGCCATTTTTTATCCCTTTGTTGTCATAATGGGCATTTCTCTAGGTCCCTCCCTCTTCGCAACCCTTTTAGTTTCACTAGCCCTGTTCTGGCCCATGCAAAGCCTTCTCTTGCTGCTTTATCACAAATGTCTATGTATTTTTCCCTGTTCCAGCTCACTTTCATCTCTCTATAAACTTCCAGTGAGCTTTTCAAATTGAAGCTTCCTATCATTTCTTGCCTTTCAATATCTTCCGTTCTTAGCCTAAGTTCTTTCCAAAATCCACTTTGCAATAATTCCCTGTTTTCCCACATGTCACCAAACCCTATTTTTAGCATCATTTCCTTTATCTTGTTTAGCCATGAATCTTTCTGATTTAGTCTTTCCTGTACTATCAAGCATTGACGTAGAATATTCTGCTCATCCAAACTCCTAATTCTCGCCCAATATTTTAACACCCTTTCGACCATTATCCCTCTAGTTCCCAGTCTTCCCAATTCTGCTTGTGCCACTCCATTTGGTGAAGCTCGTGGTAAACCCAAAACTTGCTTACAAAAGTTTCTATGTATCACATCCTTCCTCCAAACCCCATATCTCCACCCATACAGCATTTTTACTTCTACTACGGCTGTGTAAATTCTCTCCAGCTATTTTATTTGCATTCCTGGTAGTTTATCTAGGCATGCTTTAATAGCTTTTAATGCAATTTTACCTTTAGCCATTGCCATTCTCTTCTGCTCTTTCCACCCTCCCTTACTGCTTAATCTTACTCCTAGATAATCAAATGTATTGATCACCTCAATTTCCTTTCCTTGCCAGTACCATTTCTCCTCTTTTCTTAACTTGTTACCTTTCTTAAATACCATAATTTTAGTTTTGTTTATGTTAATTTTAAGGCTCTATTCCTTACAAAATTTATCTATTGCTTCAGTTGCTCTATCGATCCCACTTTGGATATAGCTCCTACTACTAAATCATCCGCAAATAGCAACCCGGGTATTTCCCTGTTATTAATTATTGGCATATGCCTATTTTCCATTCTAATTGCATCTAGAATATCATCTATAAACAAATTAAACAGTACAGGGCTCAACTTGCAGCCTTGCCTCAATCCTATATTATTTTGGATGCATTTTGTTACTTTATTATTTGTCATCTTTATACAGAACTCATTGTATATATATATATATATATATATATATATATATATATATATATATATATATATATACTTTGTAAACTCTGAATAAATCTGTTGCTCATTCCCTTTTTACTCAATTTGTACCATAGTGCTTCTCGATTTATTGTATCAAAGGCCTTTTCAAAATCAATAAATAACATATATACCCTCCCCCTTTTGTCTGCTAAATATTTACTTATCAATGTGCTTATCACAAATATATTATCCACTGTTCTCCTGCCTTGTCTAAATCCTGCTTGGAAATCTGATAGCTTCCTCTCATCTTCTACCCACTTTTGTACTCTTTCTGCCAAAACTCCAGTATATATCTTACCTAGCACAGTAATAAACTAATTCCTCTATAGTTTACAGGGTTATCTACCTCCCCTTTATTCTTAAATATTGGTACTCTCCAACTTGGAACTCTCCAACTACTTGGAACCTTACTCTCTTCAAATACTTTATTTAGAATTCTCACTAGCAAACTTAATCTATTCTCGTTTCTACTCCATGCCTTCCAAAATTCCCCTGGAATCCCATCTATACCACTTGCTTTGTTCCTTTTTAGTCTTTTTACTTGCTCCCTTACTTCTTCTATTCTTATCTTACTGTCTAATTGCTGGATGTCACTTGTATTATCCAATTCGTCAATACTTTGTGTCCCCTGTTTTATCCCTAGCAGACTTTCAAAGTATCGGCACCATACTTCTGAACTTATATTGTTTTCCCTAGTTCTGACCTTATAGGTTCGTTTCACTAAGGACCAAATTGCCTTTATATCATTCTCTTTTATTGCCTCCCTTATTTTTTTACACATATTTTCCTCCCATTCTTTTTAGCTTCCATGAGATGCCTGTACCCCCATCTTTCAATTATAAAATTTTCTTTTTCTTGTATGTCCCCTGTTTGCCTCCATTTCCTTAACTCCCTTATAACTCTCTGCTTTGCCTTGCTACACTCCTCATCATACCAGCCTCTTCTAATATTTGGTTTATCTATCACTCTCATTTTTGCCCCTGCCTGTTTCACTAACTCCTCTTATTTTGTTACAGTTTCCTCAATTTTATTTTCTCTCAGCATCTCCTCTATGCCAACTACCCTTAACATATTTGACTGGTTTCCTAGCTCCTGCATAAATACTTCTGCTTCCTCATCTTTCCATTTATATCTATGAATCAATGACCTAGTAATGTGGACTTCAAAACCAAAAAATAAAAATACAGAAGTAGAAAAAATAATGCAACAATCCTTAACCAACCTATAAAAGAGGACCAAAGAAAATTTAATGACTGTTAATGTAAAAATATCTTTTCACTAAGGAAAATACCTTACAAATGCAAATAAATTTTGCGGGTCAACTGTTATCAGAAACAAAAGAAGCAAAGTATTTGGGAGTTATATTTCATACCAAACTAACATGGACCAAACAAATAGAAAATGTAATACAAAGAGCAGAAAGGTGCCTTTCACTGTTAAAACATCTAACAGGAATGAAGTGGGGATGTTCCAGAGCAACTCTTAAGACGACATACAATGTGTATATAAAGCGATTTTTCACTTACTGCAGCGAAGGTGTTGTAACAACAAATACAAAAGAAAAAGAATTCAAATCTATCAGAATCAAAGTCTGAGACAATTACAGGTGCTATCAAAACCACACCAATACCAGCTTTGGAAATACTAGCCAACCAATACCCCATTGAATATGAAATAGAAAAAGCAGCTCTTATTCAACAGGGCGGGTTTTCTCCGGGTACTCCGGTTTCCCCCGCCATCTCATTCCACCGGTGCTCCATCCTCATGTATCATCAGTGTCACCGCCTGCGGTGCCGTAGTAGTAAAAGCGGGCGTTAAACACTACAACAACAACAACTCTTATTCAACACAAAAAGTTAATCAGATTCCCATTCAATACATGGAACAAAATGATCAAACATGATCATCATTAATCTTTGATCTTTCCCTATCATTGTTACTTCTTCCTCACTTTCTGTTTCTATTTGAAAAGTAGGCTTATCTGCCCCTTCCCCTACTCCTGTTTCTATCTCCTTTCCTTTTTGCGACATGTTCATTTTTTGATTGGATTTAGCTAGGCTTAAAGGTCCTACTTTCTTACCACTCCTCAATAACATGCAAAAATAAAGTAAATAATAAATTAAAATTTTTGGTCCTACTTTTTTAGTTGGTTTATTGTTTCTTACATCGATTATCTTGATGGTAAATTTCATGTATCGTCCTTCGATGTTTCCCGCGTCGACTTCGGTGTAATAGCATCTCCTGTTTCCAGTGTCGGTGAATTGCTTAATGGCGTCTTCACTTGTTTCCAGCATTGGTGAATTGGCATCTCTTGATGTTTAGCGCGAGTCCACTTTTCATTGTCTTTTATTTCATCCTTATTTGAACCATGCATTTGGGCAAGCCATTTGGTGCAGTTTTTCAATAAAATGATGGTGATGGTGCTGAGCTTTTGACTCTTTTGTTATCTCTAGCATATTCCTTAACAATGCATCTGTATTCATATGCGTATACATATACTTTTTACGGCATCCCCTATGACGTCATCTTACATGTTAAATATAAGGAAGTGATCTCAATCCACCTCCCAACACTTTTAATATTAAATCTAAAATAATTAATATAATATATATTAAATTTGAACATATTACTAAACATTAATGACGTTATCAAATAAATAATATTCTTAACAATGAACACCAGTAAACTTTAGTTTATTGTTGATGAGATTGGTTGTCACATGCGCAATGTGAGGACGAGCATTGTCCTGATGGAAATGCACTCCGTTCTTGAGCATGCCTCCTCCCACCTAGGTATACCCTAAATGATGGGTAAAAGGTTTGTGAATGTAGGTCTTGCTGACATTAGGGATCATCTTGCAGGTCTCCCGAACCATCACCCTTCAATCTTTCAGCATTGCTTTTTCCATATTCACAATCATTTCATCCGAAACCAATGGCACTCCAGAACACTGGTCATCCTGGACGTCTGTGCATCCGTCTTTGAATTCTCTGCAACTTTTGTGCACAAGTTGTATGCTGATACACTGCGCTCCGTACACTTCACACAGTTGGAAATGAATGTCTACCAGTGCAGTCTTTTTGCACACAAAAAATGCATCACAAAGCGTAATTTGCACCAGGCGGGAGAAGTGAGTAGAAGCTCCATTTCTAACAGCTGCCAAGCCAATACTGATAGTTGCAGATAGCTCACAGGGTAGAGTACTGGAAGAGGGAGAGCCAAGCTACACACCAGTGTTACCAGATCTCCTGTAACAGTGTTCCTCGCGACTGGAGATCCTTGGGAACCTTATTTTACGGACAACACTTGTATGTCCAGTGAAATCCTGACATCAAATTTTTGGGTAGAACACAATACTTCCTCTACTTACTATACGTAGTAGAGAAAGCAAAAAGGGATTTAAAAAACCAAGTGCACATATAAGGTTGAATTATACAAAACAGGAGGAAGCAGCTATCTGCCCCCTTCCTTGGATAAAAACAATTACAATTGTGCTCCTTGTTTTAGAGAATTAACAGACAGGGAGCATAAGTTTGCCTTTCATCTACAAGACTATGCAACAGCTCAAATGTCCAATCCTTCAATGAGAACAATTGAAAGTGTGTTTCAGGACATTATTATTAGTAGAGATTTGTGGCCCCCTCAGTCCCGTGATCTAATCCCCTGCAATTTCTATACCTGGAGCAACTTAAAACAAAGTGTTCAATAGATAGCCACATACCCTGGAAGAATTAATACAAAATATCCACCAGGAAATTGCCAGCATTTCTCAATGTGAACTACAGCGAGTGATGGAATGTTTCCTAAAGAGATGTCAAAAATGTATGGACAATGACAGTGTCCAGTTTTAGCATCTCCTTTTATAAAGTTTGTAAGTGAAGCCTTTTAGAGTAGTTTTAAGAATGTTGTATGGTTTTCTTCTGTGCCTTTCTATGATAGCAGCAGACAAGTGCCAAGGATGCAGACAGGCAAAACATTGTGCAACCGGCTCAGAGCTTTTTGCTCTTGCTGTATTTAATGGCAGTGTATAAATGGGGAGGGATATTTAAATATTTTTTTGCTTCAGTGTATTAATTTGTGTTACAACTAGAGGAATTGGATATAATAATGGATTTGATTATTATTCTGCATTATATTGGCTGAATTGAAAGCAGGTAAAAAAAGTATCATTGGTCCATTACAAATAAATGTCACAATGCACAAAATCTATTTTCAACTTTGCTGTTGATATGGACATCAGTATAGTCATTAATATGTATTCCTGTTCTTGTTCATGAGGGTTGTGAATCAAAATGTATGCTGTTTTGCTACTTGTTCTGGTTTCCATTTTCAGGTTATTATGAACCAGTTTTAAGACTTTGAATTTACAATTTGTAACACAAAGTATAACTTGTTGAAATCTGGAAAGAATAGTCACAAACCATGCTTTGTTCGCAATGTGTGAATATTCTCTATATTAAATATTAACACTTTTTTGGTTTAATGTAGGTCTGCTAGATCTTGCAAATTCCTACAATGAAGAGCAGTTAAAAAAGAAATGTGTGGAAATAATTATACAAGGACTAACTGTGGAGAATGTAGCCTTCGTATATAATAACATCTTAAAATATGGTATTAAGGTAGGTTCAAAACTAACAGATATGTTACTACTTTCTCTAGCACCCTTGCCCTGCCCTGCATCCTGCCTTTGCCCTGCCCTGCCCTGCATCCTGCCTTTGCCCTGCACTGCCCTGCCCTGCATGCCTGCCTTTGCCCTGCCCTGCCCTGCCCTGCATGCCTGCCCTTGCCCTGCCCTGCATGCCTGCCTTTGCCCTGCCCTGCCCTGCCCTACCCTACATGCCTGCCTTTGCCCTGCCCTGCATCCTGCCTTTGCCCTGCCCTGCCCTGCATGCCTGCTAGCTTGCTACTTTGTGGCTGCATGTCTGCCTTTGCCCTGCCCTGCCCTGTCCTGCCCTGCCCTGCATCCTGCCTTTGTCCTGCCCTGCATCCTGCCTTTGCCCTGCCCTGCATGCCTGCCTTTGCCCTGCCCTGCCCTGTCCTACATGCCTGCCTTTGCCCTGCCCTGCATGCCTGCCTTTGCCCTGCCCTGCCCTGCATCCTGCCTTTGCCCTGCACTGCCCTGCCCTGCATGCCTGCCTTTGCCCTGCCCTGCCCTGCCCTGCATGCCTGCCCTTGCCCTGCCCTGCATGCCTGCCTTTGCCCTGCCCTGCCCTGCCCTACCCTGCATGCCTGCCTTTGCCCTGCCCTGCCCTGCATGCCTGCTAGCTTGCTACTTTGTGGCTGCATGTCTGCCTTTGCCCTGCCCTGCATCCTGCCTTTGCCCTGCCCTGCATCCTGCCTTTGTCCTGCCCTGCATCCTGCCTTTGCCCTGCCCTGCCCTGCATGCCTGCCTTTGCCCTGCCCTGCCCTGCCCTGCCCTGCAGGCCTGCCTTTGCCCTGCCCTGACCTGCATGCCTGCTTGCTTGCTACTTTGTGGCTGCATGTCTGCCTTTGCCCTGCCCTGCCCTGCATCCTGCCTTTACCCTGCCCTGCATCCTGCCTTTGTCCTGCCCTGCATCCTGCCTTTGCCCTGCCCTGCCCTGCATGCCTGCCTTTGCCCTGCCCTGCCCTGTCCTACATGCCTGCCTTTGCCCTGCCCTGCATGCCTGCCTTTGCCCTGCCCTGCCCTGCATGCCTGCCTTTGCCCTGCCCTGCATCCTGCCTTTGCCCTGCCCTGCCCTGCATGCCTGCCTTTGCCCTGCCCTGCCCTGTCCTACATGCCTGCCTTTGCCCTGCCCTGCATGCCTGCCTTTGCCCTGCCCTGCCCTGCATGCCTGCCTTTGTCCTGCCCTGCATCCTGCCTTTGTCCTGCCCTGCATCCTGCCTATGCCCTGCCCTGCATGCCTGCCTTTGCCCTGCCCTGCTTGCCTGCCTTTGCCCTGCCCTGCATCCTGCCTTTGCCCTGCCCTTCCCTGCATGCCTGCTTGCTTGCTACTTTGTGGCTGCATGTCTGCCTTTGCCCTGCCCTCCCCTGCATCCTGCCTTTGCCCTGCCCTGCATCCTGCCTTTGCCCTGCCCTGCCCTGTCCTGCCCTGCCCTGCATCCTGCCTTTGCCCTGCCCTGCATCCTGCCTTTGTCCTGCCCTGCATCCTGCCTTTGCCCTGCCCTGCCCTGCATGCCTGCCTTTGCCCTGCCCTGCCCTGTCCTACATGCCTGCCTTTGCCCTGCCCTGCATGCCTGCCTTTGCCCTGCCCTGCCCTGCATCCTGCCTTTGCCCTGCACTGCCCTGCCCTGCATGCCTGCCTTTGCCCTGCCCTGCCCTGCCCTGCATGCCTGCCCTTGCCCTGCCCTGCATGCCTGCCTTTGCCCTGCCCTGCCCTGCCCTACCCTGCATGCCTGCCTTTGCCCTGCCCTGCATCCTGCCTTTGCCCTGCCCTGCATGCCTGCTAGCTTGCTACTTTGTGGCTGCATGTCTGCCTTTGCCCTGCCCTGCCCTGTCCTGCCCAGCCCTGCCCTGCATCCTGCCTTTGTCCTGCCCTGCATCCTGCCTTTGCCCTGCCCTGCCCTGCATGCCTGCCTTTGCCCTGCCCTGCCCTGCCCTGCAGGCCTGCCTTTGCCCTGCCCTGCATCCTGCCTTTGCCCTGCCCTGACCTGCATGCCTGCTTGCTTGCTACTTTGTGGCTGCATGTCTGCCTTTGCTCTGCCCTGCCCTGCCCTGCATCCTGCCTTTGCCCTGCCCTGCATCCTGCCTTTGCCCTGCCCTGCATGCCTGCCTTTGCCCTGCCCTGCCCTGTCCTACATGCCTGCCTTTGCCCTGCCCTGCCCTGCATGCCTGCCTTTGCCCTGCCCTGCATCCTGCCTTTGCCCTGCCCTGCCCTGCATGCCTGCCTTTGCCTTGCCCTGCCCTGAATGCCTGCCTTTGCCTTGCACTGCCCTGCATCCTGCCTTTGCCCTGCCCTGCATGCCTGCCTTTGCCCTGCCCTGCATGTCTGCCTTTGCCTTGCCCTGCCCTGCATACCTGTCTTTGCCCTGCCCCGCATGCCTGCCTTTGCCCTGCCCTGCATGTCTGCCTTTGCCCTGCCCTGCATGCCTGCCTTTGCCCTGCCCTGCATGTCTGCCTTTGCCCTGCCCTGCCCTGCCCTGCATGTTTGCCTTTGCCTTGCCCTGCCCTGCATGCCTGCCTTTGCCCTGCCCTGCATGCCTGCCTTTGCCTTGCCCTGCCCTGCATGTCTGCCTTTGCCCTGCCCTGCCCTGCCTGCCTGCCTTTGCCCTGCCCTGCATGCCTGCCTTTGCCTTGCCCTACCCTGCAAGCCTGCCTTTGCCCTGCCCTGCCCTGCATGTCTGCCTTTGCCTTGCCCTGCCCTGCATGCCTGCTTGCTTGCTACTTTGTGGCTGCATGTCTGCCTTTGCCCTGCCCTGCCCTGCATCTTACGTTTGCCCTGCCCTGCATCCTGCCTTTGCCCTGCCCTGCATTCTGCCTTTGCCCTCCCCTGCATGCCTGCCTTTGCCCTGCCCTGCCCTGCATGCCTGCCTTTGCCCTGCCCTGCCCTGCCCTGCATGCCTGCTTGCTTGCTACTTTGTGGCTGCTTGCCTGCCTTTGCCCTGCCCTGCATGCCTGCTTGCTTGCTACTTTGTGGCTGCATGCCTGCCTTTGCCCTGCCCTGTTCTGCATGTCTGCTTTTGCCTTTGCCCAGCCCTGCATCCTGCCTTTGCCCTGCCCTGCATGCCTGCTTGTCTACTTGTTTGTGGCTCCATGCCTGCTTGAAGTTCAGCTTGTCCCAGGATGCAGCAAGTAGATTTACAAGGAAAAACCCCCAATACAAACTAACCATTACATTGAAAATGTTCAGCATATTTTATTTTCTAAAAATTGCTTTTAATGATTCTGGTTAAGGTAAACATATTTAAGACATTTTTGTGGCAAAACGTATGCCTTGAATTTTCTGGGAATAGCCCATGAAATCCTCTTTAATTGGAAATAGTTTTGTATTACAGATACACGTTAAGAGAAGTATAAAATGTACAAACAAACAAAAATTAAGATCTGTTTAAAAGAGACAATTTATTTTGAATAACTTTTTCATGTGGCTTTAATTATTTCTGAGATCTTCCTTATTATTGGTTTAAGATGTTCAATACCTGGTTCCTTTTTAAAGTGCTCCACTCTAGATGTTTCTCATAGTGTAATGGAAAGAGTATAGAAATTTAAGACAAGCATAGGGTACCCTGCCTTTAAACAGTTATTTGTCAATTTAGTTTGCTGTATTCTCGTGGTAGCTTCAACAAAAGTATAAAAAAACTATTTCTGCTAAAGTTTTTCTTGATAAACATGAATTAGATAGTAAAATAAAATTTTGTAAGAAAGCTTTTAGAAGCTATATAAAAAAAATCTGATGTGTTGCACTCAGTTGAGTTTTTCTATTCTTGTGTTAACCATTCTTACGAACTCTTATCCTTCTATCTTCTTCATGTTAGCTGAGATAAACATTTGCAGAAATTATCTTATTGCTTGTTTTCTTTCATGTGCAATGGGAATATGAGAATATGTAGGCTTTGAGTGACTTTGTACAGTTAACATATAAAAAAATGAATAGTGATGTTCCGTTTGACAGAAGTATAATTTCTCCAAAATTCACACAAATAACAAGATATATCTTTGAAATGGTTCACTCTACAAAAAATTTATTCAGACATAAATTGTGTGTCTAAAATAAGAACAAATTAGAAATTGAAAGCTTCACTTATCTTAGTAATATTACAGATCTTCCAGAGCTGACATGCTTCAAGTTGCACTCAACTTATTTCCATAGCTTTGAAAATAAGTAGGATACAACTTGTAACATGTCAGCTGTGGAAGATCTTGCAATATTACTAAGGTAAGTGAAGCTTTTAGTTTCTAATTTGTTCTCATTTTAGATTCTGTTGTTTCACTGTTAATAGCTTCAATTTTTCCTTAATAAATTGCGTGTTTTAGCAAAATATACATTTTTTGTATATTAATCTCAGGCCATGATAGTCTGAGTGGACATTTGTTCAAGATTGGATTAATGACTTCCCCATAGTGCTGTTTATGTGAAAAAAATGACTTAATGAACGTTGATCACGTAATTGTATGGGAAATTCTCCAAAATCAAGAAGATCTAGTCTCTAAACATTGAGAGGCAAGAAGAAGAATGATTTTATTATCAAATTCTGAGCATTAGACACACACACATTTTTTGTATAGTAAGATTTGGTGTATCTCTTACAATTTAGAAGTTATGCAAAAGTCATCCAGAGTGAATAGGACTTATGGACTATAGGCAGAAAATTCAAGATATACCTACATTTGAATTTTTGTGTGGAATACAATACTTCCTCTACTTTACTAAACATAATAGAGAAAGTAATAAACGATAAGTAGAGAAATTTATTTAAATGTGGCATAACTAATTTAAGTAGGTGTTTGAAATGAACCTTCCCTGATGGGATTTATTAGCTTTCTTTTAATTATGCTGTATGCTGTTTTGGGGGTATGCAGATCTGAAAGCTGGGGCAGGTTTCCTCCGGGTTCTCGGTTTCCCCTGCCATCTCATTCCACGAGTGCTTCATCTTCATTCCATGTATCAGTGTAACTGCCTGCAGTGCCGTAGCAGTAAAAGATGCATTAAACAGTACAAAAAAAAAAAAAAAAAAGATCTGAAAGGATGTATTTTCAGAGAACCCTTGATACTGAATTTGTAGGTGCTATATAATGTGTTCTCTACCTGAAGGAAGTAAAAATGAACCATTTCAGGGATATTATGGTACGGAGACTGCCTCTATGATCAAGAGATCAGGTTTTTGGCTTTTAAAACCAGTTCCAGTTCTACCTCTTAAACTTTGCCCACACACGGCTTGTGTGTTTAAAAACACCAACAGTAAGTTTGTTGGCATAAATAAATAATAATTACCATGTGAAGGTTATTTAATCCTGGGATATAAAGTACTTGCAATAGTAAGTCACCATTGGGGTAATTGTCTCTGATGTGAGACTGCCTTTGTGGTTTACCAGGAAAAATACGAACTGGCTTGAGAATTTAGTGTCATTCTGGCAGTTTGTCACAATAGCTCAGTGGTAGAGCGTCCGCCCGGCAAGCGGAAGGTCTGTGGTTCAAATCCCAGTTGTGGCATTGAATTTTTAAGTTCCGGTTCTACCTCTTAAACTTTGCCCACACACGGCTTGTTGTTTAAAAACACCAACAGTAAGTTTGTTGGCATAAATAAATAATAATTACCATGTGAAGGTTATTTAATCCTGGGATATAAAGTACTTGCAATAGTAAGTCACCATTGGGGTAATTGTCTCTGATGTGAGACTGCCTTTGTGGTTTACCAGGAAAAATACAAACTGGCTTGAGAATTTAGTGTCATTCTGGCAGTTTGTCACAATAGCTCAGTGGTAGAGCGTCCGCCCGGCAAGCGGAAGGTCTGTGGTTCAAATCCCAGTTGTGGCATTGAATTTTTAAGTTCCAGTTCTACCTCTTAAACTTTGCCCACACACGGCTTGTGTGTTTAAAAACACCAACAGTAGGTTTGTTGGCATAAATAAATAATAAATAATAATTACTTTATTATTATATTTCAGGAGCTGGAAGAAAGGTGTGTGAAGTTCTCTGTGAATCGTATGTCGGCTGTTATGGAAACTGAAGGCTATAAGGAGATGGATCAAGAAATACGCTTGAAGTTACATGAAAAGACTGTGGAATTTGGGGTATGTAAAATCATAAATTATAATATTTTAGGTCAGTGGCAAACCTGAAGGGGTGTTTGAGAGCCTTAGGTTATCCAAACTGAACACAAATAACCTGTATGGTATATTTTGGACGTAAACGCAAGAAAGCAGTGCCTAAAAGTAATCAATTAGTTGCTCTCAAGGTGACTTATAATAACATAAAGGTGTAGGAGTCTGGATAACGCCAGACTTACACTTGCTTCCTAGGGATTACTAAGCATTTGCCCCTCTCCAACCCACACTAATGCTTGTAGGCATTCTCAGAGTCTAGACTCCAACTTCCTACTGCGTGAAACTACGAATTAAAAGGCATGTTAGCTTTTGTGCTGCAAATTTAAAGTATTTGCAGTTTTTCCTTCATTATGTGCCTTTCTCTCATACTTTATAACTAGTGAGATTAATGTTTTGGTTATCCATTTTATTAAAAGATCATCATCATCCTTTTCTTTTGAAGAAAAATGTAGTCTAAAGAACTAGACAGACAACACATCTGAATATTGTATAGAAGTGATGCAGTATTATTAGTTATGGTAGGCGTTGTGTTGGAGTGTTTTGTTTCCCATTGTTTGATTGTTTGCATTATATCGTTTGCAGTTGGCCTAGTGCGATTATCTTTTGTCTTCATTGTAAATGTTATAGATATTAACGAATAAAATTGTGATAATAAATACACTAATATTATTTCAATTGTGGCCTCCAGAGCAAAGAAGACTATCTCATTAGAAAGACTAAAAGTTAATACATCGACGTAACATATAATTTTCACGGGGGTCGCGTCTCAAGGAAAATTATTAGCTGTAAATTGTGAACATACTTCATACCCGTACCACGACCGAGATAGGAAAGAAAGAGTCATCGCAGTTCATCGAAAGAGTTAGCCGGATCTTTTATACGAGAAAAGAATTCATCATACCGACCCTTCAAAGTGACGACGAGCAGAAGATTCCCTTCATACTGGTGACGGAAGATACCAGCCGGAAGAGACTCCTTCAGAAGGATGGAAGCCAAAAAATAACTTTCCAGTTCTAATGCTACAGAGAGTATCTATGGCTCACAGCAAGTATAACAAACTGCACATTATATTGTTATGTCTGCATAGTATTTGGAGGAGAAAGTGAAAGGGATGAGATTGACTTAAGTTGTATAAATTTTTTTCATAGAAGGCATCTAAATATCAAGTTTCTGGAAGAATATATTGAACATCTAATGTTTTTACCTTCTTAGAAAATGTTGTTGGCTAATGCTGGATTTCTGACAATGAGGTCATTAATCCTCTTGCTCTCCAATATTTTTCACTGATTGATAGGGCGCTAGAAGTGGCCAGGCATATTTGAAGGTGGTCTTGGTCCATTTCTTCTTGCAAATCACATAGAGGACAGAGTGGTAAATAATATATCCCAATTCTGTTCAAATGTTTTGCCAGACAATTATGTCCCATAATCAACCTGAAGGTTGCAACTGCCATTTTTTGAGGATACTCGGGAATTACTGTTTGAATGTTTGGTAGTTCCCATCTTTTGTTTTTTGATTTTTCATAGTAATATTTTACAATACATAATTCCTTTAAATTCAGTGTTGACTAATTTTTTAGCTGCGTAAAGTGGTAGGTTAACTATAGATTTCTGTACACTGCTGGTACCCTTTTTTGCAAGAAAATCAGCTTTGTCATTACAACTCAGTCCACAGTGAGCTGGTATCCATTGGAAGATTAGGTGTTTTTGAAGTGCTGTTAGACGGGTAAAGATTTTCCAACATTCTACAATTGTTTGGTTTTTTGGTGACAACTTGGAAGTAATTGCTGTCCTGGAATCTGAGAGAATAACTGCTTGATGAAAATGTGAAATTCTATACAAAATATTTTGGACGGGTATTCGAATTGCTTCAATTTCTCCATCGAAGTTCATAATTCCATAACCTAAAGATTTGTAATAGGAAAAGAGGTGATATGTGACTCCAGCACCTGCTCCATCTTGGTTTGATATCAATGATCCATCAGTATAAATATGGAGCCATTTCTGTTCTGGAAATCTAGTATGGATTGTCTCTAATGACAATAAATTTATAAAACTAGTTGGAGTATCACTTTTCTTAACTTCTTCTGTCAGGTGTAAATAATATGTGATGTCTAATGTTTGTGTCAAATTGACTTTAGATGTGAAGTTTTCCTTTGAATTAGGAAGGTCTACATTCCTCTTGAAGTCTTGAATTTTGGAAAGAAAGCTCTCCTGAGTCTTTAGTGTATGTATAAAATTTCTCATTTCATGTATTTAATGGGCATTTGATCAACTTTATATGTTGTATAAGAGCTGTTTTTTACTTTCTCTACTCGATGTCAAGATTTCACCAGGAATATATGTTTTAAGACCCCCTGAATCCAAAAAAAAAGCATTTTTAGAAAAATGTCTGTGTGTCTGTGTGTGTGCGTGTGCGTGTGCGCGTGCGCGTGCGTGTGTGCGTGCGTGCGTGCGTGCGTGCGTGCGCATGTGGGTGAACGGGCGGGAGTGCGTACATGTGTGTGCCAGTCTGTGGACAGCATAACTCAAAAACGAAAAGTTGGTTAAAAACAAAAGTTGGTATTTAAGTTTAATATCTTTTAAGGATGTGACACAAAGATTCTGAAGAAAATTCCTCCTGTGTCCTCCACCTCGGCCCATTACAGTCATCATTGGTGGGGTGCAGTACTGGAAGGTGGTATGTGGTCAGCATCCCAATCCCTCCCGGTCAGTTATGCGGTCTTCACGACCTGGGACTGCTACTTTTCCATCAAGTAGCTCCTCAATTGGTCCCCCTGGGACTAACGAGGCTGAGTCCACCCTGTGCCAAACCTTCCAGAGGGGATAAAATCCCTATGCTGGTACCGGAGATCAAACTTGGATCCTCCACGCCAGAGACAAGCATGCTATGGATGCAGTCGCTCTTTATATTACATTTTCTATTTGTTTGGTCCATGTAAGTTTGGTATCAAATGTACGTGCCAAATATTTTGCTTCCTTTGTGTCTGGTAATTGTTGAACCTCAAAATTTAATTTTATTTTTAATGGTTTTTTCTTTAGTGGAAAGATTTGGTAGTTTGATTTTGTTGTATTAACAGTCATTAAATTTTCTTTGGTCCACTTTTGTAGGTTGGTTAAGGATTGTTGCTTGGTTTTTCCTAGTTCTGTACTTTTATTTCTTGGTTTTGAAGCCCACATTGCTAAGTCATCAGCAAATAGTGCACACTTCACACCTGATTCTTGTATTTGTTGTGGCAGATCATTAATAAATATATTAAAAAGTGTAGTGCTGAGCACTGCACCTTGTGGTAAGCCATGGTATACTTGTTCATATTTAGATATCTTCCATATCTACTAGCAATAAATCGTTGAGTTAGGAAATTACATAGCCATGAAAACATTGGACCTTGTATCCTTATTTTTTTTTTAACTTTCTTTAGTAGTTTTTTTCTGCATATAGAATGATATGCACTTTGAAAATCAATAAAAACTGATACATTATCTTCTTTTCTATTGAAGGAGTCTTTGATTTTGAGAAGTAAGACTTGTTCTTAAAAATGGAGTGTGCATTAGATTCGCGTAAATATGGTATATCTCTTTCATGGTATTATTTTATACATTAGGAATACAGTAGCAACAGTTGAATCTTTAAATACAGTAGCGTTACATAAATAAAATTATTGAGATTAAATTTAAACACATCTTTTGGCATTTAATTTCTAATTAAGAAAGTTTCAGTTTATAAATAAAATACTTAATCCTCAACTATATGAACATTTAGAGCATGTGATTGTGATTGAAGGGACGGAGGGATTGTCACTTGGTGCACCAAAGAATCATTTCTCCTACTCAGGGAGAGGGGAAAGAGGCAAGTCCTGTGGCCCGGGCAGCAACTAGTGCGTCCTGGTCATCAACTCCTAGGATAGGCCAGGGAAGAAGACTACAGGGAGTGAGTGGTCGTCCATATGTGCGGGAACTATTTAAACGTTACTAACTATGTCTAGGAATATGGCCCTTGGATATAGATTGTATGGATGCACCAGAAATACACTGTGATAAGCTTAAGAACTTTAAGCACAAAAGATGTTCAGCTTAGAAATTAAACCAGTATCGCGATCGCCCAGATTAAATCTACCAAAGCTGTTAAAGCCGCAGATTTGAAATTTGATATGAAGTTGACCAAAAATTCTGATAATGAATGCATTAAAAGTTAAAAAGGTGAGATCTGTTAATTGAATCTTCTCAAAGTATGTTTTCTACAATACATTTTGCATAATGTACAGTTGCAAGATTATATTTATGAAATGTAGGACACTAGATAAACCTAAGATCTAATTAGAACATCAACTAAATGTATATAACGTAAGTCTGCATATACTTTATGATGCCTACAGTTGTGTGGACAAATTCCAAGGGCATAATCAAGAGTTCAACCTTGCTGCGTTACCAGTGACAACGGTTATTGTCCTACAACTCTAAGTGGGTATACATTAAATGTCATTTTATGTGCTTCTTTCCATGCACAACAAGTAAGTTCTTATGATTGATGCAACTAGCTGATATATATTTTATTTACTGAAAATAAAATTTATAAGTACACTTAATCTCTTAAAAGAGAACTGAATTGTTATATGGTTTCTGTTGGTTTGATAATGTGTAATAATGGAGCCTGTTATATTTAGTTACATGTTGAAAGTGTAAGAGTTATATTCTTCTATAGTGTTTGTTCATATTGATTACAGGTTTTATGTTGTATAGTTTATAGTGCTAATAATAAAATATAGTTTTTGACAAAAAATAAAATAATTTAGTCTTGCACTCAGTGTGCTGAATGAATGAATGAATGAATGAAAAAGGTTTTTGGGCATGTTTAACAACATGCCCTGGCTGTTTTAGGGATAATCCCTCTTCAGCCGCGTTATATGGTATTTTTGTTTTATACGTATGGAAGATCTTTCGGGTGTGTGCGTGTGTGTATGTATTGTGCGTGGGATGTGGTCTATGATTATTTATGATGAGTGTGTTTACATTTCTAGCTGTAAGTGATGTTGGCTTCTGCCCTAGAAGATTTTGAGTTTTGATAATTGGAAGTGTTTAGCTTGTCGGTGCTGCAACAGCTCATACGGGAGTTTTTGTTTTGGTTGTGTTATTTTGTGTGTTTGGTTATGTGTATGAGTGTTTTATTTGTTGCGTGATGTTGTGGTTTTGTATGTTTTTATCTGTCGTTTATAAAGATAGCCAGTTGGTTTCCTATTCTGGTTGTGTTTATTGCTTTTTTCAGGGTCTTTTGTGCTGTTTGGGTTAGATTGTGAAGGAATCTTGCTCTGTGGATTGGTGGCGTTATGTCGTAGATTGGTGGTATAAGCGTGCTTAGAATTTGTGTAATGGTCGTGTTTGTGATTTGTCTTATGTATGTAGTTATGTTTTCTTGGATATGTGTTATCTGTTCCTGCAATGACTTTATTTACTGTTCGGTGTGTCCTATGACATGTTTGAATGTGCCTATTGTCTCATGTGCCGTTATGTCTTTCTTTGTCACTGGTATTTTCGGGTAGTTTATCTTGGGCCAGTCAGTCACGTGTTGTGGTTTGGGTGGTGTCGGAATATTGTGGGGGAAAATGTGTGTCTTGGCAGTATGTTCTGGTTGTGTTGGGGGTTGTCGAGGGTACATTGGGCATTTCACTTGCCCAGTGAAATGTCCATTTTGTCGGCATGTGGAGAAGTAGGGGGTGTTGTGTTTTATGGGGTGGTTACAGCGTCTAGTGTCAGTGTTGTGTCCGCAGTGGAAGCAAGTGGGTTGTTGTGTGCATTGGTCCTCCTGATGTCCGTTTTGTTGGCAATGTCGGCATGGTACGCGTCTGTCGGTGTGTCTTGAAGGCTCAGCACGGAAGATTTGTTTTTCTATGATGGCGCCTTCTTTAAGGATGGTGTTTATTGTCGCTACACAGATACTGAAAACTCGTACCAGTGGTGTCTGTCTGTTCTGGCATATGATTCTTGATACTCGTGTGATTTGTGGGTATGTTTCTTGGATGCTGTGGAGTATGTCATCATCTGTTATGTCGTATGGTAGTCCTTTAATAACAGCTGTGAGGGTTTTTCGTCTGGAGGTTGAGTCTGGGTTTGATGTGGTCGGTCTGTGCTGTGATAGGGAGTTTGTATAGTGCGCAAACTTCCCGAAATTGTGTATGGGGATGGTTTGAGTGAAGGTGACAGCTTGTTGTTGATTGCGGAAAGTGAGTGCGAAAGTGTTTCTTTGAATTCTTTGGGCACGGTACAATGTGTCAGTGTCGAGGTGGGTCTTGCTCATTAGGCTTCTGATAAGCCACGGGTTTTGTTTTTCCGGGTTGCAGTTCATTATGTATATCGTGAAGTAGCCGTGTGGTGTAGGTGGAATGTATGTAGTTGGAGTGGGTGTGTATGTGTTTGCTTCGTTAAATAGTGCTCCTATCCTGCTGCCTAGTTGCGTCGTGGATTCTAAGCTAGTGTCTGAGTCATTGTTGGAGGATTGGGACGACGAGCTGCTGTAGCTTGAACTAACAGAGTGTGTGCGTTGACGTGTTGTATGTTTTTGTTTGTGTGTATTACTTGTTGATGGCATAGGTGTGGGTGAGGGAGTCTTCGTTACGTGTGTTTGGTCATAGTGTGTTGGTGTTGGCGTTCGTCGTGTTTGTGTGTCGTGTGCTTGAAGCACACGTCTAATTTATCTACCACCCACCTAGTATGTAGAGGAAGGAATGTGTTTCATCCAAAATTTCAGTATGAAAACCAAAAGTAGGATAAATACCTCGAAATTAATTGTTCTTTCATACACACGATTTTAAAGGGGTAGAGTGGGACTGAAAAATTCAATGCCATAGCCGGGATCTGAACCATGGATCTTCCAGTCTCTGTCCAGCTGCTCTAACCTCTCAGCTACCATGGCCAACATTAAATACTTAAACTCACCTGCATTTTCCCGGTGAACCACAAAATGAGATCTCACATACCTGTGAGATAACATACCTAAATGCTCAGCTGTATTTATAGACCGCTACAGGTATTATTTTTGTATTTAGTTTACATGAATTCTCAAGAGTTATTTTGACCATGCATGTCATCGTTGATGTTATCTGATTATGTGAACATATTATTGTCTCTTAAAAACTAGGATATTATGTAGTTTATTAATTTACAATGATAAGGTGCAAATAACTGCAGTGCCTGTGAAAGGTTATTGTGTTTTTCCTTGTCACATTTCCCTCCAACTTTCTGTAATACAATAAACTGTTGATAAAGGTTCATATTGTATTACACAAAGAACATACCACTGTAAGCAATTCTAATGCTGAAAATATGAGAGTAAAACCAAGCAATCTATTTATAGACCGCTGGGTATATGTGTTATCGCATGTGAGCACACGGGAACCCTAGCACGATGCAACAGACAAAAACATTGTTACTTCTGTAATAGTATGCAAGCATCTGTGATTAATCAAAGACTTGATCATTTTCTTAGTTGAGAGGGTACAGGCCACATTAAGGTTGTAGACGTGTCACCAATTGGGAGACATGGCTACGCAAGTCATGGGTTGTACTTGAACTCTCGAGGCAAAGATATGCTTACGCATTCCATTGCTAAAAGTGTCTCACTTAGATCCTGTGACAGAGTTGTGGGAAAAATTCCTGTTGTCATAAGTTGCAGGTCCTTTTTTAAGTTAAGTGTGCCCCAAAATAAGTATAGTCAGAGAACCTTAAAGGAAATTGTAACGTTTGGACCGAATATCTTTAAATCCTTTAATAACTTAACAAATAATGCTCCTCACACCAACAATAGTAATAATAATCTTAACGAAAATAATAAAAATAATGATGATGATGATAACAATAAGAATAGTAATAAGAATTGTTTGTCAGTATTCCATCAAAATATAAGGGGCTTAAGAAACAAAGTGGATGAACCTATCATTAGTCTAAATACTCAGAAACAACTAGCACATTTATTATGCATTTCTGAACATCACCTGACACTACAGGAATTTCACCCAATTTTATTGCATGGGTACTTTTTAGGAGCAGAGTTTTCTAGGAAAAATTTACACAAAGGTGGAGTGTGTATATATGTTAGGAATGATTTGACATATAAAGTTTTAGATATATCCAAGTTTAATGCTGAACAAGACCTCGAAATCCGTGCAGTTCATTTAAATCAAATTAATATAATCATAGTAGCACTATATCGATCTCCCTCAGGCAATTTCGAAATGTTCAGAAAGCGTCTTGAACATTCCCCAAATTTTTTACTTAAACCAAAGAGGGAACTAATAATATGTGGTATTATAAATATTGACTATTTAAAATCTAGTTTTCAAAGGGAACAACTTATCTGTTTATTTGCAACATACCACATGACACATACAGTTAACTTTCCAAAAAGAATCCAAAATAATTCTTCCACTGCTATAGATAATACATTTGTAAATTCACATAGAATTAAGTCTTGCACTGTCTCACCAATAACCAATGGTCTATCAGATCATGATGCGCAAATTATATGCATTAAAAAGATCATTTTAAATCTCAAACCTTAATACACACATCAGAAATATAGAGAGGTAAATGAAATACTCTGAACAAGTTTAGCAAAAAACTTCAACTCGAATCTTGGAATCAAACTTACCAAATGAATGGAACCAACAATAAATATAATAGTTTTCGCAAATGTTTCAAAACTCACTTTGAATGGTGCTTTCCTGTCAAAATCAGCAAACTAACTTGAAAAGTGACAATGCTTGGATCACTTTAGGTATAAGGACCTCATGCAGACATAAACGAGAATGATATCAATAAGTAAGAACTAGTAACAGTTTAGAATTAAAACACTACTTCAAAAAATATTGCAAAATTCTAAAAAGGGTAATAAAAGCAGCAAGAGTATTGTATTAGAATAAGCTAATCCAACACTCTGACAACCAAACAAAAACTACTTGGAATATAATAAATAGAGAACCAAGTAAATTTTCATTACAAACCGACTCAATAACATTAAACGTGGACAATCAAGAAATTAACAAACCCCATGAAGTTGCAGAAATCTTTAACAAATTCTTTATAGATGTAACAAATAATCTAAATATTAACTATGGAAGTAAAGAAGCAGCACTAGAATTTCTAAGATCAAGTTTCGCAGAAGCACTGCCAGAATTTAAAGCTAATCTGACGACACCTGCGGAAATAAATAAAATTATTAACTTCTTTAAAACAAAGAATTCCCATGATTATGATGAAATAACAAAAATCCTGAAATCATGTTCATCCCAAATTAGCACTCCCCTGAGTTATTTGTGCAATGAGTCACTAAAGACCGGAATTTTCCCTAACAGAATGAAATTCTCGATTGTAAAACCCAGTTTTAAAAAAGGTGAATGCAACAATGCTTCTAACTATAGGCCAATTTCTCTCTTACCAGTTTTTTCAAAAGTTCTTGAAAAAGTAATGTTCTACAGGCTGTACAAATACCTCAAATATAACAAGATACTAGTGAAAGATGAGTTCGGATCCAGAAAGGGCATTTCAACAAATAATGCAACTTGTAAACTTACACATGAAGTGTTAACTGCCCTAAACAATAAAATGCATGTTACTTACTTACTATCCGGCACTACAGCCCTATGTGGGCCTTGGCCTCCTTCACAATCAGTCTCCATGCTTTTCTATCCTTAATTTTTTCTCTCCATTCTTTCACCTTCATAGTGTTCAAATCATCAATCACTCCATCAATCCATCTCATCCTGGGTCTTCCTTTCTTCCTTGTTGAGTATAGTCTTGCTTTAAACACTCTTAAAGGTATTCTATTCGTCTCCATTCGTTCCAGATGTCCCATCCATTGTAGCCTTAGTGCTTTAATAAAGTGTACTATATCCTCTCCTTTTATAAGTTGGTTGATTTCCTCATTATAACATATCCTCCACACACCTTGTTCTACTACAGGGCCATATATTCTCCTTATTATCTTGCGTTCAAATTTTCTTAATTTCTCTTGGTCAGACCTTGTCAGTGTCCAGGTCTCTGCCCCATATGTAACTACTGGTCTTATCAATGTTTTATATATCAGGGTTTTATCTTTCCTAGTTAGTATTTTATTTTTTAACAATTTTAAATTTGCAAAGTATGGTTTATAATAATCGTCGGAGAGCAATGTGTATAGCCTCAATTTATCCATCATAATTTGTTGTGTCTCTGCCAACAGAATGATAAAAGGAAAAATGTGAACACGTAACTCCAGCTCCAGTAAGGTTTTCCTTGGAGGATCCATCAGTATATATGTGCAGCCATTCTTCTGTGGGATACCGAGTATTGATTGTTTCCAGAGCTAGAAGTTTTTGTATTTCTTTTGGTGTGTCTGATTTACTTATTTCCTCTATTAATTCCAAACTGAAGGTAGGTTGCAATAATTCCAATGGATTTTCTCTTATAAGTAGATTTTCTCTGGTGTTAGGAATGTTCAATTTGGATTTAATCTGTGTTACCTTTTCTAGGAAACTACTATGAGTTTTAAGGATTGAAGGGGGGAGGTTCTCTTCTGTCCATTTAGAGTTTGGCAGTCGTAACATTTTCTCGTGTTGGAGCAATGCTTGTTCTTCTATTTTTGTTGTTATTGATGGGGTCCGTGTTAAGGCAAGCATGGCATCAATAGGTGTGGATTTAACTGCTCCAGTGATTAGGCGAAGAGCCTGATTTTGTATTTGTTCAAGTTTATTGTTGTTAGAATTTGCTGCTGTTATTAAAGCTTCAGAACAGTACAAGAGGTTTGGTTTAACATACATTTTGTATGTTGTGTTAAGGACTCTCCTTGAGCAGCTCCATTTAGCACCAGCTAACCTTTTCAGGATTTGCAGTTTCTTTTCAACCTTTTCTGAGATGTTTGTTATATGTTTTTTCCAAGTTAGCTTTCTGTCGAAAGTGATGCCTAACTATTTGGCATCATCAACTGCTTTGAGTGGTTTACCATTATAATTTATGTTAATATTAACTGGTTTGTATTTTAGTGTAAATAATTCATAATTTGTTTTTTCCACATTGATAGTCATGAGGTTTTTGGAGCTCCATTCATGTACTTTGTTTAGGGCTGTTTCTATTCTGTCTTTAATTAATTCAGGTTTTTTTGGAGAGCCTGAAGTCCAAATGACTACATCGTCAGCAAATAAAGCAATTTTGGTTTCTAAAGTTTTTATTATTGATGGAAGGTCATTTATATATATGTTAAAGAGTGTTGTGCTCAGAACAGCACCTTGTGGAAGTCTTCGGTGTGTTTGTTTATATTTGGAAATGTATGTATTATATTTTGTGGCACAAAATCTTTGTGAAATAAACTGAGTTATCCATTTAAGCATATTACTTTTCACACCTATTGATTGCAACTTCTCAATTAATTTGTTTCTCCACACTGAGTCATATGCTGATTTAAAATCAATGAATACTGCCAAGGTATCCTCCTTTCTATTGAAAGCTTCCTTGATGTCTTGGCTTAGTAGGAGTATATTTTCACTTGTACTATGATTCTGTCTGAAGCCGGTCTGTGAACTATTAAGTTGTAATATTCTAGGAACCAGTTAAGTCTAGATGCCACCATTCTTTCCATCCCTTTTGCAATAACACTGGTCAAAGATATTGGTCTGAAACTATTAATATTGTTTGAAGGTTTGTTTTTCTTTAAAATCGGGATGATAATGGCTTTTTTCCAGTCGGAAGGTACAGTCATTCTCCAACACGTGTTATACAGTTTAAGTAGGATTTCTTTTCCTTTCCTGCCAAGGTGTTTAATAAACTCTGGGTGGATCTTGTCAGGTCCTGGAGATTTTTTGTTCTGTAATTGTTCTATTGCTAAATCCAGTTCTGTTTCGTTAAAATCCTGAATAAAAATATAATTTCGTATACCTTTTGGCTTATTAGTTTCTCTGATAGTTTTTTGGATAGCCTTATCTTGTTTTTTATATGCTTGGGGTATTCTTTGTGACTGAGCATAAGTTGTTGAGGGATTCTGCATTTCCCTATCTGTAGTTAAGCTTTTGTTATTATGTTTTAATGGTTCAGTTGTATTTTTTGATAATTTTGTTTTATTAAGGAATTTGTATATTTTATATTGTGTATATATATATATTTTATATTGCAGAGCAGGAGGATTAATGACTTCATTGTCAGCAATCCAGCATTAGCTAACAACAACATATTTTATTTCCATCTTTCCTATAGTCCATATGTTCTACAAAATTTGTGAAACTGGCCCTCTTTGCTGTAATTAATTCTTTCTTAAAAATGGCTGCTTTTCTTCTCCAATTTTGTACATCTTCTGGACACTTGGTTCTTTCAGCTTTGACTCTTGCTATATTTCTTTCGTGTTTTAACTTAGATAAACATTGAGACCAAAAGTAGCTATATTTCTTTAACTTTCCTTTGGGGATATGTGTTTTGGCTGCTGTCAATAATATTTCACAAATTTTTTTTATTCATTTCATCTGTTGACTTGAACTCTGATTCTAACAGTATATTACACTTCCCTTCTATCTCATTTTGGAAACTGAACCAATCTGCTTTTTTAAAATTCCAAGAAGTTTTAATTTTTGGTTTGTTACTTTTATTTATTAGACCTCTTATGGAGTTTATGGTGGTTCTGTGGCCTGAACCTGGGTCTTCTATTATTTCTCTTTTTGTATTGTCAATTATGTCAGATGACACCATCAGAAGATCAGGATTTGTACCTGAACCATTATAATGAAGGTAAGTGGGTGGATCATTTGGATTAAATATTAATTCCATTGTTGATGAGTTTAATAGATCTTCTATGACTCTTCCTGCTGAATTTATATCTCTGTAGCCCCACCTAGGGGAGTGTGCATTAAAATCACCTATTAAAATACTTTTGGGTTCTATGGGAATAGAATTTAGATCTAGTGTATTGTCTGGAGGATTGTAGATACTGTAAATTCTATAGTGGTAGTTACTTTTCCATACTTCAATTTTAACTATTTCTGATTTATCTTGTTCTTCCATTGTTTTTTGGATTTGGATAGTAGCTTTCATATTTCTTTTAATCCCTGTAAGAATACCACTTGCTATTTGATGAGCCTTTGGAAGTATATGTGTAGTGTACTGATTCATTTCAAAGTGTATTTCCTGTTCTTCTGATGTATTGGCTTCTTGTACTGTGAAGACATCTATATCTTGGTCTTTTAATATTTTCATTAGCTCTTGTTTTTTAGGCTGGGACATGCCTCCTGCATTCCATTGTAGAATTCTTAAAGTATTGGAATTGTTGTGATGAAATTTGCCTAAAGATGTCCCCACCCGGAGATCTGATTGGGGGACAGTTTTAACTCCGGAATGTTTATCTTTAGGACTCATATTCATGTATGTGGCTTTCATGTGACTGTTTTCTTAACGGGCACCAGTTTTACAATGTGGCAGTTACATCACCCGACTTAAACCCCCATTTTGCAAGGGGGACCACACCTATCGTTGGTCAATGGGTCCATCGGACCTAGCCGGGAGGACTAAATAAATGGTATTTAGATCCAGCGACCTTCCCCTCATGTGCCTCTGAGGGACGCTGTTGTGCTGTGATAGGCCAGCACATATGTAAATGACATTTCCTCCATTTTAGATGAAACAGTTATACTGCTGTGATTTGGTCCCCAGAGCCTCATCTGTTAAAAGCAGGGTGCACCACGGGCAGTATGAGGATGGGAATTGGGTAGGAGAGGTTATAGGAGGCGCATCACTGTGGAGTCATG
The DNA here is from genome assembly GCA_030765045.1 of Tenodera sinensis. NCBI lineage: Eukaryota > Metazoa > Arthropoda > Insecta > Mantodea > Mantidae > Tenodera > Tenodera sinensis. The sequence continues at coordinate 86,008,131 of CM060973.1, read as the reverse complement.
GGGAACGAAGCTGCAGACTCACTTGCAAAGAAAGGCACAATAATAAAACAAAAGTCTAAATTCAATTTCTCATATTCCTCAATAAAACGCTTGATCATTAAAAATTTTTCTCATTCATACCTACAAGAAATAGAAACAAATGCCAAAGATAAAAAATGGCTTACTTTACCTTCCAACCCAGATATAATCCCCCAGAGACCAAGGAAAACAGTGGTTGCAGCCTTCCGACTATTGACAAATCACGACTGCTTAGCAAGTCATCTCTACAGAATAGGTATCTCAGCCTCACCAATATGTGTCCTGTGTAACGATCCAGCAGAAATGAACGAATACCACTTGAAGCTATAAATCGTTCTTCGCTTCTTGATGTATCGCTGTGTCGGCCGTTGATTTGGTTCTTTCCCTCTAGCTCTGCAAGAGATCTCTTTATCTCGGGTACGCGCAGATGTTTTCGAATAGACTACCCAAGGAAACTTTTTATATATTATTTATTGCATCTTAGATATTTTCGGGAGCTATGCCGATTGTATATGTAGAGGAATCGCACTCACGTCCGCACAGCACAACCTGCCGTACTGGTCTGTGGTTGAGTAGTCACCAGACGCTTTCTCTCTTACCCACGCTAAGAAAACCGTTCTTTTTTAAATTTTCAATGTCATGACGTCATCCAAGAAAGCCTCGTATCCAAAATGCTATTTCCTTTTCCCGCAATTTAGAAATGTCCCTTTCTATTATAACATGTTCTTTTATGAATTTCGAATATATAATTACCTTTTTAGGATTAAACGATGTTTACTTTATATTTTATTAAATATATCGCACGACTTTTAAGGTTGGTAGACTTGACTTTCGAACGTGTATTTAAACTATGTAGTATGACGTCATGACTCGCTAATTTCAAACCAATAATGTGTTTATACTACAAATTTAACGACTATTATTTACTCATATCTTGCTCACCTTACAACACTTCCTGCTCTATTATCTATGTATGTTATTACTCAACACTTATCGCAAATCTCACATCCGGCAATTAAATTAAAACGTGTCTTTATCAAGCCCATTCGATTGGAAATCTAAATTTCGGTATCAAATGCCCCCATTTATGTTATTTTATTATTTCATAATAAAATAATGTAAATGTCTTGCCCGAAAGAAAAATTAAAAATTACTCCTGTATTTTGAATAATCGGCAACACTCCCATTATATACAATTTTCAATTACACTGTTTTGAAATTGGTTATTAACATATCTTCTCATTAATCTTTTTAACATGACAAACAATTGTACACTTGACTAAACATTAATCCTTAAATACTAATTACAATATGTTATGGTTTCTTCTGTGAAGCTTTTATATAAAGGTTAAATTTCAAGAGTCTTTCTTTATACTTCCTTCTTTTAGTTCATGTTTGCTCACTTCGCTCTCACTATCACTTGCACTGTGATTTTTCACTTTTGTTATTGTAACACATATCTGTACTATATCCTTTAAGCACTAAAATGTACATATATTTATATAAATCCATTACACTCTTTAGACAAGTTCTTTCTTTGTCTTTCTGTGATAACTATCTATATCTAAATATTTTAACAAATGTTTACAAAGTAAATATTCTGTTTTCTCTCTATGCGGAGATGAACATTTTAACAATCTTTCTGAAGCTGTTATTGTGAGCTCTATACAATATATTCTTAAGCTCTTTGTAGTAGATAGCAATTCACATTCTGCATTTTTCATGAATATGTAAGTACCTGACCAATATATGGTTTTCAAGTAAGCTAACATTTAAATTTTATCTCAAAGCTGATTGGGCGCCAATAGACAAATGACACTTCCAATTTTTTTTTTTTTTTTTTTTTTTTTTTTTTTTTTTTTTTTTTTTTTACATTAAATCAAGGTTCCAAGGCACCACACGGTTTCTTGTATGGTCGAAGGAGTTGTTTATGCCATCTTCCCAGACATTTTTCATTTTTAACATCTTTTAATTCATAGGTATGATAACCAAATTTTGATATAATTTCTGCAGGACCTTTATATAACAATTCCATCCTTTTGTTCCTACCTCGCAACGCACTTGATAACTTATGGTCTTTAACTAGTACCCAATCGCCTATCTTCGGTTCCCATTTATGTTTTCTACTCTTTTTCTTTAATTTTCGCTTCTCTGCCTTTTTCTTGATTCGTTCAAAAGCAATTTTCGCTCTTTCTTCTTCACTTAACTGAATGTCATTAATTTTCAGTGTTTTTGGTACCCCGATCAATATTGGTTCTGGTTCAATTCCTAACATTAATTTTATTGGTGCAAACCCAGTAGTTACATTAATGGTGTGATTGATAATCTTTTCTATCAATGGACAATATTTCACCCAATCCTTGTGATTATGATGTGTAAGTACACGTAAATAAATTCCTATATCTCGGAGGACACGTTCTATTGGATTCCCTGATGAAAAATATGAGGAGCAATAATTTAGTTTTCTTGCGTCTAATGTCACCCTAATCTTTCCATTGGCCTTAATTACAATACATAGAGGATTCACAAATTCTGAATTCGAAATTTCAATAACCTCATCTTCTAACATTGACTTTATAACTGCATCTACCTCTTCTCTTATTGTACTAGGGATAGCTCTCGCTTTATGTGTAAAAGGTTTGATGGGTATCATCTCAAACGAATGAGTATAAATATTACATTTACCAGGTTTCTCAGAGAATACTTCTTTATTTCGGATTAATATTTCAAACAGTTTATCCCTCTGTTGTTCATTTAGTTGATCAGCCTGAGTTACTTTTTCCCTCAACAATTCTTCTAAGTCTTCACTACTCTCCCTATCATAGTACCTAGTTGCGTCAGAAAACCTCAAATTGTCTATGAAATCATTTTTATCCCATTCTACATTTTCTTTATTATCGACACTGTACTCTTTGACATTTACTTCAGTTAATTCCATAGCTCCTACTTTAACATATTCTACAAAGAATGTATCCCCTTGGATTTCTTCTTCCTCTTTTTCTCTTACAATAGTTTCTGAACTACTATCTTCCACAAAAGGCACTATAATGGTCTCATCTTCAACTTTCATTTCTACAATCATGTTTTTAAAATTCACCACAGCTTCCCAGGCATAAAGACAATCACAACCTATTATAATATCTGTCACAAGTCTTCCTACAATCAGAAATAAAATTCCTAGTATTCTCCCATTTATTTCAATATTTATCATTGCTTGAAATTTTACTCTCTCTTTTCGTTTTCCCACAGCTAGCGAGCAATATATCCCATTAACTGGTAAAGACATTACTTTAAAACCACTACTTTGTAAATTATCATAAAAATTTTGTGAGCATACTGTGCTATTTGATCCCGTATCTACAATTGCATTGTATTGTTTTCCATTTACTCCAATTTTGATTTTAGGTGGATCTCCTACTTTTTCGTTTTCGTCAATTCTATTTTTCCATTCTCTTTTCTTTTGTATCATCATTTGCCTTCCAGGACTATTTATTTCCGAGTACTTATCACAATCATTACTATGATACCCAGTTCTCACTGAAGGCGCGTTTGACCGGGTCTGGCGTTTCCCTGATTTTTAGGTATTGCTCCTGTACTATTTCCCGAATTGTTACTTCTGTTTTCCTGCATTAAATCGGGGTTACTTCCTACCATGTTTTTGACCGTGTTAATGGCCTCAACCATTTCCGCATTTTCGGGGGAATTTCGTCCATTAGAATACCTTTCTCCTAGTCTTGGTGACCTCGGTCTAAACTCATTATCTCCGTTTGTCCAATACCCATCATTTGAATTTCTACTATGTCCAAAATAACGTCCCCGTCTACCTCGATCAAATCTATTTGTATTCATATAATTCACCCTTATATTTCTTCCCCTTTGATTACCATTTCTATTTTGGTGATGCCCTTCCTGGTTATATCTACCTTGATTTTCCCACCGGAATGATTCCATCCTTGGTACTGGTCCTTTATATCTTTCCCTAATCTCACTTCTATTCTGATAATACTGTGCCCCTTGCCCGAAAGAATTTACAGTTTCTTTTTCTTCATATTTATTTCCAAATGCGTGTTTTGGCTTATTGACTTCTAAGGCTGATAATAATTCGATCATAGCTGCAATGCTATCGGGTCGGGCTATGATTAGGTAGTGTTGAAGCGTTTCCGGAAAATGTGGAGTAACTATATTTATTAGATCTTTTTCATCTAAGGGAGGATCCAACATCTTCGATTTTCTCGCTATTCTCATAAAATAGTTTACCATCGATTCCTCCGATCTAGGATTAAACTTTCCATTGCTTAATTCAACTCTAATATTAGCCTGCCTACTAGCTCCCCAATATCTGGTTAAAAAGATGTTCCTAAAGGTCCTGTAATCATTATTGTTACCCATAGAAAGGCCTAGCCAATTAGCAGCATTACCCTTTAGGCATTTTCTTACTATCACCATCTTGTACTCCTCTGGTATACGTTTCACCGTGAAGTACTCTTGTAACCCTTCTAAAAAGGCTTTAGGATCATCTGAATCTTCATTTTCAAAAACTGGAGGTGTCATTTCATTTAAGACATGGTTAGGCCAATGTAAATTTGAATTGTCACCTATCCCTGAGCTATTTCCGAGATCAGAATGGGAATTACTGTTACCCCTATTTTGCATCGAAATGTCAGCTGATACACCTGGTATTGCCTCGTTTCTTGCAACTTCATTACTAAGATTGTTGTGATTACATGCATTTTCATTTAATTTCAAATTTTCTAAGGCCTCTTTTACCTGAGTAATTTCTGTTACTACTCCTTTTATTTGGTCTGTAACATCCTCCAAATTTCTAGCCTGCCTTTCACTTTCTACATCAGATCTTTCTATTCTAACTTTACACCCCTGTAACTCTTCTCTAATTTCTTCCCTTTGTTTGTCTAATCTATATGTTACTTTTTCCCTTTCTTTATCTAATTTTTCACTCACTTGTTGACCTAATTTCTTTTCAGAATTCTTTACTTCTTGCCTTATTGTCTCTAATTCTCCCTTAACCTGTTCTCTATTTTCTTTTACTTCACTACTGACTTTATTAATTTCCTCCCTAACTTCTTCCCTAAAGGTTTCTAAAGCTCTCTTCTGATTTTCCAATTGCATTCCCAATTCCTGTTGTCCCTTCTCTAATTTCTGTCCTAACTCTGTTCTTAATTCTTTACTAGTTTCATCTATCTTTTGACTTAACTCTGTACTCATCTTTTGACTTAACTCTGTACTCATCTTTTTCACTGTTCTTAATTCTTTACTATTTTCATCTATCTTTTGACTTAACTCTGTACTCATCTTTTCCACTGTTCTTAATTCTTTACTAGTTTCATCTATTTTTCGACTTAACTCTGTACTCATCTTTTCCATTATCTTTTGAAACATATTCTCTATTTCTGACATAAATGCTAGCCTTTCTGAATTACTACTAAACATTTCTGAACTACCTCTAGGTGTTTCTCTAACGTTCTGATCTTCTACTTCTTGGCATATTCTGCTACCAATTACATTCTGATTAAATTCTTCCATCCTAACTACACTTTTCTCAATTTCCGGACTCTCAAAACCTAGAAAATCGCTATCACTGTCTTCCATTTCTAAACTATTTACACGTGTTTTTCTACTCACCAATATTTCACGCACTTAAACTTGTTCACTACACGTTTCACAGATGTTCACACGCTGGGCACCTTCTTGTCTGCTGGCTCGATGCTGGCCTGGTCGTCTTGGGGTTGGTCTCTTCTCTCGACGCTACACGTTGGGTCACCTTCTTGTTTGCTGGTTCTATGCTGGCTTGGTCGTCTTGGGGTTGGTCCATTCTTTCGACGCCACACGTTGGGTCGCCATTTGAAGCTATAAATCGTTCTTCGCTTCTTGATGTATCGCTGTGTCGGCCGTTGATTTGGTTCTTTCCCTCTAGCTCTGCAAGAGATCTCTTTATCTCGGGTACGCGCAGATGTTTTCGAATAGACTACCCAAGGAAACTTTTTATATATTATTTATTGCATCTTAGATATTTTCGGGAGCTATGCTGATTGTATATGTAGAGGAATCGCACTCACGTCCGCACAGCACAACCTGCCGTACTGGTCTGTGGTTGAGTAGTCACCAGACGCTTTCTCTCTTACCCACGCTAAGAAAACCGTTCTTTTTTAAATTTTCAATGTCATGACGTCATCCAAGAAAGCCTCGTATCCAAAATGCTATTTCCTTTTCCCGCAATTTAGAAATGTCCCTTTCTATTATAACATGTTCTTTTATGAATTTTGAATATATAATTACCTTTTTAGGATTAAACGATGTTTACTTTATATTTTATTAAATATATCGCACGACTTTTAAGGTTGGTAGACTTGACTTTCGAACGTGTATTTAAACTATGTAGTATGACGTCATGACTCGCTAATTTCAAACCAATAATGTGTTTATACTACAAATTTAACGACTATTATTTACTCATATCTTGCTCACCTTACAACACTTCCTGCTCTATTATCTATGTATGTTATTACTCAACACTTATCGCAAATCTCACATCCGGCAATTAAATTAAAACGTGTCTTTATCAAGCCCATTCGATTGGAAATCTAAATTTCGGTATCACACTTGAAGACCTGTGAAACATTAAGATCAGAAGAAACTACAGTTCAAAAGTATTGGAAAGCACGAATGCTAATGGCTTCATTGCCAGATGCAAGGCACTAGAAAACAACAACAAAAACAACAACAGTATGCTTTATTCCCTGCTTGTATGCGGTCCTTTATAGTAATGCTCATTTTGGCTTCATTATCTATTATATTCCCCAGGTAACAAAACTTCTCTGTTCCTTGGAATATTTGATCACCAGTTCTTAAATCCTGTAGCTTTCTATTCCCTCCTAATATCATCATGTATTTTGTTTTCTGCGCATTAACTCTTAATCCCATTCTCTCTGTGTTTTCCTGTAATTTCTCATACACTTCTGTTATTTTATTTTTAGATCTGGCTACAATAGCAATATTATCTGCATAGGCACATTAAATATAGTGCCTCTCTGATCTATCTCTGCTATAACATGATGCAGAGCCAATATAAATAAATAAAATGCATGGAGGTGGTATTTTCTGTGACCTAGCAAAGGCATTTGATTGTGTAAATCATAACATTCTGTTAGCAAAGCTGGAATTCTATGGAATTAAACATGAAAATTTAAGTTGGTTCATATCATACCTAAAGGAAAGAAAACAGAGCGTTAAAGTAAACAGTGATACTGATAATGGAAAACAAACTTCAAATTGGAAATCAGTAGCACATGGAGTACCTACCCCAAGGTTCAGTATTAGGGCCTCTATTATTTCTGATCTATATAAATGACCTTTCACTTTATATAAAGGAAATAGCAAGTTCTGTACTGTTCGCCGATGACACTAGTGTGCTGATCACTAGCAAAAATTTAAATGAATGTATAATTAAATTGAATTATGTTTTGAACTGCATGTCCTACTGGTTTAAAGCCAAAAAATTATCTGTTAACCTGGATAAAACAAAAGTGATTAAATTCATAACTCGTCAAACATCACATACTCCAGTTGAAATAGGGATTAACGATACGTTATTAGAACAAATAGATAACATCAAATTTCTGGGTCTTCAAGTTGACAAATATTTAGATTGGAAAGCTCACATTAAGTATATCTTACTCAAACTCAGCTCATCCTGTTATGCTATCTGAGCACTGGCAAATGTTAGCTCCATAGATACACTCAAATTAGTTTACTATGCATATTTTAACTCTATAATGGAATATGGTATTTTATTTTGGGGCAATTCAGTAGACAGTAAACAAATATTCCTCATACAAAAGAAGGTTATAAGAATTATTTCCAATGCCCATAGTAAACACTCATGCAAAGATCTTTTCAGAAGACTAAACATATTAACCTTACCCAGTATGTATATATTCTCGATCCTAAAATTCTTTATATGCAATCGATCCTTATTCACAACAAACAAAGAAATTCATGGAATCAACACTAGACAGAAGAGTAATATCCATCATCCCAGTGCAAAACTTTCTTGCTTCCAGAAAGGTGTATATTATGAAACCATAAAAATATTAAATGCCCTTCCTAATAACCTTAAGGAAAAAGTTGACAATTTCAATGCTTTTAAAACTGCCGCTAAAGAGTACCTATGCTCAAAATCATTTTATTCTGTGCAAGATTATCTGAATGACCAATTATCCTATTAATTCCTATGTACCTCAGTTTATTCTATATGTGAATTACAAACTATGCTGTATGCCTATGTAACTTAGTTGCTTATATAGCCTTATAAATAGTTTCTAGCTCATTTTATTTTATTCTGTATAAGATTATTTAAATGGCAAATTATCCTGTTTTCGCTTATATAGTTTTGTAAGTATTTTCTAACTCATTTTATTCTGTATGAGATTATTTAAATGACAAATTATCCCTGTTAATGCTCATGTAGGTTTGTAAGAGCTCCTAACTCATTGTATTCTGTATAAGATTATTTAAATGACAAATTATTCATATTAATGCTTGTGTGGCTTTGTCAGTAGTTTAACTCATTGTATTCTGTATAAGATTATTTAAATGACAAATTATTCATATTAATGCTTGTGTGACTTTGTCAGTAGTTTCTAACTCATTTTATTCTGTATAAGATTATTTAAATGACAAATTATTCGAGTTAATGCTTATGTAGCTTTGTAAGTAATTTTTAACTCATTTTATTCTGTATAAGGTAATCTAAATGACAAATCATCCTGTGAAAGTTTATGTAACTCTGTAAGTGATCTCTAGGTGGCTCAGTTGGTTAGACGCTGGCCTACTGATCCCAAGGTCGCGGGTTCAAACCCGGCCCAGGCTGATGGTTTTTAAGTGTGCTTAAAAACGACATCTCCATGTCAGTAGATTTACTGGCATGTAAAAGAACTCCTGCTGGAAAAATTCCGGCACACCAGCAATGCTGATGTGATCCTGGCAATTGACAGTGTCGTTAAACAACAAAGTAAAGTAATATAGCTTCTTCAGTGACAAATCATTTTTTAATCACCTCTGATGCCTGTGTGAAAGCTATTCAAATGTATATGTATAGAACCAACTAAAAAAAAGATGCCATTCATTGCTAATTATACTATAACTGAATTATCACCATCATCATCATCATCATCATCATCATTATATTACAACTAAACATTAGAATATGAGTGTAAATGCCTAGTGTAAATTTAACAAAATTCAATTCTTATCTGACAAATTTCAGGTAAGCTTTGATTGTGTTTCCATTATCCCCCTTTACTGTTGTTTGTTTGATTCTTTTTTGTTCCTGTATATAATGAGTTTTATGTGTTCTGTATATTTATTGACAATGTTTTGTACATCACAATTGACATGTTCAATGTTCACCAGCCTCCATGGCTACTTGTGAACTCACTGAACGCAATCTAATCTAATCTGCCACATGCATTATTTGTCTTCTACAGTTTTTCTGTTTGAAACAGGGTGAACTGGTGTTCAACAATATTCTATATTGCATTCTTTGAAGCAACGATAACATTAAGTACATGGGATTCCTAAGTACATATATCTTATAGTTATTATTTTTGGGGATAAGTTTGCATCTCTGCAGTAACAAAAAGTGTAAACGATAATACACAAGTCCATTGGTTATTTCTGTTTTGCTTTTCATTGTTTTTAGGTTAGATTCAAAGATATGGCGTGTTACACTTATGACCTCATATTCAAAGGAATTGTGCTGGTTACTTACTATAAGTGACAATAACTTTTCCAGTGAAATTCACGATGATTGCAATAAAATTGATGTGATTCTTCTTCCAGATTCAGATAGTCTGACTGATGAAGATGCACTACAGGTAAAGTAAATGAGAATGGTGTTCCCGGCACGGTTGAAGTACATTTTGCTGCCTCTGAAAAGAGTGACATATAGGAAACGAAAGACTCTAGGTTTGAAAAAATAAAAAAAAAACAACTTTGAGACCAACCAACAATACAAAAAATGTGCTTCCAAGTACACAAAAATACCAGAAAATTACCATGCTTCAGATGAAAAATGGGAAGAAATGACACACATACAAACACATGCACACACCCACCCACCCACATACCCACACTCACTCACCCACACACTCACTGACTCACTCACTCATTCTCACTCGCTCACTCACTCACGCATGCACACACCTTCACTGGGCACACCAGAAATATGCGTCCCAGCTTGCACACTGCACTATTTACACTTCACTTACAATATTTACATTTTCCCGCTGTTTTCCTGCGCAGGCAGGGTGCAGCTTCTGGGTGCTTTCCAAGGCACAGGCCTCTGCTGAAATGTGTGTGTGGCCTAGAGCCAAGGTTGCATGGACCAGCGAGCCATGCCGCATCTGGAACATTTTTATTCTTGCATGCTTGCGGTGCTTCGGCTTGCCTTTGCCAATGTTAGCGATCACATAGTTTTCATGGTTCCTAATGCGCATCCATGCTGTCTTTGCTCTTTTTGCTATTGCCTCTGGGATGAATGGGATCTGGGTTTCTAGGTGGAGGATTTGGTTAGTGGTTTGGAGTGGGGCGGATAGGATCTTTCGAAGGGAAAGGTTTTGAAGGGTTTTGATTTGTTTAAGGACTCTTTTGGAGGCATTAGCCCAGGCCACACATGCATACAGGACCACCGAAATAATAAATGACCTGTATAGAATAAGTTTGGATTTCAGTTGCAACTGCTTGCTGTGGAAGATGAGGCGCACAACTTTAGCCGCTGTCTGCCTTTGTTGGTGCTATTTTTACATGGGTGGACCAGCACATCGTGCGGTCCATTGTGACACCTATGTATTTAACATGCTGACGACAGTTTAATATTTGACCACTGACCGTTAGGTCCATTGCCAAATTATGATGCCACTTTGAAAACTGTTATGTGCGTCTAAAGATAAACTTTCAGACACACACAACAGTTATGATAAAACCCCACCTACAACTGGCCAATCACTACCGTAGCCAGCACAACAATGCCCCACCCACCCCACCCATATAAATAACTGTAACGGACGTTAACGGTCAAAATTTCCACTACTTCTCTGCTTCCACATTCAAACTCTGGCCAGTGCAGACGGAGGGTCGTGTTACCCTGATGATGCCAAGCGCAGTACTTGGCGAAATGTTGGTATCTACCATGCCTTCTAGACCACGGCCTACAAGCCCGGAAGAACTAAACAATTCGAATAGTCAAGACACCAGCCGTGAAAGCCTAAATACATATATTTAAGGCTTTGGTTGCACACTTCTCAGTTGCTAAAGATGATGAAAGTAGCGGAGTCAACTGACAGAGGCATGTATCATGGTTTACTAAAGCGCATCATTGAAACTGGTTTCACTCTCGACTTAGCTTTAATGTGCGATGCCCTTCAAAAGTTATCAGAAGTAAGTCTTGAGCTACAGTCACGAGACATCACACTTTATTCGGCCCAGCGGAAAATCAGAAATCAGTTGTTGGTCTTCGAGGAAAGGAAACTGAGCAATGGTCCTCACTACTGCAAAGCTCTGAAAGCAGCAGAAGAGCTAAACTTAAGAGGAATTACATTGGAAAATGAAACAAAAAGAGTACATCTTGAGTCCAGCAGATTTTACGATTTTAAAACAACGGATGGAGAATCGTCTGCTGCAGTAGGACGATATTGCTATCTCTGAATGTGCGGAAGTGTTGGATACATCGAGTTGGCCAGAAAATCCTGGAATAACATATGGTGAAATCAGTATAAAGACCCTATGTCATCGTTTTGGACTTACAGGGAGAGGGATACTTGGAGGGTTTCGGGATTATTTGATGGAGAAGAAAATGCCAACATACTCCCGTCTTCTTCTCAATGCAGTGAAATGTGTTCCCATATCCACTGGTGAATGTGGACGTGGGTTTTCACAAATTAACCTCATTATCACGCCTACAAACGCTTCATTCCATCTTTCTACAGTCAGCAATGTGACGTTCATCAAATTGGTTAGTCCTCCATTGAAGTTGTGTCAACCTATGGACAGGCTACTGATCTTGCTACTGATGCCAACAGTAAATTAAGATGACGTGAAGACTACAGCAGCCATGAATAATTGATGTCAATTTGGAAACTGTTATAATACTAGGTAATGCTAATTACAAAGTAATTTGATACTCATTAATTCCAAGGTCATTTAAAATAATATTATAAATTATTAGCTGTACTGAAAACGATAATAATTGTCGTATTTTATTAAGGGACACTGGGAGTGAAATTTTGGTCAAAATTGTCAAAAAGTCAAAAATTGTTTTTTTACCTTAAAATGTTCCTGTAACAACTGTGCATTTGGATCAGCTAACATATCATTCATATCTACAAGAAATAGAAACAAATGCCAAAGATAAAAAATGGATTACACTACTTTCCAATCCAGATATAATCCCCCAGAGACCAAGGAAAACAGCTGTTGCAGCCTTCCGACTATTGACAAATCATGACTGTTTGGCAAGTCATCTCTACAGAATAGGTATCTCAGCCTCACCAATATGTGTCCTGTGTAACGATCCAGCAGAAATGAACGAAGACCACTTGAAGACCTGTGAAGCATTAAGATCAGAAGAAACTACAGTTCAAAAGTATTGGAAAGCACGAATGCTAATGGCTTCATTGCCAGATGCAAGGCACTAGAAAACAACAACAACAACATTTTTCATATCCCCCACTCCATGTGGTCATTACAGCCCTTTCAAATAGTGCTCTTCCCTTAACGTACACAGGATGCTCCTATATAAAATCCTGTTTTTCTCAAAACTACATTTCTGCACATTCCAAAAGTAGGTCGTGCCTGAGTTTTGCTTCAAATTCAATAACAATTTCCAAAAGTATTCATAAATAGCAGCTAAACAAAACTATGCTTCAATATTGATGTTATATTTAACATGAATTCCAAAAACATTTTTTTTGTATGAATAAATCAATTTTTAAGATTAAATTTTCTTTGTTATTAAAAAAATATGTACAGCATAATAAGAAAAAACGTATTTGAAATATCTCTTAATACAATTGTTACCCATGGTTTAGAGTATCAGTTCTGCCAATATAAATGAATTTTGAAAAGTCAATAGACGCGAGCTCTATTTTGAAAATGTGCCTATTAAATTCATAAAATAATTTATATATCATAAAAGAATTATCCAATTTTAATGAAATTTGGTGTACCTCCTATTCTCATATAAATACAAACACAATAAAAATTTCAGAAAAATCTATCAAGAAATGTGAAACTTTCAAATTTCACTCCCAGTGTCCCGTAAGTTGAGAGTACCCCCAAACAATTTTTTAGAAAAACAGTACTCTATATAACCAAACTCTGTGGTCTGCGTGTTGTAGTTGCTCTGTTGGTGGTTTGTCATTCCGATTTTCGGGCTTCCTTTACCCAGATTGTTGCGGTCTTCGCGCGCTGTTGTCCCTGGGATTCAATGTTGAGGGCCTGGCAACTATATCTGACCATAGGTCGTCTTTCCTTGAGTGTTCTTGGGGTGTTGGTTCCTGGAGGATTTGTTGTTCTGCCGTGTATTTTTTAGCTTTGTTGTGGTTTTGAGTTCCTCTCTTATATTTCTTATATTATTTGAGAAGTTTTGTGATTTTTTCTTCCATTTCGATATCTGTATGTTTGCTCAATAAACATCGTTTGGTGCTGGTGTGGTGTGGGGGATTCATATCCAATTATCCGTCTGTTGTGGTACCATTGCTCTCCGATAGAGGTCGGCAGTGGCTGGTTACCATTAGTAACTTCTTGCGCCAGGCAGGTAGATTCCACCATATCTCCGGAAGGTCGCCTGTCGTCTCCGTATTAGTTGCTTTGTATATTCCAACCTAATTTTGAGGTTCCTTCTTTGCCTTAATTTTATCATTTACACTCCATCCAGCCTTAGATCCACACCTTGTATCCCTCCGCGATAACCTGGTGTTCGTGTCAGCTGCAACTAACACACACAAGCACCACGTGGACTCATGCCTCGTGTTTATGATGTAACAGAACGATATTTACTCGGTAGTTTCAGGAATAGCACTGCTATCGCGTTACATTCTACTAATATTTGCCAAGATTATCATACATTTTAAAAATTCAAGATAATCGCCAATATTTAAGGTACTATATTTTGTTGTGTGCTTGGTTTCGGCGTATCGCGGGTTAGTAGTTGACGGCTTGTGTTTACATCAAGTGCGGATCTAAGGGTCGAGCGATTATAGGGCAAGTTGCAGTTCTGTAAAAAGATCAGGCGCGGCTCCTCAGGGTAGGCAGGGTAGGCATTGCCTACCCTATCGTAATACATCAACAAATAATGTTTAACTATGATTCTGCATTTTATCATTTGAAGCGTCATTTTCCCCTAAATTGCAGTTCAAGAAAAGTTTTCTCGGTTGTAATGACCAGCGCATGGTCAAATCCTTTAATCTCAATTCCGATTCATCAAAACTGCGCTGCGTGTTTGAAACGCGCGGCAGAAATGATACGCATGGAACCTGGGTAGTGGAGAGCAGGCTAGCTTAACCTCTGCCTGCCCGGCCCCATTTCCTCAGTACGAGGCCCTTGAATAGGGATAAGGAAACATTCGGCCTGTATATGCACTCCGAGCATGCGTAGACGCGTCTGCCAGCAGTCCGAACACTTGCCGGCCCAAATCCGAATTTATGCGACATTTTCCGAACAGCCATACTCCACGAACGAAGATATCAGAGACCCGAACGTGTCGTTATCACTCTGTAATACCAGTATGACCGACTTAATTAGTGAACTATTACAAATTTCGCTTTCGCGGCGCACTGACAATGAAAAGAGGAGTGTTTTAGCTATTTAACACAAAGCTGCAGTCAGACAATTTTTCAATTTCTTAATCTATTTTAGTCATAGGCGTCGCGAAACGGGGACAAGGGTGGCCACGGCCCCCCTTGGAAGTTGGTGAACTTAATGTGCAGTCAGTTACTGACTTTTAAACTATTATTTTAATTTTGATGTAAAGAACAATTTTTGTTTAGCACAAAATAATACGGTTATCTGCAACAAATACTATAAATTTTGACAGTAAAATAATGATTTAATATTATATGATTGCAAATTTCCAACATGTGGCCGGCCCCCCCCCCCCCTGGAAAAAAGTCTGCCGATACTCGTGATTTTAGTTTTGGCGGTAATTCGTCCGTAAGTCACGCTCATTCACTCTGCTCTTATTAAACAACCAAACAATATATTGTTTGCGTTATCCGCAATGACTTCGCCCCCTATATTTCGGATAAATGGGGTTTATTATTATTATTATTATTATTATTATTATTATTATTATTATTATTATTATTATTATTATTATTATTATTATTATTATTGTTATTGTTATTATTATTATTATTATTATTATTATTATTGTTATTATTATTGTTATTGTTATTATTATTATTATTATTATTATTATTATTATTATTATTATTATTATTATTATTATTATTATTATTATTATTATTATTATTATTATTATTATTATTATTATTATTATTATTATTATTATTATTGTTGTTGTTACTGTTACACTTTGCCTACCCTAAAATTTTGACTGCGAGCCGCCACTGAAAAAGATTTCTGTCACTTACGGCTTTATGCATGGTTACCACACAATAAAGAGCGCACTCACCTTCGGAACCCCAAAATTTTGCAAGTCGCGTTCATTAGTAGCACTATCCGCCACTTTTTGCTTAATCTGGCAATCACAGAACACTCTAGTAGGAAAACTAGAAAAACGGAACTGGCAACACTAAGAGAGAGTTCACCTCAATATTTTTTTATTCTGTGATTGAGGTTCTGTCACAGAGTATACATGGGTTCTGTGATTGAGACGCAGGCAGTCTGCATAAGGTTGGTTTGATGTTCTATGGTAGCTACGGGTGTTAGCCGTGTTAGCCACCCGTCTTTCATTTAGATGGTGTATGCTCTTAGAGTTCTCTGTGTATGTGATTCCCATGTTTCACTTACTGTTTATGTATTTATGTGAAAGTCCACAGAAGGCAGTTCTTTGTGGGAATGGTGCTAGTGTTCAGAAACAAGTACAGGTGAAGACGAAATTACAGGTATTGTGGTGAAAGAGCTGGATGGCAACAGGTACGTGTTTTTAAAGCTTATTTATCTTGTAGTTAATTTTCAAGACTGAAATCAAAATTTTAGCGGGTGTAATTTGTGTAAGAGAGGAAAAGCATGCAGGTACCCGTCCGTAGTTTCAACGTATAATAAAGGGCGATTCATGCAATATATGGATAGTTGCATGTAGCTTTAGTTATGAGTAGACGAAATGAAAATCATTGCATACTAAAGTCATTGGATTATTCGGCAGCTTCCGCTAGCAGCAGTTTTACATTTGTGGTTTTAGTTTCGTATGAGTGCAGGTTAGCAATTGCGGTTATCCTGGCTATCATTGGGTTTTAGCTACACATATTTTACGTTGGTATTACATATAACTTATGTGAAATTATATGAATTGTATGTTGAAGAGCGAAATAAAAACTTAAAAATAAGTCATTCTTGTCCGCGAGCAACAGAGTACGAAGTGCATATGCAAGAGGGTCGTAAGCGTGTCATTGCAAAGGTCAGTGACAGTGGGAGCTTGCTAGGAGGGTGTGAGCAGTCACGTTATGTGCAGTCACAGTGGGGAGCTGTCACATATTACTGCACAAAGGCGTGGTGGGGGATTGCATTTTGAGGACATATTTCACGGACTCCACAGGTACAAAATTACCCACTGATGTTTCAGCTACGCTTTCCACTCCTCTTCATATAAAAAAAAGGGCTCAAGTTTAGATTAGGTTACTTGCCACTTGCCGGCCAGATTCTAAGTCCGAAGTTAATTACTGCGCATGCGCCGACAGTAGTTTCAGAATCGCCAGTAGGTTTCGCTGCATGAGCTAGCTGTCACTAGCAGACGATTTTCACATCTGCCAACATTGCTTTTTACACTACATTAATTTTCGTTGCCAACACATTAAACACAAATGTACTCGCGTCGTTGCCGCCACAGACATACCGCTAGCGCTACTCCGTGTACATTATTATTTTGCTGAATAGGTGACTTAGCACTTGCCGGCCAGACATTGTGTACATTATTTTGCTCACACAGATATATCGCTAGTGCGACTCCATACTATTGTTGTGGAAATTATTGTGTACATTATCGTTATTGCCTTGTTACTGGGTCCACGAAATGCTGGCTCGTTCTTTTTTTATTTATTTATTTTATATTATTATTTATTATTATTACATTTATATTATATATATTATTTATATATAATATTATATATTATATTTATTATATTTATACTATAATATCCTCCTCACGGGGTGTAACACAGCATCACATTCTCTGCATAGCATTGGAGTTCTCAGCAAGCCCTCGTAAAGAAATTGCATGCATTCCTCCTCATTATAGCACAGAGGCACTAAATCTACTATGCTAATGAAGCGATCCATTGCACTCTCACAACTTGCTTCTAAGAGGGTCACGAGCATACTGCCGGGTCCCTCTAAAACATTCAAACTTACTATTGGCAGCAAACTCCTGGGGAAACTGTGCTGTTGGCAGCACTGAATTAACACAGCAACTTCGGCAACTTTCGTGACCATTCGTACACACTGCCGAGTTGGACTTAGCCGAAATTCTGACCAAGTGCTCGCATCACCTAAACTAAACAATATCCAAAAAAAGAACATGCATCCCTCTGCTACTTTTCCGGCTTAGGGCCTGGAGGAAATAAGTAATAAAGTCATTCTTACAAATCTATATCTTAGCATGAATTTGATCAAGGTGTAAATAGTTTTTAAGCAAATAGTTTGTTGATAGATGGATAGGGAAAAGTCATGTGAGTGCAGATCATCAGATTGTTCTTTCTTTCTAATGTCATGTATGTAGGTAAGCGTAGGGCCACTGTACTTGGCTTATCTATACGTGATGACAAAGTGCTAGTGCATTCGGAGTCAGTAGCTGGTCACATGCTGGAAGGACAGGAGAGATTTAATGTTTCCATGGCAAATTCAAGTCAGTTTGAGTTCTCATTCCAGATTGAATACCATATGAAAATGCAATTAAATCACCCTGAATCACTGGATCTGATCCACTTACTAGTGGGATCGGATTGAAATTGTGTTGCATGGAAATACCTATTGATTCAAACCAGTTAGAATCTACCAGAGATGCTAACTTCTACCGTGCTTAGAACATGCTGTGCGCTCCCTCTTTTTGCTTTCTTAGCAAAAGTGGTGTAATAAAACAAAACAACAAAGCTACATTTCTTGTTTATATAATCTTGCAATATATTTTTCTCAGGAACATTCACTAACCTCAAAACCTTGTTAAAATACACAGAAAACATCTTGTTTACAGGTTTGCCAACATAAAAGCTTGAATTATTAATGCTTGAGCCTTGTAATAGCATGGTCCGAAACATCGTGGATTCAGATTTAATGTGGGGGAAAATGTTCCCCGAAAATATATTGTACTTTTTATTTATTTTTTATTTTTGAAAGTTGAGTTTAAAATTTTCTTCAAAGAGCGGTACTGGAATATAGTAATATAATTTTCGCTATCCCTAGTGTGGAACTTGGCCACTGCATTGCTAAGAATTTCCTGAAGTAACAAGGCATGCACACGGAAGAATATATTGTGTATGTTAGTGAAGTGATAAGTACCATAAAGAAGATGATTCTGTGTAACGAGAAGCAAACTGAATCAAACAGTATTCATCTCCATCTTGCTACAGTCAAACAATATGCAGGGAGAAAAAAAGTTGTGAATTATGCTGCCAAACATTGCTTACTGATGTATTTAAGACAATGCAAAATTAGGTTAGTGTAAAATGGGTACAGTATAATTGTGCGATTTTTACTGTACAAATTAAGATTAAATTTACCATATAAATTAAGATCGGTTGCAGGACTGGAATACACCATAGCATAACCAATGTGTAATTGCACTTAAAAGTGGCGTACTTTACTGTATATTAGGTACATATTTCACAAACGTACTGTAATTTATTATTGCATGAATGTTTCCCACCACCTCTGTAGGATTGGTTTTTGTCAGTTCTAAGCTCATTCGATATACCACGGAATCGTTACAACATGGGGTTAAAGCCTCCCCCCCCCCCCCCCCCCCCCAAGAATCACATTATTTTGAGATTCTATTGTGTAGGAAATTGGCCAAAAGCCATTAAAAATAATGTTTAATTCAGAAGAAGCTTCTAAACTGGTACATAAGTGTAACATTCTTTTGTTTCAGATTTTGTGACAAACATGGACTTAAAAAGCTGGCAAATGCTCAGGTTGTTGGATCCAGAGCTGATCTCCAAAATAAAAATTGCAAATGTTTTTGGTAAGTATTTGGATGAAAAAACTAGTTATAATGCAAGGACTGTTTCATAAATGACATTTTTGTTTGAGAGGATTGTGAGAAGCAGTTCATATAACCACTTTTGAAACTTCCAGGCCTAAGTTTAGGATATCTCCTGGCATTTCCCAGTTATGAGGACTGATGGAAACCTGTCTGACACAATGGTTCTGGCAGTGATTTAGTTGAAACAAAATAATTACAGCAATAATTCAGCAATTTCCAAATGGGCCCTATTGGGTGTCAAAATCAGCAGTTTCATGTTTCCGGCAAGTTGTAAATATATGCACAGGAGGTCCAACGCTGCTTGTGAAAATATGAGGGTGGTTTGATAAGTTCTTGGAATCACCACGAGAGGTCAGCCATAGTGCCACGAGTTGTTCACATGATATTCATTGGACTGTTGCCTACAAACACATATCACGACAATGTTCTTGAAAGACAGCTGTAGTGGTGACGCGACTGTATTGTTCCTGTGTAGTGATTTGCGAAGATGGAAAAAATCAAGATTCGAGCAGTGATTAAGTATTTTGTAAAGAAAGGTATGAAAGCAAAGGACATTCATGCGGATTTTCTGAATACACTAGGGGACTGTGCTCCTTCATATTCTACTGTTGTCAAGTGGACAAACGAATTTAAGTTTGGTCGGGAGAACTTAGATGATCTGCACAGTGGCCGGCCCAGATGTATCACTACCCCAGAAATCATTGCAAAAGTGAACAAAATGGTAATGGAGGATCGCCGATTGAAAGTGCGTGAAATTGCCATCTGAAAGGGTAAATCTAATTTTTACCGAAGAATTAGATATGAAAAATTATCTGCAAGATGGGTGTCATGACTCTTTACACTGGATCAAAAATGCATGAGAACAGAAGTATTGGAACAATACTTGGCATGTTTTAGGAGCAACGAACAAGATTTTTTGCGCCAGTTTGTGACCATAGATGAAACTTGGGTCCACTACTATACTCAAAACAACAGTCAAAACAGTGGAAGCATGCTGATTCTCCACCACCAAAAAAAGCAAAGATACTTCTTTCTGCTGGAAAGGTAATTGCATCAGTTTTCTGGTATGTGAAGGGGATTCTGCTTGTAGATTATCTCCCCAGTGGACAAACCATTACTGGAGAGTATTATGCTAAACTCCTGGACCAATTATACCAAAAGATACATGAAAAGAGGCCAGGTTTAGCAAGGAAGAAGGTCGTCTTCCATCAAGACAATGCGTGCCCACACACATGTGCTGTTGCCATGGCAAAATTGCACCAACTAAGGTATGAATTGTTGTCACACCTGCCTTATTCACTTGATATGGCTCTGTCAGACTTGCATCTCTTCCCGAAGCTGAAAATTTTCATTGGTGGACAAAGATTTTCTTCAAATGAAGAATTGATAGCAGAAGTTAACAACTATTTTGCAGTCCTGGAGTAATCTCATTTTCGAGATGGGATCAAGGTGTTGGAACATGTCGTAAGTATGTTTTTTCTATTCTGTTCTGAGAACTTATCAAACAACCCATGTAAGCCCTCTTGATCTTGCAATCAGCAGCCTATTTCTCTTTTTGGTGTGGATCTCATTCATGGTACTGAAAGCTTTTTCGGTTTCTGCTGTAGAGATGGGAATGGTGTGTACAGTCTTGATTAAAGGCATCAGCTGCACTGAATTTCCTTGGTCTCAATATACTTTCTAAAAGCATTAATGTCCTCTTGTCTGACATGTGGAAAAAGTTACAAAGGTTGCCAACACTCATCACCATAGCAGATATCCAAAGTAGAAGTGGAGGGCCAAATATTTTTGCATAGTACCTTTGAATCACTGATAACTTTTGTCATTCTCTCATGTCTGCTGACTAGAGCTGGAACTATGATGAGATTACATGGGCTATAACCAGAAAGTTCAAAATATACACTAGCGACAGAAAGTTTAAACTCACCATACAAAAACTTAAAGATACTTCATTTTACTTTCCCTACTGGTAAGTAGGGGAAGTATTGTATTCCACCCAAGAATTCGATGTCGAGATTTCACCAGAAAGACTCCCCAAATCCAGGCATTTTTAGAAAAAGGTCTGTGTGTGTGTGTGTCTGTGAGTCTGTGAACAGCATAACTCAAAAACGAAAAGTAGGTTAAAAACCAAAGTTGGTATTTAAGTTTAATGACTTTCAAGGATGCGACACGAAGATTTTGAAAACATAGCCCCACCCTAAACTACCCTTTACATGGAAAATTTTTTGAAAATTTTGATTTTCTTGAAAATGGCTCTAATGATTTTGATTAAAATGTCACATGTTTGAGATATTTTTATGATAAATGAAATCTATATCTTGAATTTTCTGGCTATAGCCCCTGTAGTCGTATTTACTCTGGACGACTTTTGCATAACTGGTAAACCGTTAGAGATAGACCAAATCATATTCTATAAAAAAATGTAGATCTTGCTAAAATACACAGTTTATGTCTCAATAAATTTTCTTGTAGGGTGAACCATTTCGGAGATATTCCTTGCTATGTGTGTGAGTTTCGGAAAACTTAAAGCTTTCGTGAAATGGAACATCGTTGTTCATTGTTCTATATCTTAAGTGTGCAAAGAGAATGGAATCTCAAAGCTTTAAAAGATTTGACTATCGCACAAAGCCTACTGTATTCTAATATTCCCCTTGCACATACAAGGAAATAAGCAATAAGATAATTTGTACAAATGTTTATCTTAACTAACACAAAGAAGATACAGGAATAAGAGTTTGTAAGAATGGTTAGTACAAGAGTAGCAAAAGTCATGTGAGTGCAACGCATCAGATTTTTAGATGCTGTACTAGTAAACATAGTTGAGATGAAATACTTATTTTATTCTGCAACAAACTTGAGTGCATATGCTATGAAGTACATAAAAATCACTCACATAAAGCATGTTTTTTATACTGTCTGTAGTCTTTTTTGTATGCTGTAAGGAAATTGTTCAAAGTTTTTGTTCATCAAAATGACTGCCTCTTGCTTTTGAGGCGGGGTTTTATTAAATATGTCTTTGCCTAGCAGCGGGAATATAGCAGCAGGAGTAATGTTTTTACTAAAAGGTGGAAAGTTTGTTATAGCAGACGCTACTCTTATCTGCAGGGTCGACGGTCGAAGAATGGAATGCAAAAGCCAACGTTCTTTTATCACAAACACATTTATTCGTTATTTACACTTTTTATCACAATTTCAGTTAGTTAACAACTTCTAAAATTCGATAGCGTCTATGCTGGTTAAAAGTTTGGGTGTAATTTACATGTTCACACGTCATCAGCAATTATACGTCCTTCCACTTTGAGTTCACCGACGCTAATGAATATAGTACCTAGCGTCCCTATGACGCAACACCGCCATTCTTATGTATTCATCCGCGCAACAGTTCTCATTGGTTGAACTCAAAGTGACGAGAAGACATTGGATCTTGAATATCAAAAAGAAATAAGTCCCTGATACACCCAAATTAAAAGAATTAGAAATTTACACACTCTTACAAAAATATTTACATGAACAATCTTCTATTAGTCAATATTCTGTCTCACTTTGATAACTGCTTTACAAATTCAGGACATCCTTGCAGTCAATTTTTGTAATACCTCAGGAGTTATGTTACCCCAGGCTTGCAAAAGACACTGCCACAGCTCATCCACACTGTTAGGGACCATCATCATGTTTTACTTTCCTGTCAAGGTTCTCCTAGAGAAGTTCAATTGGGGATAGATCCGGAGATTGTGGGAGCCAGGTAATTTTCCTGCCTCTTCTTTACTATTTACATAGTTCCTACACTACTTTGATGTGTGTTTAGGGTCGTTATCTTGTTTAGCAAACCCATGTCCAATAAGTCTCATACCAGATGGCAAAGCATAGTGCGAAAGAATCTGGTGGTATTGGTGTTTCTCCAAAATACCATCCACTTTCACTTAGTCTCCAACTTCATTGTCCCTGAAATACCCCCACACCATTACACTTCCACATCCATTTTTCACAGAGGGAGTGAGACAACCTACAAGCATCATATGAACACTAAAGAAGATTATTACTCCACGTCGGAGCTCACTGCGAGAAGAAACAAAATAGTCGCTTTATACTACACCTTGACCTCGCGTCTGCAAACACTTGCAAGGCAATGCTTCACTAGTTTGCAGAGTACTATGATAAGTTGTTTTCAACTCTTGCTTCTAGCGGCAGCCCTTTGCACATTTGATCGCTGTGCTATACTACTGACATCATTCATATTCTGCATCAGCTAACCTGTATCACATGTGAGCGCACATCCCTCTGGCCTTCGATAATAATAAACTAACATGTTTATGATAACATGGCACCAGAAAATATCATTCAAGACCAACATGACATCAAAAGATAACATTCTGAAGCATGTTACAGTCATGCATTGATATGATTTTTTAAGTTAAATGCAATATAAAAATGTTGTGAGAAGGTTCAAACTACTTGTAATGAGGTATAGTGTAATTTGCTCTCATATATTTAAAATAATATATTAATTCAGAATTAATGATTTTGGTGGAATCGATAACGATAAACACACTAACCAAAATACAGTTGGTGAGCTTAAACTTTCTGTTGTTGTTTTCTAGTGCCTTGCATCTGGCAATGAAGCCATTAGCATTCATGCTTTCCAATACTTTTGAACTGTAGTTTCTTCTGATCTTAATGCTTCACAGGTCTTCAAGTGGTCTTCCTTAAACTTTCTGTTGCTAGTGTATATTTCATTTGCCATAAAAATATCTTGAACATATGTTCATGCAAAGGGCTGTATCCTGGGTAGAGGAATTTTCTTTTTTGTGTCACATCCTTGAACTATATACTAAACTTGAATACCAACTTTGATTTTTAACCAACTTTTTGGTTTTGAGTTATGCTGTTCACAGACAGACAGAAGGCACATGCACACGCAGACACATGCATGCACAAATGTTTTTCTAAAAATGCTTTTTTGGATTCAAGGTGCCTCAAAACATATTTCTGGTGGAATCTCAACATTATAATTTTGGGTCGAATACAATACTTCCCCTACTTACCATTTGTAGTAGAGAAAGCAAAAAGTCACATGACTTTCTCTACTCTTGTACTACATAGGCTATAGCCAGAAAATTCAAAATATAATTTCATTTGTCATCAAAATATCTTAATCATATGACATTTTAATCAAAATCATTAGAGCCAGTTTCAAGAAAATCAAAATTTTCAAAAAAATTTCCATGTAAAGGGTAGTTTAGTGTGGGGCAATTTTCTTCAAAATCTTCATGTCGCATCCTTGAAAGACATTAAGTTTAAATGCCAACTTTGGTTTTTAATCAACTTTTTGGTTTTGAGTTATGCTGTCCACAGACTGACACACACACACACACACACACACACACACACACACACACACACACACACACACACACACACACACACACACACACACACACACACACAAACCTTTTTCTAAAATTGCTCAGGGGGTCTCTAAACATATAGTTCCGGTGAAATTGAATTTTTGGGTGGAATACAATACTTCCCCTACTTAGCAGTTGAGAAAGTAAGAAAGGCATAAAATTGAAAGGATATGAAATACAATATGTACATTATTGGGTAAAACTAATAAATTACAATAATCACATCTTGCTAAACCTCTGTCCATGTAGTTAATAGTGAGTAAGGCTGTATTGTAATGTACACTTTTTATTTCCAGGAACTTTGGGAAATGAAGCAATTATTGTAACGAAGGAAGATGAAGTATTTGCATTTGGTGTGAATGAATCAGGCTGCTTGGGACTTGGAGAAACACAGGCCTCCTTAACTCCAAGGAAAATAGAACAACTTTGCAACAAGAAAGTTAAAGGTATTTTTACATTACTGTGCATGGATGCCCCATATATCTGCTTCACAGAAAGAAGGGATAGAATATGTTATGAATTATAGTTGACACACTCTTAGTTGGTGAATGACATTTCCTGGCCACATCAAGGGAGAGTGTTAATACGAGGGGCATTCAATAAGTTATCTATCCCAGTATCTTACATTGCTACATCAGGCATGATCTTGCACATGAAGGTTGGGACATGCTTTGACCTGTCACAGACCCAGTTACAAATCAATCTGTAGTAAATACTGGCATTGAGAGGATGGCAAGTGCAGTGCCACGCAGGTCTACAATGAACACAGGGTATTTGGAACTTTGTTCCATGATAAAGTTCGTCAGAAAGAAAGGGAAGAAGCCAGAAAACATCCATGATAGGATGAATGCTGTACATGGTGATGTTTCACCTTCTTACTAGCAAGTAAAGTTTTGGTCCAAGCAATTTAAGTGGGGCAGGTTGGCCAGTGGAAACATCTTCTAAGGAAATGTGCCAGAAAGTGGAGAAAATGGTTTTGGAAGATGGTGTTGAAGTCCGTGTTATAGCGCATGAACTGGGCATTTCAGCTGGCACAGTTTTCAGCATCTTCCATACAGTCTTGATGATGTCAAAGGTCAGTTCCCAATGGGTGCCATGATATTCACATGAGCAGAAAGCATGCTGTCAACAATTTAGTTGTGGTGGATGAAGCAGTACTGGGGTGGGTTTCCTCCAGGTTCTCCAGCTTCCTCCGCCATTTCATTCCACCGGTGCTCCATCTTCGTTCCATGTATCATCAGTGTCATCGCCTGCGGTGCCATAGTAGTAAAAATGGGCATTAAACATTACACAAAAAAATTTGTATTGCATTCACATGACTTTCTCTACTCTTGTACTAAACATTCTTACAAACTCTTATTCCTATATCTTCTTCGTGTTAGTTGAGATAAATATTTGTACAAATTATCTTTTTGTTTATTTCCGTGTAGGTACAAGGGAACTGTTAGAATACACCAGGCTTTGGGCGATAGTCAAATCTTTTAAAGTTTTCAGACTATGTTCTCTTTGCATGCTTAACATATAAAAAAATTAACAAAGATGTTTCATTCACAAGTTTTAAGTTTTCTGAAACTGACATTAGTAACAAGGAATATCTCTGAAATGGTTCACTCTACAAAAAAAAATTATTTAGACATAAATTGTGTGTCTTAGCGAGATCTACATTTTTTGTACAGTAAGATTTTGTCTCTCTTAGGGTTTACGAGTTATTCAAAAGTCATCCAGAGTAAACAGGACTAGGTAGACTATAACCAGAAAATTCGAAATATACATTTCATTATGCAAATATCTTAAACATACGGCATTTTAATCAAAATCGTTAGAACCATTTTCAAGAAAATCAGAATTTTCCATGTAAAGGCTAGTTTAGGGTCATGCTATTTTCTTCAAAATCTTTCTGATGCATCCTTGAAAGACATTACACTTAAATACCAACTTTGGTTTTTAACTGACTTTTCGTGTTTTAGTTATGCTGTCGACAGACTGACAGACACACACACAGGCATACACACCTTTTTCTAAAAATGCTATTTTTGGATTCAGAGGGTGTCAAAACATATATTTCTGGTGAAATCTCGACATCAAATGTTTGGGTGGAATACAATACTTCCTCTAATTACCAGTAGAGAAAGTAAAAAAAAAACAATTTAGTCAAGAGAATTTAGACATCCTTAGAGAAACCCAGAAAACTTCTCAAGAATTTAAGAGGTAGAACTGGAACTTAAAAATTCAATGCCACAACTGGGATTTGAACCACAGACCTTCCGCTTGCCGGGCGGACACTCTAACCACTGAGCTATTGTGACAAACTGCCAGAATGGCATTAAATTCTCAAGCCAGTTCGTATTTCTCCTGGCAAACCGCAAAGGCAGTCTCACATCAGAAACAATTACCCCAATGGTGACTTACTATTTCTCCCAGGATTAAATAACCTTCACATGGTAATTATTATTTATTTATGCCAACAAACTTACTGTTGGTGTTTTTAAACACACAAGCTGTGTGTGGGCAAAGTTTAAGAGGTAGAACTGGAACTTAAAAATTCAATGCCACAACTGGGATTTGAACCACAGACCTTCCGCTTGCCGTGCAGATGCTCTAACCACTGAGCTATTGTGACAAACTGCCAGAATGGCATTAAATTCTCAAGCCAGTTCGTATTTCTCCTGCGCACACACGGCTTGTGTGTTTAAAAACACCAACTGTAAGTTTGTTGGCATAAGTAATTAATAATTCTCAAGAATTGTCACAGGGGATGAAACATGGGCCCATCATCATGATTAAGAGATCAAAACACAATCCCTGCAATGGAAACACAGGGGGTTTTCTACCCCAAGAAATTCTGTGTGCAACAATCCGGAAGGATCATGGCAACAGTTTTAGGGACTCAGGTGTTCTACTTTTGGAATTCCTGTCATCCAAGGCAATCATTATTGGAAATACCTATGCTTGCACAATGGTGGCTTTATGCAAGAATGTGAAACAGAAAGTCTATGGAAAGTTTTCAACTGGTGTTCTCCTGCTTCATGACAGTGTATCCAGGCTTTATGTGAGAATATCAAACAGAAACTGAGGAAAGTTTACAACTGGTGTTTTCCTGCTTCATAACAATGCATTTTTCTAAAAATGCTTTTTTTTGGATTCAGGGGGTCTCAAAACATATTTCCGGTGAAATCTCGACATCGAATTTTTGGGTGGAATACAATACTTCCCCACTTACCAGTAGAGAAAGTAATACGGGAGAGTTAAAAAATGTTTTCTTAATACCTGAACATATTGGTAATTATTATTTATTTATGCCAACAAACTTACTGTTGGTGTTTTTAAACACACAAGCCGTGTGTGGGCAAAGTTTAAGAGGTAGAACTGGAACTTAAAAAATCCCAGTTGTGGCATTGAATTTATAAGTTCCAGTTCTACCTCTTAAACCTGAACATATTGTTGATTTTTCTCTGCATTGATTTTAGAATATGTATGCTTATTGCATGGAATTAGGTTTTACATATTTATTCGTAACATTTAAACCAATGTTTAAAAGTGGTGATTTTGTAATCTCACTTATTTCACTCTTTTAAAAAGCCATATTAAGCCTATGTATACTGCTTATTACCCTTCACAGGTCCTGCCCAAAAATAAGTATCCTCTCAAACGGAAAGATAAACACACATGTACTTAGGTTTCTTCTTGGGTGGAGTTTTGTTCAGTTCATTGCGGCCATAGCCTTCCATGATTTAACTTGCTTTTAGAACCACAAACAAAGAAAACACGTGTTCCTGTCTTCAATTCAAAGATGCAAGTGAAGGAGACGCATGCTCACGTCACGCATTACATGACC
This sequence comes from Tenodera sinensis, assembly GCA_030765045.1. Lineage (NCBI taxonomy): Eukaryota > Metazoa > Arthropoda > Insecta > Mantodea > Mantidae > Tenodera > Tenodera sinensis. The sequence continues at coordinate 85,979,423 of CM060973.1, read as the reverse complement.
ACAGGTACGCTTAAGGATTGGCTACACTACCAGCCAATAAGAAAAATGCTCGCTGCTACCAACGGTTAATTAAAATACTGCTGCCAACATTGGGAAAAAGGAACTACCAATTCAATATATTGCATATTCCAAATATCTTTCTAAAACTCAGAATTCATGGCAATGTATGAAATACAGAAGAAATAGTCAGTGATAATTAATAAGTGTAGGTGTTCGTGCATCGGGGTTAAATATTTTTACTCAGGTATTTCGACTGAAAATAATGAAAAAGTCCGTAAGACAAACCAAAGCTTTGTAGAAAAATGCTTAAAATTGTTTTCGGAAGAGATATTCCAATAAGAGGACAGGCATGTATTCCGTAAGAAAATACTTTGAAGAAGAAAGAAACAATGGGGGCCTCTAATTTTTATTCCTAAAGTCCTATAGTCACTCCAGCCTTAAAGTGGGACGTACTCTGCCAACGAGCACGTGTTGATGTTCTCTGCACACAACTGCTTATGTCTCACTTACTGCAACTGTCATATCTTTCATTGCACCAGTGTAGGGGTTAGAATTGCACTTGGCTCATGTTTACTAAATAAACTAAATTAACTAATCAAATAACGCTATGAAATATAATTTTGTGAGTAAAAAGTTGCTAATCTGAGTTGTCAGATAGAGGCATGGCACCTTAAAATTTCAGGTAACATCTTATCCACACCACAATGTTTTCCCGATCAATTATCATATTAATTTGGCTTCTTTTTGCAAACTGAAACCCAATGTCTTTCGGCAAAGTGTGGAAGTGGTTTTCTTAAAATTTGGATAATTATCTGTTCACTAAAAAAAATACCTTATCAATGGTAGGAGGCTCGTTGTTTGAAAATAAACTATGCACTTCAAAGTGAATAGTACTTTTACCAAAACATCCACTTGCCCTAAAACACTAGTTGGCCTTTCTCTTTTCTTTTTAGGGGTTTTTACAGTTCATGTTTGTTTCATTTCTGTTCCCACATTTTAAAGTGTTCACAGATACACCAGTTGCTTCAGACGTCATTTGGTTACGTCTTTCACAGCCATGGTATCATAACATTGAAAGAAAAAACTAAACACATTTAGTATAGTAGTTTTTCACCAATTTTTAGAGGCTCTCTGCTTTTACGTTTCTGTACACTACTCAGGAATTGAGCGCTCCACCTTACTGACTGCACGTGCAAACACGCAATACTAATAGGTCGAGTGTCAGAGTGCAATAAACAACACAATCAGAGAAGTACTGAGTACCATGTGACAATAAAAGGGAATGAAGCTTTGAACTCATGTTTAAATGTTTTGGAAGTTGAATTACAGCATTCATTACTTGAATGTATCAAATAAGCGATACAACATGCAATGAAGCATTGAACTATTTCCAATTGCACTTCACTATTTCCTTGCCCTAAAAGTTGTGCTACAGCATAATGTTGACATCCATACACACTTTAAGGCTGGATCGAGCATAGATAGGACAGCATGTGCAGGCGGAATAAGCAAAAGCAATAAAATAAGCAAAGAGAAATATGAACTGGAAGTGTACCATCATCATCCAAACTTGAAATTCCAAGGAAAAAGACAAAAACAGGCAACCCGGCTACAAACTTGTATCCTTTTCAGCAGGATGCAACTTGTCGCCATATTTATGCATATTATGCAAGAAAAGAAAATCCTGCCATGTCAAAATTGCATTCTTTGTTGCAAGGTTACACCAAGTTGCAGGTATGGCTCTCTTATTTAATACAATATAATTAAAATGGCTTCACATTCATTCAGTCTAGCTCTCAAATTTTAATTTTGTTACAGTCAAGCAAACAAGAACTCAAGTTTAGTTAACCTCTTGAGCGATGGCCATTTAAAATGTCTGCGAGCCGAGAACAGCTATACCATGTCTCAGCCTAGTTCAGTCCTGCTGTAAACAACAAGGCGGAGCTGGCTCAACTCGTCACGTGTTAGACGTACAGGCACGCACAAAAGTTTTGCAACACTAGCAGTTAGTGATGGGCAGAATCGAATCCTTTCAAGAATCGAATACTCTGTATTCGAATACTTTTAAGAATCGAATGTTTCATTCGACTGCAAGTTCTCGGATACTATCACTCACTAATAGTAGTAGTATTCGCTAATCGAAATCTCTTGCATTCGAATGCAAGTTCTCGGATACTGTCACTCACTAGTAGTAGTATTCGCTAATCGAAATCTCTTGTATTCGAATGCAAGTTCTCAGATACTGTCACTCACTAGTAGTAGTATTCGCTAATCGAAATCTCTTGCATTCGAATGCAAGTTCTCGGATACTGTCACTCACTAGTAGTAGTATTCGCTAATCGAAATCTCTTGTATTCGAATGCAAGTTCTCGGATACCGTCACTCACTAGTAGTAGTATTCGCTAATCGAAATCTCTTGTATTCGAATGCAAGTTCTCGGATACCGTCACTCACTAATAGTAGTAGTATTCGCTAATCGAAATCTCTTGCATTCGAATGCAAGTTCTCGGATACTGTCACTCACTAGTAGTAGTATTCGCTAATCGAAATCTCTTGCATTCGAATGCAAGTTCTCGGATACTGTCACTCACTAGTAGTAGTATTCGCTAATCGAAATCTCTTGCATTCGAATGCAAGTTCTCGGATACTGTCACTCACTAGTAGTAGTATTCGCTAATCGAAATCTCTTGCATTCGAATGCAAGTTCTCGGATACTGTCACTCACTAGTAGTAGTATTCGCTAATCGAAATCTCTTGTATTCGAATGCAAGTTCTCGGATACCGTCACTCACTAATAGTAGTAGTATTCGCTAATCGAAATCTCTTGCATTCGAATGCAAGTTCTCGGATACTGTCACTCACTAGTAGTAGTATTCGCTAATCGAAATCTCTTGCATTCGAATGCAAGTTCTCGGATACTGTCACTCACTAATAGTAGTAGTATTCGCTAATCGAAATCTCTTGTATTCGAATGCAAGTTCTCGGATACCGTCACTCACTAATAGTAGTAGTATTCGCTAATCGAAATCTCTTGCATTCGAATGCAAGTTCTCGGATACTGTCACTCACTATACCATGTCTCAGCCTAGTTCAGTCCTGCTGTAAACAACAAGGCGGAGCTGACTCAACTCGCCACGTGTTAGACGTACAGGCACACACAAAAGTTTTGCAACACTAGCAGTATATATAGCAGCGCTAACTTCTAGACAATAAATAGAGTTGGGTTACACATTAACTTATTAAATCTATGAGTTGGAATATTAAAAGAATCACGCAGTAACATAATGGTTACCTTTAATCGGATTCCGTCTTCCCTGTCCACTATAAGTGATTTCCACCCTCGCTTTTGAAATTTCAATCCAATATCTATCAGCAAACGGTGGAGAGTACTTCGTGAAAAATTCGGCAAGTCCGTGTCAGAATTTACCGCATGCAAAATTTTGTTAAGAGTCGGCAATTCATTTCTGAAAAAATAACCATGAACTTTACTGCATATAGCACTTTTCGTAAAATCGTCGTATTTCTCCACGCACTGTTTGCATTTACGTGATTTTTCCGGTGTTCTTAGAGTTCCGGATGCTTGTTGTTACATTCTAACACTGTGTACACTACTTGCGGAAACACCAAGGAGATCACTAGTTTCTTTCTCAATGTTTTTTATAGACGATTCCGGGTTTCTTTCTTTAAGAAATGCAAAACAATGCGCGATCATTCGCCACTCTTCACTTTTTAAAGGTTTGCGCCTCTCGCCACTTTTTAAAGGTTTGCCTCGATTGTGTTTCATTTCGGCTGAAGCATCAGTCTGCTCCCTGATGAAAAGCTTACTGATTTTAAATTGTATATATATATACATAAGTGTCCTTGGCCTTGTGAGGTCCGCGAGATGTACAGGAAATACAGTGTTAAATATCAGAAACAACTCCACACTATAAACAAAAATATCTTAATCAGCATTCAACTCGATACAGACCTCGTTGCGAGAGAGTTGCCTGGTGTAGGAATGCAAAAATATTATATAATAGCAGTGTCCTTTAGTTATTGTTAAGTAAAATGCAGCTTAATTTAACATAATACGTTAATAGTGTGTATAATTTCACCTGTCTTCTGTCTAATCTGTATATAGTATACAATTATGTATATATTCTCTTCAGAAGTCACGAGCCGAGAACACATCTATGTGATACGTGAAGCAGAAAGATAAAATGTGGGGTTGTTTACGTTTATAAGAATCGAAACATTTGCATACTTTTCTGTGTCCGAAATGAGCTCGCACAGAGTAGTGATCGAAAAACTACTTACGTACAATACTGTACTTAAAGGAGGGGTTTATCGTACATACGCAAATAAAAGATAACGCCCATTATCTTCGCCAAACCAATCAACAGCTTAACCGTTTTCTGTCCCATTATCTCTGTCTCTGTCTCTCTTCCCGCCCAGATGTTTACAACAGGATGGAACTAGGTTGAGACATATTATAGCATTTAAATGATTAAATGCACTAAAAGTGCTTCGTATATACACAGCTGTATTTTGTGTAAATATTAAGTTATTTTAATGAAACAAAAACTGGTATAAAACTCGTTATATGCAGTATACATGACTATCATCAGCAAAGTCGAGTTGTATTTACAAAAGTTGAAATGGCACTATTTTGTTTCACTGAGGTGAAAAGTTAACTTTGCTCTGTTGAACGCATCTAATATAAGTTCTCTGAAAGAAACAGTAGTCGACCCATTGTATGTGTGGCTAATGCATCAGCAAATCAAGGCATTATGTGACATAAAGTGTGGTCTTTTGAGTCATCAGAATAGATCAACATTGCAACTTTTGCTTGCGCGTGTTTCGTAACTTAGACTCCGTTTGTTTCTTTTTTGAAATGCATACATATACTTTCCTGCTTGTAGCTGAAGTGAGAAGTGGTATAAAAAGGTATTTTTGCACTAACTGGATATAACCATATACAATTGTTTGGTAATTTGGAGAGTTCTAAACCCACACAGGACAATGACCTACCTGGACTTCCGACTATCAATAGCTCGCAGCCTAATTGAACAATACCACGTTGGGGGTAGAAAATCCAGAACCCCTGCACCCCTCAGACTTCAAGGAAAACATTATCCTAAAAGGATACCACCAACAGCAAAGAAGTCCCGCCCATCTCGAAAGTGTTTCGTGTGCCGCAAGAAGGGAATTTGCGAATGTGGAAATGTACCTACCCTTATGTGTTTATCCCTGTTTTGAGGCATATCACTGCACAAGGAACATATAAAGATAAGCCAGTAAAGTATATAGACTTTACTTAAATGTTTCATAAAGGGAAAATTAAAATAAGTTGAGTTAGAGAAGGGATAAATAAGGGTTAAATGCACAAACGCACAGGATGTGTATGCACGCCCATATCGATCATCCGTCATTTTAAATGGACGTTATTTCACTTCCATATAGCTGAAGAGGTTAATGACTTTCTTGTAATATTGCATTATGTAGATCATTATTGCTTATTTTATAATAAAGCAAAGTATCGAATATGCATTGAGTAAAATATGACAAATTGAATCTTCATTCTGTTTTTGTATTTGTTGTCTTAATCGATTATGATCCTTTACTGTGTGCAGACATTGCTAATTGCTGCAAGTTTGCATGGCGGTTATTCATTTGTGTTTCTGCTACACAGTCAGTCATCATGTGGATGATGGTGCTAAAGGACAACACTGCTGTTTCTGCTTGTTGAAATGTCAATCGCCAACTAAGGATGCATAGACTTTAACTTGGTAGTAGAAATCTAGAACTTGAGCCATTTTATTATGTATACATACTTTCAAACTTTAACAGTTTGCCCCTAAAAGGTACAAGTGCGGGAAAGTTTATCCTATGACAAGAGGCATTTTTACAGCTTTGTGAGCAAATTCATAAGTTAAATTATGTTGAAATATATTGTAGGGTAGGACATCACAGAAGGAACTCGACACATCAAACTTGAAGATCTCTTTTACTTGGCCCTTGCAGGGCACTTCTGGGAGGAGACAGAGGGCACCTGAGTCATGACAGAGCAGAGGGCAGGGTCCATACCATTTCTAGATTGAAACTCCTTGGCAGCATATAGTACAGCTGGAGTCCTGCCCATCTGTGGTCTAGGACATCCCACAAGTGGATTTGGAGGCCAGAGAAGGCCCCACTGAAGGATGGAGGTTTGCAGGGGACATATTCCCTGCCATGCAATGCTGAGACTCTCACCTACACTACCCTGAAACAGACCAGCCAGATGGAAGGTGAAATGGAGGGACAGAAAATCTGGGGGATTCGCCTAGCAACCCAGGGAAACCCCCAAAAACACCCATGGGTCAGGTAGGCCAGCCCCTGGGATTGAATCTGCAACCTCGCAAATGTTAGCCATCCCGTTTGGTGCATTATATTATAACTTGAGATTACAGGTCAAATGTACCTTCTGTGCTATTTGCTATACAAAGCTATGATAGACCAATGCTTATTGGTTTTTCCATTCATAATGATCATAGTTTGTGGATTTAAAGTTTGAGTGCACCACTAGTGACCACTAGTAATTGATGAACAGGAAATGAATGCAAACATTCAGTAATGGACAACATTAATTGCAAAGTCAGCTCTGTCGTATAAATTGTTTAGCATTCTATGGTTGCGGGATATGTTTCCCATTTTTTGTTTGAAGTTCATGTCATAAAGTAGAATATGAACTAGAAAACTGTGTATAATCTAAAAAGTGGTGTTCTATGCTTAACCTTTTGAGCGATGGCCATTTAAAACGTCCGCGAGCCGAGAACTGCTACCCAATATCCGGGGCAGGGCATCTAAAGTGCTTCGTATATACACAGCTGTATTTTGTGTAAATATTAAGTTATTTTAATGAAACAAAACTGGTATAAAACTCGTTATATACAGTATAAATGTACGTCATCAGCAAAGTTCAGTTGTATTTACAAAACGTTGAAATGGCACTATTTTGTTTCAGTGTGGTGAAAAGTCAACTTTGCTCTGTCGAACGCATCTAATATAAGTTCTCGGAAAGAAACGGTAGCCGACCCATTGTATATGTGGCTAATGCGTCAGCATACTGTGTAATAAAGCACTACTGTATGCGTGGTCTCTTGAGTCATCAGAATAGATCAACATTGCAACTTTTTTTTTTTAAATTTAAAAGGTGAGTTAATTAATAACACTGAACAACACTTACAATACATGAAGTGTTATTAATTAACTCACCTTTTAAATTAAATTAATTACAACAACACTGTTTTCAAACTTCTATGAAAGGAAGATCGCAACTTTTGCTTACGCGTGTTTCGTGACTTAGTAGACTCCATTTCTTTCTTTGTTGAAATACATACATATACTTTCCTGCTTGTAGGAGAAGTGGTATAAAAAGGTATTTTTGCACCAACTGGATATAACCATATACAATTGTTTGGTAATTTGGAGAGCTCTAAACCCATACAGGACAATGACCTACCTTGACTTCCGACTATAAATAGCTCGCAGCCTAATTGAGCAATACCACGTTTGGGGTTGAAAATCCAAAACCCCTGCACCCCTCAGACTTCATGGAAAACATTATCCTAAAAGGATACCGCCAACAGCAAAGAAGTCCCGTCCATCTCGAAAGTGTTTCGTGTGCCGCAGGAAGGGATTCGCGAATGTGGAAATGTACCCTTGTGTGTTTAACCCTGTTTTGAGGTAAATCACTGCAGAACGAACATATTAAGGTAAGCCAGTAAAGTATATAGACTTTACTAAAATGTTTCATAAAGGGAAAATTAAAATAAGTTGAGCTAGATAAGGGATAAATAAGGGTTAAATGCACAGGACGTGTATACACGCCCATATCGCTCATCCGACATTTTAAATGGATGTGATTTCACGTCCATATCCCTGAAGAGGTTAAATACAGATTTATTGTAGTTCCAGGAAGAATTTCAGCATGTGTGACAAAAAAGGAGTACTACCAAGTCTTCAAGGATTCTTATAAACTGGCATTCTTATTTATTGTGTTTGTAATTTATGTGCATTTATTGCTTTGAACATTTTACGCATTCTGAATACCATGTCATCACAAAATTATGTCTATTGGACAAGGAAAAGTTTTTTTAGGTTTTAATTTCAGGAAGTTTGCAAATATGTGTGTTGTGTTTGCATAACATAGTGTGTAGAGTTGAGAAATAAAATTTTGATTTGGAAATGGTAGAGTGAGACTGAAAAATTCACTGGATTTTAAACCTTGGATCTACTGGTTCAATGCCATGACTGGGGGAGAATTTAATGGTGTGTCGGTATGTTGGCCCCTCTGTAGTGCAGTGGTAGCACACTGCCTCTGGCATCGTGGGAAACGATCCCTTATTCCGTCAAATTAAAGAGTGACTAACATGTAACCAGAGACGATAAGATTGATAGTCACAACAAAATTAACGATGCACATGTCATAATTATTGCTTTTCTTGGGGAGCACTGTTTATACAGGTGCTCGAAAAACCGGTGAACTCAGAAGTTAATTTCGCTACTTCTTTGACGGGAGCAGTTGGATATTTCTCATACAACTTATAATACACGCTCAACACTATTGTTTTTTCACCACTAGTCAATGGTTTTCCCACCTTATGCTTTACATAAGTCGACGAAGACGCAAGAGCAAATTCACAGCGACTGTCCGCCATCATTCTAAATTGAAACTGCTGTTATAAACAATACTCGGATATCAGGTTATTACACGAGTTGCATGTTGGGACTTGTAGCTCTGTTTATCAGTATACATCAGCGTTAACTAACTTCTTAGGTATTTGTGTAGAATGTTATATCATTTAACGATAAATTCATTCTAAAACTCAGATTACTAGGATGGGACTACTTCTCTGCACGCATTGCTACCCTGTCGTACTACGGTGCACTGGTCACATGGGTTCGTTTTGACGCAGACAAACCTAAGACTGAACCTAGTTTAGTTGAGGAGCTACTTGAGTAAGAAGTAGCGACCCCAGGTCGCGAAGGCTGCATTACCAGCCGGGAGAGATCAGGGTACTGACCACGTTTCACCCTTTTATACTGCACCCCAATCATGATGTCTGTAGTGGGCAGAGGTGGGGGACAGAGCAGCGGGGCAGTAAGCCTTGGCCCACGAGGGGCTGTTGCATTAGGGGTTAGTAAGTTTAGTTGGCATATTGGACATAATAGCTTAGTGGTTAGAGCAGCCGGATGGTAACCGGTAGATCCATGGTTCAAATCCCGGTCATGGCATTACCTTTTCCAATCCTGTCCTATACATGGCTATTGTGTGGGAGAACAATTACATTAATTACAAAATTCTGATGTATTACACTTACATGACTTTTCTACCCATTCTTCAACTATGCTTACTAAACTTATTCTTCTATCTGCTATATGTTGATTAAGATAGACATTTGTAGAAATGGCTTAATGACATATTTCCTTGTAGGTACAATGGGAAAAGGAGAATACAGTAGGCCTAAGCGACAGCCAAACCTTTTAAGAGCTGGTTATCATGTGTTAACTTCAAAATTTCATCTGCTTTTGTATGGCCTGGGCATAAAAAGATGAACAACTTTCTTTCTGAGAAAAGTGTAAATATTTGAAAATGTAAGCCATTAACAAGGAGTATCCTGGAAATGATTAGCTCCACAAAATAATTTGACATAAATTGAGTGCTGTAATCAGATCTACATTTTTTGTGTACAATGATTTTATTTATTTCTTATGTTTCACAATATAGATTGGAGAACTGACGCAAACTGTTATTTCCCCTACATCGTGGTTTAACCCTGTCCACTCTGCTATACTGGTTTCAGCGAAAGAATTGGTCATGATGTAAACAATGCCTAAAAATGTATCCTTCCATTTTTGGCCTCTGATTGGAGCAGTAATGGCACTACTTTCGTAACCACGCGTTGCTAAGGGAGAGAACTATGTGGAGCCTGCAAATATCATCGCCTGCCTTCAACCCATCAGTCTTTCGCGGGATAGTTTAAAACATGCTACTGATTAGATAACAATTGCATGTAGCACTCTGAACTAAAAACATAATAACAAATATATATTTAAAATCACTATAGAAAAGAAAGCTTTAACATACCTAATCAGAATCTAAAAGAGGTTGTATTCCATCTAGATTGGACTTCTGCTGCTCCCCTCTCCCTTTATCCTTGGTATGCCCAGTGGCTGCTAATTAACCTAAGATTATAAATAAAACAAACACTAACTTAACCTATCTTCCTTTCATAGAAGTTTGAAAACAGTTATTGTCCGGTTGGTAATGGAGGAAAGTTAACCTTCGAAACGCGTCCCGGAAAAATATGTTGTAAGTGTTGTTCAGTGTTATTAATTAACTCACCTTTTAAATTAAATTAAACTAACCTAACCTACCTTGAATCAGATATGTAAAGTTATATAAACAGTAGATTATAAGCATATAACGAACGCTCACACGCTCACGTGATTTGGTGTGACCAGTGGTAAACAACAATCTTAATGGCTATAGGTGTGGTTAACTTATCTGTTTTTAACCTTTCACTATGCGGAATTTATGCTTAATGCAGATACACATGTAAACTCTGCAGTAAGGTTAACAATATCTTTGATAGCTAAAGTGGGATAGTTGTTTCATAGTTTGTGGAACACATTGAGAATTATAACTTGTTCACACTCATTAGAAGCTTCCCTCTGCAATGTTTTATAAACTGCACTTGTTCGGCCATGATGGTTCACTGACACTCTCACCTTCCTGCTTCCAAAGCTGAGCCGCAGAAGGCAGTCTGCACATGTTCTTTGCTCATTTTCTGATTATTTAATTACTTTAGATTAATTTTGTTGCTGTACTACATGGTACAGTAACATGTTCAACATACTATTGTTAGATAATTCAGAGAAGATCCAGTAGTTTTTGTTACTATTGAGCAAACTAATTTGTAGTCAATGTACCTTTTAATATGCGGCATCAGCCATTGAACGTCTACATTAATTCTATTTGTACACGTGCTTCTGTTTACATCAAGACCAATTCTTTTGGTGAAACCAGTATACACACCAGTTAGCTATCAGGCCATGCCCTCACTGTAATGTACCTACCTCAGAGAACTGGTCAGTCCCTCACATTGTGTCAGTGCTGGAATCATGTTGCATAACAAGGTAAAAAGATACTTAAAAGCAGAATGGGAACATAAGTACTTTTGTGTTTCTAGTAAAAATAAAGCTTAGTGTTTGCTATACCAAAAGAAAATGTAGGAAATGTAATCACAATCAAAACATCATGGAGTGGGCAGGGGCATGGTGGCTGGGAAGCTTTCATGGAAGCTCTATTAAGCTGGGGTATAAAGTATTCCTTGTTGCAGCTCAGTTTACATTGGAACTGCTCAGCAGAGCATTAAGGCCGGGCTCATAGAGTACAAAGGAAGCTGCCATCTGGGCTGAACAGATAAGTCTGTGGTCGCTGAATTTTAATAAGAAGGAAGAGGCTTTAAGACTAAACAACTGGCATCCAATCTTCTAAAACAAAGAACGTCATAAGAAACAGGAAAACAGTGCAAGCCAATTACAAGAGAACAGCAGCACAAGAGAGTTTGAACCACGCCCCTGCCCACCCCTGGCCAATCAGCATACAACACACACAGTATAAATAGAGTGACATTGGCAGCTATTGGATCAGACATGATATCTTCTTGAGGAGACTTCGACAGCGCCACTGAGGATGTCTACTGCAGCTGTAGGTGAAACGTCTGGAACACCAATCTCCAGCAGACCACAGCAAAACAGCCCAGAAGATATTGTTGTTGTTTGTTAGCTAATGCTGGATTTCTGACACCAATTCTCTGTCACATAGAGGACAGAGTAATCAGAGGATATGGTCAGTGAATTTATTTTGATAACTCTCCCGGTCAGGTCGGTGAGACCCGTAAACCAACGACAGGTGTGGTCCTCCAGACATTCTGGGTGTTGTGAGAGAGCGATGTGACTGCCAAAACATAAAAATATGGTGCTCTCTAAAAAGCGGTTACATTTATTGCTAAGTCTCTTCAATATTTATGCCCAGAAGATATTTCATCTTATAATTTGAACACCAGACATGAAATGTTTGTGTAGCATTTCCTGTTGCTACATTTTTATTGTCACTGTCTCATTCTTAAGCCATAAAGTCTTTCCAGAGATTTCATTGTCAACATGGGAGCTAAATGAGCAATTATTAATTGTATGTTTTCTTTCTGAAGGTTTTGCATTTGGGACTGGACCATTCTCTGTCGCCGTAACAGAAAATGGAGAAGTTTACTCTTGGGGCAAAAATAATTTTGGACAACTTGGAAATAACAAATATGGTGAGGACATCTTAACTCCAAACTTGGTTGGTGGTGAATTGCTTGAGAAGCAAGTCATAGAGGTTGCCTGTGGTAACTCTCACACTTTAGCTCTGACTGCTGAAGGCGAGGTAAGTGTTTCTCTTTTGTCTTAACTTGCCCTGGTCACTGGTTATTAACCCTGGAACCAGGGTTGCCAACATTTAAAAGTAAAATTATCGTATCAGCCACTCAAAATTATAGATTTGGATTCAAAATTATTGTACATCATAAAGCAAACACTACAACAATAAAAATATCAGTATAATACTGATGAAAATATAAGAGTATTGATGTTTATTATATCCACTTACAAGATTGATGACCTCAACAAATATTACAACTTTAGCACTTATGTTTCCCGCACTATTCATCTGAAAGTTCAGATTCCTCAACCGTTGCAGCATTGCACCAATTTGTTGAGATAAACCTTTACATCTCGGTGACTTGCAGATTTTAAGATCTACCAGTTCTTTCATAAGTTGAGACGACAAAATGAGTTCATTTACCGTATCTAGTGCCAATCTGTTTCTAACTTTGGTTTTTATTAAACCCAGTTTAGAAAAAAAAACTCTTTAACAAGAAGTGCTTCTGTAGGGCAAGGAAACCTCTGATAATGCAAAGGCCGCTAGTTCTTTGAAATCAGTATTTCCATCAAGGTGACATGTTTAACAGCACTCCAGAAACTGTCAGGTTCAGGCATGTTTGTTATTTCACACGGGATATAAAATAGTCAGAGTTTTCTACATTGATCGTCAATTTTCTGAACAGTGCCTTCTTCATTGAAATTATCAGACCTGGGCACACGGGCAATAAGAGCAGGCTTAGTAACTATGGGGTGGAGACAGACAATGAGGACAAAAGTGGTGTTATTTGTAATTAGTTTCACTTCGCTGGAGAGACAAACCAGTGAAAATGATATTTCGCCGATATCGAACTATCATACATTCAAATTATCGTACGGGTTGACAACCATCGCACAAACATTAAAATTATCGTATGCCCCCATAATTATCGTACGAGTTGGCAACCCTGCCTGGAACACTAACCCTATTCCTATAGTATATAAACACTAAGCCTCGTAAAATTTACTACTGTTTATTTCCATTACAAAATATATTACTATTATCTCACAAATGTTTATGCTGCCTCACAAAATATTATCTTGACTCTTTTAAACTGTAATGAGACAAGAGAGAGTTCTATCTTGCCTCACATACAACATTTTGTGCAAAGATTTGCCCTATGTTCTTTGCCGTATGTACGGACATTCTTTGCAGTACGTTGTTGTCATTCTTCTTTTTTTAGGACAGACATGATAAATCGTTCTCTTGCCAGTGGCCTGTGGTTCTTGCCTTTGGGAGAGTGTTCTGGAAGAATATCCTGTATCATTACCCGGAGGTGTGTTTGTAAACAGTCTCTTCACCATCCATGGCATACTGAGTTCCTCTGACAAGCGTATTAGAAAGTCTTTCCTTGCCAATTTGTGTCCCTTGGCGCTGATTATTGTGACTGGATAACCCAGGAATTTACACAGCCAATATTCATCAAGCCATAAAACACACACAGTGACCATCGCTGCTTCTTTAGCCTGTACAATAGGCGTATGAACGAAGTGGATTATGTTTCTGCTTGGTGTATGGCATCTTGAACAACTAGCAGGTTTTGCAGACCAGCGATGTTTGTTCTTCCCTTTCAGAATACTTTTTGGTGGCATCACAATATATAGATTTTCAGGTGGTGAAGAAATGTTGCCATTCTCTTCACTTCCAGATGCGGAATTACTAGAATGTTCAGATTCTAACCTACTTTTACGTCCACGTTGCCTAGTTAGAGGAGAATTTTCATCGCTGCTCATACACAGATCAATAATATTTGGTCCTGCTGTATCTTCACTATCTGTATCAGTCATTATTACATCATCAGACTCCACATTATCAATCTCTTCATCGGAGCTAAACTCAATCTCGGGGCCACTATCTTCTTCAAGAAGCATTGCCATAGCCTTTTCTCCAAAATTTGGGTCGTCTGCATGCAGAATACTCATCTAAAACGATCGAAAGCAACGATTCAACTGCTTTCCGGAATAGTTATTTACATCCTGCTTTCCTGAATTCAGATTATTACAAAAATATACTTCCTAGTACTCACCTTGTGTAATTCTGGATATGTGAACACTAATCTTTGTAAAATTTACGACAAAGCACGTACTAACAGTGTATTGTTGCATCTGATTTCAACAATGCACACTCACTGACCAAGCTCTTCAAAAGCTAGAATGCTACTGAAAAGAAAATAATTGTGGCGTGAAAACTATAGGAGTAAAAGCAGGAATGCCAATTGTGCATCGTAAAAATAACAAGGCTTAGCGTTCTAGGGTTAAAGAACTGGTGTCATGGGTAAAAAGTAGTAACTTTGTTTTATGAAATTGTGAGTGAATTGGTGAGTTGGTGATACTTAAATTTCATTATTGAATTTTCATTCAGAACATGTTTTGAATACATTCGTCTCATTCTCTTATCTACTTAGCCCTTTGTGAGTGAAAATCTATATATGGGTGGGCTGTCCAGATCCTCATGAGTGAAATCGCATGTATAGATCTCCAGTTATAGAGCTATTGTGATCAGCCCTTCTCACTCAAATAATGCAGATAAGCTGCCAGGAAATGTTCTTTTAGATGTTGGCAGTCAGTAAATCCCTGAATTTGCTTGTATGGAGTTCTTGTAGTTTTAATCAGTGAAGCAACAGTGTGGTGTTTATAACTAGTTAGCCAAATTTTATTTAATTTAACCCTGTGTAAATAATATTCAGATAAAAGGATAAGTTATATATATTTGTTTTTAGGGTTATCCTGTAGAATAGTGGCCTCACATGATGTACTATATACTTTTGTGTGCTACAGAGGGGGAGGGCATGCCCTGTGTGCCAGGAGCATTACCAACTGAAGAAACATGAACACACTAAAAACACCAACACTGTGTCATGAAAGTGGCGATACTGAAATGCATAAAGAGTTGTTATATTATTTCGTAATCCTTAAGAGCTACCACATACGCTTTTTGGTTATTCATATTAACCTCTTCAGGGATATGGACATGAAATCACGTCCATTTAAAATGACGGACGAGCGATATGGACGTGTATACACGTCCTGTGCTTTTGGCATTTAACCCTTATTTATCCTCCATCTAACTCAACTTATTTTCATTTTCCCCCGTTATGAAACATTTAATTAAATTCTATACGCTTTACTGGCTTACCTTTATATGTTCCTTCTGCAGTGATATGTCTCAAAACAGGGATAAACACACAAGGGCACATCTCCACATTTGCCACATATCATCCCAGTTTCCTTACGGATTCCCTTCTTGCGGCACACGAAACACCTTCGAAATGGGCGGGACTTCTTTGCTGTTGACGGTATCCTTTTAGGATAATGTTTTCCTTGAAGTCTGAGGGGTGCAGGGGTTTTGGATTTTCTACCCCCAGTATGAAGAGGCCTCTCAACCTGGTGTTGTTCAATTAGGCTGCGAGCTATTCATAGTCGAAAGTCCAGGTAGGTCATTGTCTTGTGTGGGTTTAGAGCTCTCCAAATTACCAAACAATTGTATATGGTTATATCCAGCTGGTGCAAAAATACCTTTTTTTACCATTTCACTGTTTTTCGTAAAGAGGGATATGCTTGCAATACCTGATCTGCTAGATTGACACTGCCCATGTGCATATTGTATTCCTGGATAGCGTCAGGCTTGAAAATGCACATTTTGGTATGGGCATCTGTTTTTCCAGTGTCAATCATCAAAATCTTAGAGCTGCAATTGGATAATGCCGTAACTACCCTCCTGTCCTGCCAGGCAAGGTAGGTCAAAGGTTGTAGCTGACGCACCTCGATTTCCCCTCTCCTTAGAACCTTCGTATTCACATCTTTTGGCAAACCAATATGATTTGAACGTACTTTTCCAATTGCATTAGTCTTTCTTTTGTGTAAGGCCATGAATAATTTAGGAGAGCTGTACCAGTTATCTAAGTACACAGTCCTACCCAGATCAAGCACAGGTTCCATTAGGTGCATTACTGTGGAGCCAGATAAGCCCAAATCTTTGTCTCCAGTATTGTCAGTCCCTTGACCAGTGTAAATGCAGCTATTGTAAAGATATCCCGTTTTACTTTCACAAACATCAAAACTCTTTATGCCAAATCTAGCCCTTTTTGTTTTGATGTATTGCTTCCAACCTAAGCGGCCCTTCCAAAGCATTAGGCTTTCATCAACAGTGACCTTTTCACCAGGCACATAATTTTCTTTAAATTTTGAAATAATATAATCGAAAACAGGCCTAATTTTGTGGAGTTTGTCATTTACATTCTCTGTGCAGGTGAAATGAACCACAAAATTGACGTAAACCTGTTATTTGACATGCATTTTCCAAAAAAAGGAGTAGCTAGCATGTCATCTGTGGACCAATACATGTGTAATGCAGGTTTACGAATAACACCCATAAGTATAATTAGACCAATTAGCCTGTAAATCTCATTGAGTGTTACTTCTGTCCACCTTTGAATTCTGCTCTTAGGCCCTAATTTACCTTTAGAGAGCAGTGTAAAGTCCAACCACCTACAATACACTATTTATTTGTTTGTTTACTTGCTTTAAATTAATACATACTTGAATAGGACAGACGTTCAGCCCAGGCTCTTAGTCTGCCATATCCACCCAACATAATTTCTTATACATACAGTTTTCTTCTCTATAGCTATTTAACACATTATAATTAACACAAATTTTTTAATTCTGTTCTCTTTGTACAGACCAATTCCATTTTTTCTTAACTCTACTTAAAAATTGACCTAAGTTCCTGACCTCCTTTTTAAAAATCCTCGTAAATGCTGTTATCCTATCTCCCTACAGATCTTCCTTCCCCCCACAAATAGGACACAGACTCTGAGGGATACTCTTTCTTATTCCTCTCAACCTCCGAACACCAGTTCTTAGCCATGCTATTGCCTCCCTTTGTTCAGAGTTTACCTTATCAACACATGTCTCCCTTTCCCATGTTTCCTTCATTGATTTTTAATCTACCAGGGACCTCTTTTCCATTATACCACCAAACAGTTTTTGGATTTCTATGTCTTCAAATCTCTTTCTTACTATTTTTCAGAATTTGTTATCATTATTCTCTCCTCTCCTCCAGTAATCCCCCATCCCATTTACTTCTAGGTTCTTTCAAATACTACTCGTCCATCCAGATTCCCTAAGACTTTTCCTGGTACTCTGCACAGTGCCTTAACAAATTATTTTTATCTAAATTCAAAATCCTATACCAAAATTTCAAAGCTCTTTCTATAATCATACCTTTCCTTGACACCCTTCCCATCTCCATCTGCATTACTTCTCTTGTCACCGCACTTGGAAGACCCAACACTTCCCTGCAAAACATCCTATGAACTGTATCTATGGTTTCTTCCCCCTCAGTCAGTGCCCAATTTCTATGCCATAGAGCATTTTTGGTTCCACCACCGTATTATAAATTTTTTCCAGCCATTTTACCCCAATATTCGGCACTCTGTACTTACAACTTCTTATTGCTGACATAGCTCCTTTCCCCTTTGTCAGAGCTAATTTATTTTGTTTTTCCCACCTCCCATTCCCATTTACTTTCACTCCTAAATAGATACATTCTCGTACTACTTTATACTCCTTATTCCCCTTTTTCCACTTTTCATATTTACTCAATTTTGCTCCCTTCTTAAATAGCATTATTTGCATTTTCTCCTGATTTACAGTTAGGTTCCATTCATTGCAGTAATTATATAGTTCCTGCAATGCTCTCAGATCATCTACTGAAATTGATCCTACTACCAGATCATCAGCAAATAGTAACACTACAACACACTATGGTGGAGGGGAAAAGTAGGAGAATGACACTGCAAGTCATAAATTGAGATTCTTGAACTAGAGGTATTGTAAATAATGGGTCTGCATTTAGAGGTTTATTCTATCAAATTTTGATGCTGGTTAATCATCATTATATTGGTTAAATTGGAAGTTGGAGAAAAATAGCATTGGTGTCAGAGACAAATGTGCAAAATTGACTTTCCACTTTGTAATTGATATGGCCATTGATAGGCATTGTTGTTCTTGTTATCAGGCTTTGTGAATCAAAGTGTTATATCTGTTTGGCTTACTGTTCTTGTTTCCATTTTGGTTTCAATTCTCTGGTTATTGTGAACAATTCAGTGGCCAAGTGATGCAATTTTATATATAAAAGTTTGTAAATAAGGATTAGGATAGTTGAAGTTGAAGGGGGAGGATTAAAAATGAGGTTTGACTTTTTTGGAGTTTTTTGAAGGTTGTAAGTGAGGTAAATGATTTTGTTGGGTCCAATAGTGCCAACTGGCAAAGCCATGTGGAACTGCTGAGCTGTTTACTTGAGCGTATCACACATACATGGCGAGACAATGTATGTACACTGTTCAAATACAATCATGTCTTCAGGACAGCAACTTCCTGTATATTGGCAGGTGCGATAGATCATTCATCTGCATTGCATTACTGATGTATGCCAAATTACTAATATTTTGCTGTTCTAGTAAACAAGATAACAAGCTCTGAGAGTAGAATTGGAACTGAAAAACTCAATGCCACAGCTGGGATCTGAACCACAGACCTTCCGTTTGCTGTGCAGTCGCTCTAACCAGTAAGCTATTGTGACAACCTGCCAGAATGACACTGAATTCTCCAACCAATTCCTATTTCTTCTGATAAACCATAAAGGGAGTCTCACATCAGAGACAAATATCCCAAGGGTGACTTACTATTCTAAGTACTCTATGTACTGGGATTACCAGTACTAGGTTTGTTGGCATAAATAAATAATAAGATAACAAGCAATTGCAACGCTCGACAACCAAGGTCAATATGCCTGGTCGCTTTGCCAGGTAGTATAAGTGTACAAAGTTTTATCTACATTGTAGGTCAAAGAGTATTGCTTTGTATGTTTTACACTGTGGGGAGGTTGGGGAATAATTCTGGATAAAGAGAAATTCCTATCCTCCAGCCAAAGGTGAAACCAAGGCTTCTGGATTTGATTTTTGTGTATTCAGTTTGTGTAATTTGCATGCTTCTGTTTTATAGGTTTATTTTTGGGGAAAGCACCTCAACAAGGGGTACACCACCCAAGGACAATATGGCTATGGACATACTACCAATGCCAGTAATTATCAGGTGACTCCTAAAAAGATGAATTTTGATACTGAACTGAAGAAAGTTATTGCAATAGCATGTGGAGAAAAGACAGCTATGGCATTGCTGGAGAATGGTGTGGTAAGTTCCTAATACATACATGGATATTAGGAATAATATATGATAATAAATTGACATTCACAAAAGTCCTTATTGATTGTGATAGTAATAACTATAATAATACATCTTGCCAACTTTTATAGCTTGCCCATAAAATACATGGGAACATAGGCTTTTACTATGACTGTGGCAAAGGAGGTATTTCTTATCACTGGACATATTCAAAGTGTTACAGATTTTCACCATGGACATGACAAAGCATAAAATTCTATTGCTTTATATTGTAACTTACAATTGCAGGTTGAATGTACTGCACTAATTGGTGTATAATGCTGTTATAGACCAGCGGTTATGTTTGTATCTTTCTTCACATCGTGGTTCCCTTCACTGGGCTGTAACAAAATGTATAGCACCACTAGTGACCTCTAGTAAATGGTATACAGTGTTATGATAGACCAGAGCTTATCTGTGTGTCTATCCTTCATCATGATCATGGTCCCTCTTCACTGGGCTGTAACAAAATGTATAGCACACTAGTGACCTCTAGTAAATGGTATACAGTGTTATGATAGACCAGAGCTTATCTGTGTGTCTATCCTTCATCATGATCATGGTCCCCCTTCACTGGCCTGCAACAAAATGTATAGCACCACTAGTGACCTCTAGTAAATGGTGTGTAGTGTTATGATAGACCAGAGCTTATCTGTGTCTATGCTTCATCATGATCATGGTCCCCCTTCACTGGACTGTAACAAAATGTATAGCACACTAGTGACCTCTAGTAAATGGTATACAGTACTATGATAGACCAGAGCTTATCTGTGTGTCTATCCTTCATCATGATCATGGTCCCCCTTCACTGGGCTGTAACAAAATGTATAGCACCACTAGTGACCTCTAGTAAATGGTATACAGTGTTATGATAGACCAGAGCTTATCTGTGTCTATGCTTCATCAGTATCAAGGTCCCCTTCACAACAAAATGTATAGCACCACTAGTGACCTCTAGTAAATGGTGTACAGTGTTATGATAGACCAGAGCTTACCTGTGTCTATGCTTCTTCAGTGTCAAGGTCCCCTTCACAACAAAATGTATAGCACCACTAGTGACATCTAGAAAATGGTATATAGTGTTACGATAGACTAGAGCTTATCTGACCTCTAGTAAATGGTACCTATACTCCATCCAACCTTAGATCTGCCCCTTGCATCACTCCACGATAACCTGATGTTATCACGTGCGACTAACACAAAACAAACACCATGTAGACTCATACCTCGTATTTATGTTGCAACAGAACAATATTTACTCAGGAATTTTAGAAATATCGTGTTACATTAGGTAGTCTTTACCAGGGTTGCCGTATATCTTGAAAACTCACAGATAATTGCCGATATTTAAGGTATTATATTTTATGGTGTGCTTTGGTTTTGGCGTATTGCGAGTACTTTGTTGATGGCTTGTGTTTACATCAAGTGCGGATCTAACGGTGGAGCAATTATATATAATGTTATGATAGACCAGAGCTTATCAGTATGTCTGTCCATGAGTATTATGGTCCTGCTTCACTAAGCTATGACAAAATATATAGCACTACTAGTGACCTCTAGTCAATGGTATACAGTATTATGATAGACCAGAGCTTATCTGTGTGTCTATCCTTCATCATGATCATGGTGCCCCTTCACTGGGCTGTAGTAACAAAATGTATAGCACCACTAGTGACCTCTAGTAAATGGTATACAGTGTTATGATAGACCAGAGCTTATCTGTGTGTCTATCCTTCATCACGATCATGGTGCCCCTTCACTGGGCTGTAGTAACAAAATGTATAGCACCACTAAGTGACCTCTAGTAAATGGTATACAGTGTTATGATAGACCAGAGCTTATCTGTGTGTCTATCCTTCATCATGATCATGGTGCCCCTTCACTGGGCTGTAGTAACAAAATGTATAGCACCACTAGTGACCTCTAGTAAATGGTATACAGTGTTATGATAGACCAGAGCTTATTTGTGTGTCTATCCTTCATCACGATCATGGTCCCTCTTCACTGGGCTGTAACAATGTAAGCACCAATAAGTGACCTCTAGTAAATGGTATATAGTGTTATGATAGACCAGAGCTTATCTGTTTGTCTAACCTTCATCACGATATATTGTTCCCCTTCACTGGACTGTAACAAAATGTAAGCACCAATAAGTGACCTCTAGTAAATGGTATATAATGTTATGATAGACCAGAGCTTATCTGTTTGTCTAACCTTCATCACGATATATTGTTCCCCTTCACTGGACTGTAACAAAATGTAAGCACCAATAAGTGACCTCTAGTAAATGGTATACAGTGTTATGATAGACCAGAGCTTATCTGTTTGTCTAACCTTCATCATGATCATGGTGCCCCTTTACTGGACTGCAGCAAATTATATAGCATCACTAGTGACTTCTAGTAAATGGTATACAGTGTTATGATGGACCAGAGCTTATCTGTGTGTCTATCCTTCATCATGATCATTGTCCCCCTTCACTGGACTGTAACAAAATGTATAGCACCAACAAGCGACCTCTAGTAAATGGTACATAGTGCTTTGATAGATCAGAGCTTATCTGTGTGTCTATCCTTCATCATGATCATTGTCCCCCATCACTGGACTGTAACAAAATGTATAGCACCAACAAGCGACCTCTAGTAAATGGTATACAGTGTTATGATAGAGCAGAGCTTATCTGTGTGTCTATCCTACATGATTATGCTCCCCCTTCTCTGGGCTGTAACAAAAGTGCTAGCAAGCAGATTAAAATTTAATTGCACTACTAGTGATCTCGTAATTCAGACCAAGGAGAGGTGCAGGTATAAAACAATGCCCATGCTATTGCCATAGCACACCTGCCAAGCAAATGAAAATAGCTGGTTACTGAACTATATGTATGTATTATCACCCTTACTTCAAATAATAAAGATGGTGAATAATGGTAGTATTGTCATGGTGGGCATGCTACAGAGAGATTAGAGATGAGTCACCCCACCCCACTGCACTGTTGCAATTGCCTGCCTGCATGATGTGATAATGGGTCGACTCAAGAGCTGTGTTTCTACAGCTGCCAACATGCACAAACCTTTGTTTGATGAGCAAAAACCGAGAAACTTTGGTTTTCCAGAGAATTTTTCAGTGATTTAGGAGATTGTATAAGTGTGCTGGTGCATGCTGAAGACAGTTATGAGTTTAAAGTCACAAAGTTAGCAATTGTGATACTGCAGGGTGTCAAGCATTGGCATATGGTGAAGGTATCGGCCAGGGTAAGCATCAGTTGAAGGATCATCTGAAATACTTATAAAGCGAAGAAATCTTTCTTGAACATCACCTTCAGCTTCAACGGATGTCATTACTGCAGAAAGTTGGGATAAATGTGCAACGTCTGTACTTTCATCCAAACTAATGGCAACAAAACTGGTCTCTTCGATTTCTCTCTTTATCTCCATTATTAGAACATTACTTATTGGTTCAATTAAATAGTTCTGGATCAGATTTGATAGCCCAGTAAACACTGTCCCCTGTTCCATTCAAGTTCTTAACTTGTCATGCAGACAAATTAGGTTTACAAGTTCTGCACAATTCCCCTTACTGCTGGATTCTGATTACTCATCGTGACCTCTAAATGCTAATTCTTGTTTCCCCAAAAAACAAACAATATCATTTGGCGTTTCATTACTTCTCTATTCTTTCTAACTAGTTCGTTGTGCTGATTTTCCCTCACTTTCTTCTGAGTATCTAGTAAATGGTCAATTCTGGATTTGCAGAATGTTTTCAGTAGAATGATGGTTTGGAGATGAGTGCTAGTCAAACTGTGTTTTTAATTGCTTTATGGATATTTCCCATGTCACTGAACTCGCCACTAAACCATGCATCTCTTTTCATTAGCAAACAGGACCAACAACAACACCAACAATAAAGCTTTTGTTTGTGTGTACAGCCAGTAAGCCATTCTTTAGTAATATATAGCTGTGAATTGAATTTTCTTACACAGCTTTTCATTGGAGTAGTAACATTTAGGACAGACATTGGTCTTCCTTCCTGCTCAACTTTAATCTTTTCTTCATAATTTCTAGAAGAACTTCCTGAGATAATATTGCACACAATGCAGCCATCCACGTCTGCAGTTCTGCTCTCCAAAGAAAGCGAAGATTCTGTGTTTTCTCCGTTCTCCAAGTTTTTAGGTCCAAGCTGCAAGCACTCGTGTATGCACGGTTTGAAAATGCTTACCTTGTACATGGTAAAATATATGAAACTCTATAATAAATCAACTGTAATATCGCACTTGTCATCGAATAATAAAGCTAAACTCACTGCAAAAAGTCACTCATTACTTATGTATTCGCTTGAAATACACTTGTTAAACTGTGACAATGCTGGAAGGTCATTTGCCTTGGCCCGCACGGAACACATGTGCTTCCCTTGAACCGGTGCCGCGATGGCGCCCGAGCTGAGTCGAAAACCTACAAAAACGAGTCCTTATGACAAGAGTACGATGTTACATGCATGGTTGCACGTATTGAGATGGTATCATTGTACAATGAAACAGAAATTCTAGTTCAGATAAACTGCAGTAGCCAAGCGCTTAACATAGAAACAGAATGTGCTGCAAGATAATATAATATAAATAATTTTGTAACATTGTACAGGGTAAGCACTGCTTACCTTGCATACATGAACCACATGCCACTGGTGTCAAGGATAGCTGTGTGAGAGAACAGCTATAAGTTACAAGGTTGCACAGTGTGAATTGTGTTTCTTATGACAAAACAGCCCTCAGCAGGGCATTGAAAGTGTTAGTGGCTTTAGTGTATTGTTAGCAGCTCTAAAAATTAAGAGGCAAATAATAACATTAGAACTAACTGAACCTTCTTTTATCACATTGAAAATCTATCCCCCAGAGACCAAGGAAAACAGCGGTTGCAGCCTTCCGACTATTGACAAATCATGACTGCTTGGCAAGTCATCTCTACAGAATAGGTATCTCAGCCTCACCAATATGTGTCCTGTGTAACGATCCAGCAGAAATGAACGAAGACCACTTGAAGACCTGTGAAGCATTAAGATCAGAAGGAACTACAGTTCAAAAGAATTGGAAAGCACGAATGCTAATGGCTTCATTGCCAGATGCAAGGGACTAGAAAACAACAACAACAACAACATTGAAAATCTTCAGCTTCCCTGTTCTACCACTATCATGGCATCAGGGATTTACCTTGGTTTCCAAAGCTCACATTTTCCTTTTGAATCCGCAGTTACTTAAGGTGGGGATTAGCCCAACACTTAAGGTCCCTGCTTTATCCCCAGGTACTTGGATAGATCCTCAGTTCTTGAGGCAGGAATTGGACATTTCCTCCCAACCCTGAATGGTTTTGTTTTTCCCGCCAATACTCGGGAGGCTGTTTGCAGTGGTGTCCCACTGGGCGATGGGGTTGCCACTTCCCTACGCCAGGGGAAATGAAATGACAACATGAATTCCGCAATAGAAAAGACTGAGGTGAAAGTGATGGGCATAAAGATAGAAATAGTGTTTTCAATTAAAATTAATGAATGACTAGCCGATGTGGAGAAAGCATGAAAAGCCTTGGGTAGCACCTTAATGCCCAATGCCCTGGAAGACATTGGGAAATGGCTGGAAGGCAGAGTTGGCGGCAGCACCAAGGATTGGAATTGGAAGAAATGCTGGTGAAAGACTCAAAAGCATAAAGATTGAGGTGCAGCACAACATCTGTGAATGTCAAGCCATCCAAGTACAACCGGATGTGAAGTTTTGAGATCTTCCACTATGATTTGCCACCATCGCTGCCCCAAATGATAGTCAGCAGAAAAGAAAACTGCACAGGTTATAATCCAGCCTCTAGGGATGAGCAGCAGAAGTCTGAATGTGATTCCGATGTTGAAAGTGTCTAGAGACATCTGGGAGGCTGTTAAAAACCAATTTGGAAACCAATACCTGGACACAGCCAGCTCAAATCAAGGCTGCAACAGCCTGGGGAGATACTGCAGCAGTGGACTTGAAATCTGTATATAGACTAGCAAGTAGTGTTCTTTGCTTTAGTACAAGTTTATTGTGGTACCATTTCAGCAAGCAGTGCTACCAGGTCTCCAGGTTTGTTGTAAAACAGAATTGCTATTTATTTTATGTGTAATTTTTGTACATTGAACATTTTAGGCATTCAAAATTTTATATCATCATACAATTATTATGCTTTGCAGGATGAGGGAAAGTATTACAGGTTTCAGTTTCAGGAAGTTGGTAAGAATGGGGATCCATAGATTAATACATGAGTGCTTTTTGTGCAGCTGTATGGATGGGGCTATAATGGCAATGGACAACTAGGCCTGGAAGTTCCAACTGCAGATTGTTATCATCCCAACCCATGTTGGATTTCAAGTTTCAAGCATAGTGTAATAACAAAGGTAGCTTGTGGTTATGCACATACATTGGCTATATCAGATGTTGGAGATTTGTATGTATGGGGAGATAACACCAATGGATGGCTGGGCACAGGAAACACATTACCTGCTAATAAACCAGTCCGCATTACCTCAGAGATAGGCAGGTTCGTATAATTTGGTGATATTTGTACAGTTTTATAGTGGACATATGCTTCTCTGCCTTGTATTCTAAAATATCTTTGAACTACTTGACTTATCAGCATGTTATATGTGATGTTTTAAACTCTGATTGATGTCTGTGGAGTCCTCTAGAACTTTTTATTGTGAATCCTTCCTTTTACTCCTTAAGTATTGTAAAATTCCTAGTAACAGATGATAAACGAAAATGAAATATCAGAGAATGTTGGATCGCAAGAATGTAATATTGGGTGGTGCATAGCAAGCTCCCTAGTTTCAATTTTATATCTTGGATATAGAAGATGGCAACATACGAAGCCATACAGTTTGTAATACCATTGCAATAAACGATGGGAATGGCACAGTTTTGTTTTGTTTACTGCAGTGTTAGTAGCTATGAAACATTGATCAGTGGTACATTGTGTTTCAGCCATGCGTTCTTTCACAAGAGTAAGTTGCGACAACACAGAGATTATTTTGTATTCAGTTCAATGTGCCAAGGTATAGCCCAATTCCTTCACAGTAAACAATTATGCAATGGTTGAATAAGTTTGCAACATGTAGTTGTGTCCTAGACATTAAACATGGTCCACCGAAAACAGTGCGTACACCAGAAAATGCTGCTCGAGTGAGGCAATCTTTTGAACGCAGGCTGCATCATTCAGCTCGTAAACAATCGATGGTATTGGGTATTTCTCAAAGATCCTTAGGACTTATATTACGTGAACTCAGAAAGATTGGAATGGATCCAAAGAATGTTTACTTCCAACAAGACAGTGCTACGGCCCGTATAGCGTGCAACAGCATGGCGTTCCTCAAAAGTGAATTTAATTCGTCATCTCAAGGTTTGGAGACATTGCATGGCCTGCCCGCTCGCCCAATCTTACAGTTCCCGATTTTTTGTGGGAATGTTTGAAAGAGGTCTTTACTAGACGTCTTGCAACTTTACCAGCACTGAAAGAAGTCATTACTGAAGAAATTGTGGCCATAGATGAAAGCTGCTACATCGTGTGTTTTCCAGCTCCATTGCACGCTTGCAGGAATGCCTGAACTGTAATGGAACCCATCTGAGTAATTCGGTATAAGCCTCCAAAACTACTCTGTATTCACCCTAAGGTTGATCCAAGCGAAACTAAACCCAAGTGGCCAGTGCACAGTTATAATGTATTCTTCCACCATTCGTGCAAGAAGTACTGTCACAACCATGGGTTGAGTGCATGCAGTACGTAATAGAAAGGACCGATCCCTTATTCCGTCAGCTTAAAGAGTGCCTAACATGTAACTAGAGGTTAAAGGCGATAAGTTGATAGTTACAACAAAATAAACCTGTTGTAGCACTTTGTCAATTGTTGATGGCTCATTTTTAAAAAAGAAATTGTGCACTATTACATGAATTGCATTTTTAACAAAATCGTCACATTCTTGCATGGCACATGGCACACGCTTTCTTATTTTCTTGGGTGTAACCACTTTTCCCGTTTCAGCTTTTTATTTACGAGCACTGTTTATACTGGTACTCAAAACACTGCTGAACTCAGAAGTTAATTCCACTACTTCTTTAATGGGAAGAGTTGGATATTTCTCACATAACTTATGATATTTGTTCAGCACTGTTTATTTCACCACTAGTCAATGGTTTGCCCGCCTTATGCTTTACATAAGTCAACAAAGGTGCAAGAGCATATTCGCCGCCACCGTCCACCATGATCCTAAACAGAAACTGCTGGCTGTAAACAATACTTGGTAAATACTCGAATGTCAGGTAACTCAGATGAGTTACATGTTGGGACTTGCAGCTCTGCTTATCAGTTTACATCAGCGTTAATTAATCTTAGGTATTTGTATAGAATATTATATCATTTAAGGATAAATTCATTCTAAAATTTAGATTACTAGTATGAGACTACTTCCCTGCACTCATTGCTACCGTGTTGTACCACGGTGCAGTGGTCACATGGGTCTGTTTTGACACGGATAAACCTAAGAGTGAATTGAGTACAGGGAACTTGCTTTGTGCCACCCAGTATAAAAATACAGGGTGACCTGCAGGAACGGGTAATTGTAATATGCCTGTAATGCAAACTGAATTGAGTTTTATATACATGTAAACACATCCATCTGGAAGCTAAAACTTTGCTATTTATTATTCTGTAATAGCAATAATTTCTTGAAGATAACATCCTGTAAATGATCTTCCTGCATACACATTCCTGAAGTTGTGAATGCAAGTTTAACGTGACTCTCGGCAACATCTCAATGCTGATTGATGTAATGTTGTCACGAATGCTAGCCTTTAGTTCATTTATGTTTTAGGAGGACTATACCATATCTCAGGCTAGTTCAATCCTGCTGTAAACAACAAGGCAGAGCTGACTCAACTCGCCGCATGTTAGACCTACATGCATGCTCATAAGTTTTACAATGCTAGCAGTATATATAGCAGCACTTAGAGTTGGGTTACACATTAACTTATTAAATCTATGAGTTGGAATATTAATAGAATCATGCAGTAACATAATGGTTACCTTTAATTGGATTCCTTCTTCCCTGTCCACTATAACTGATTTCCACCCTCGCTTTTGAAATTTCAATCCAATATCTATCAGCAACCAGTGGAGAGTACTTTGTGAAAAATTCGGCAAGTCTGTGTCAGAATTTACCGCATGCAAAATTTTATTTACAGTCGGCGGTTCATTTCTGAAAAAATAATCATGAATTTTACTGCATATAGCATTTTTTTGTAAAATTGTTATATTTCTCCATGCGCTGTTTGCATTTACGCGATTTGGCGGCGCCGTGGCCGAGCGGTTAGCGCGCTCGCCTACCATCTAGACGGCCCGGGTTCGATCCCAGAGACCCGCATGTGGTATTCGTGGTGGACGAAGTGGCGTCAGGGCGGGTTTCCTCCGGGTACTCCGGTTTCCCCCGCCATCTCATTCCACCGGTGCTCCATCTTCATGTATCATCAGTGTCACCGCCTGCGGTGCCGTAGTAGTAAAAGCGGGCGTTAAACACTACAACAACAACATTTACGCGATTTTCCCGGTGTTCTTAGCATTCCGGATATTTGCTGTTCCATTCTAACACTAAGAACACTACTTGCGGAAACAACAAGGAGATCACCAGTTTCTTTCTCAATGTTTTTTATAGATGACATTGCAAAACATTGCAAAATAATGTGTGATGATTCGCCTCTTGCCACTTTTTAAAGGTTTGCCTCGTTTGTGTTTCATTTCAGCTGAAGCACCAGCCTGCTCCATGATGAAAAGCTTACTGATTTTAAATTGCATATACATAAGTGTCCTTGGGCTTGTGAGGTACGCGAGATGTATAGAAAATACAGTGTTAAATATCAGAAGCAACTCCACACTATAAACAATAACATCTTAATCAGCATTCAACTCGATACAGACCTCGTTGCGAGAGAGCTGCCTGGTATAGGAATGCAAAAATATTATATAATAGCAGTGTCCTTTAGTTATTGTTAAGTAAAATGCAGCTTAATTTAACATAAGTTAATAGTATGTATAATTTCACCTATCTTCTGTGTAATCCGTAATTATATATCTGTTGTATATATTCCTTTAGAACTCACAAGCCCAGAACACATTTATGTGATATGTGAAGCAGAAAGATAAAATGTGGGGCTATTTACATTTATAAGAATCGAGACATTTGCATACTTTTCTGTGTCCAAAATTAGCTCGTGCAGAGCAGTGATCAGAAAACTACTTACAGTACTGTACTTAAAGGAGGGGTTTATCGTACGTATGCAAACAAAAGAAAATGCCCATTAACTTCGCTAAACCAATCAACAGCTTAGCCATTTTTTGTCCCAATATCTGTCTCTCTTCCCTCCCACATGTTTACAGCAGGATGAAACTAGGTTGAGACAGATTATAGCCTATACTTGTTAAAAAAAAAAGTGGAAAAAATGCATTGAAAGATAGGCGACTGGGTGAGCCAGTTGAGGTCATTCTTCGAGATGAGCTGCTCATCTCTCATAATGCTGCTATGGATATTTCTTGCCGTGTGAGACATGGCTCTGTTCTGCTGAAACCACAATGATAATTCAGACGATAATTTTCAATGTCATTGCTGAGGAACATTTCTATCATACTGACTTAAATTCACAGTAACTGCAGGCTTCATAAGAATCAATATTTTTATAATAAGCCTTTACTGCGAAAGCACAATGTTCCTCTGACCCCTGCGCCATGGTAACTGAGATGGCATTGTTTGAGGATTAAACAGGGGCATAACAGTTATACCAACATCAAATATGATTTAGTGCCAATTGATTTAAAATTGCCTGTTCTTGCACGTCACCCTGTACAAAAGACAAAAACGGCTGCACTTTACCATTCTCAACAGCAGATTTATCCCAGCAACAAATTATTCTATATTTATGTTCTATCCAAAGTTCAATAGGCTGATACAGTATAAAATTGACTCCAAACAATAAAGATTAAGCTCTGACCTCATCATGTGCTAAAGGACATTGTGACACTGCCGGGTCATGTCCTTAGCATGGTGATAGCGCTGCTGCTTACCAAACCAGAGACTTGGACTCAATTGCTGCTGGAATGTCTTGCTTTATAGCAGCAGTAATGTCCTTCTGTAATATTCCTGTTCTGTCACCTCCTCTGGTTTCCTTTGGCGCATTCCCAGATAAGTGAAATTTTCTAGCCAGGAGAGATAATCTAACTTTTGACATTCCTGCATTCCATTGTAGAATTCTTAAAGTATTGGAATTGTTGTGATGAAATTTGCCTAAAGATGTCCCCACCCGGAGATCCGATTGGGGGACAGTTTTAACTCCGGAATGTTTATCTTTAGGACTCATATTCATGTATGTGGCTTTCATGTAACTGTTTTCTTAACGGGCACCAGTTTTACAATGTGGCAGTTACATCACCCGACTTAAACCCCCATTTTGCAAGGGGGACCACACCTATCGTTGGTCAACGGGTCCATCGGACCTAGTCGGGAGGAAGACCTGTGAAGCATTAAGATCAGAAGAAACTACAGTTCAAAAGTATTGGAAAGCACGAATGCTAATGGCTTCATTGCCAGATGCAAGGCACTAGAAAACAACAACAACAACTTTTGACATTCCTGTGATTCCTTGGAAGCTTTAGTTTTAGGGTTTAGTGGAGTGCACCCAAGACCACGTGAACATTTAATTTCTGGAGTATGAGCTTTCCTTGACTTGCATTTTGATTTCCTTTTCTTGTTTTTGCAATTCTTACCTCCAGCGCATTCTACGACTGGTACAGTTTCTCAATCTGAGCTCCTGTCCATTGTGCATAGTACAGTACAGTGTCTCAACTAAGAATAAAAATGCCATGTAAGTATAACAAAACTTGTAGAAGCTTCCAAGAATCGCAACAGTGAGAGGGCAGTCAATGCTAACATGTATTTCATAGAATTCAGGTCGCTACACTTTGGATTATAAAATCATAAAATTGCATCTATCGACCTTTGCTTTAACTGAACAAGTGCATCTATCGAGTTTTGAAAAAACTGCTAATATTCCCTAGCTTCTACACAGGACAAAAATCAAATTTTGCAAAATCTGATTTCACAGAACGATGCAGAGGGTGAAAATTATGCCGATACTATATATAACCCAATTTTGTAAAATTTTGCATCTATCGAGTTTTGAAAAAATGCTCCTCAATTGAGCTACTTGATCGAGAAGTAACGACCCTTGGTTGCGAAGACAGCATATACAGACCGATTAACATGGATTAGTAGTGAATTAATTAGTCCATTACGTATTCTGAGAGGATAGTGGGGATCAGTTACGCATGTAACATTGTTGACATTGCACATTCATTATCTAATCTTCAGGAATGTTTTAAGGCTTATGTCTGTGCACGTTGTACGTTCATCTACAACAATGTATATACAAAACATTTACTTTGTTCCGAGTTCTATTCTGTGTGTGTGCGTGTGTGTGTATGAAGAAACATGCAGATGGGTGTGGTAAATACGAGGGGTGTGGAATAAAGACTAGCACTAATATTCACACAATGTATTGTAAAAAATCACTCATACAGACTGTTGCCCTCCTCAGAATACTTCTCCCCCAATACAATGTACTTGTCCCACCTCCTTTGCCGTTCCTGGAAAACGTGCAGGAAGTCATTCTTTGAGAGCCTGTTCAGGGTTGCCTCTAAAGCTTTCACTGCTTTGGTCTCACTGTTGAACCGACGTCCCTTAAGTTCCTTTTTGGCTCTCGGGGTAAGGAAAGAGTCACATGAAGTTAGGTCAAGATTATAAGGTGGAAGAGGTACCGTGAAGATATGATTTTGTGCCAGGAATTCGATAACCACATCAGCAACATGTGGCGTGGCATTGTCATGATGAAGCTTGCACTGCTGAATGAGATTCTTTAGCTTTTTGGGGATGTGATCCTTTACCAATTGTTTCAGGATAGTGTTATAGTAATCTCAGTGCCTGTAGAGTGTCTTGGAACTGTGAGAATGCAGACTATCCTCTGGTAATCATAAACAGTAATGACTATGCCCTTATTAGGTGACTTCTGACGATATTTAGAGGCGATTATCAAACACGCTCACTCTCACAGGTTGTCAACAATCCTGACAGAGCTATCACTGTGTGATTTTCAGTGATTAGCGACTAGAATATGTAGTTCAATGGCACATGGACAGATGTCGCAATTAGACACTTTATGAAAGGGAAAAAAAATCAGTGCCAGTCTTTATTGAACATCCCTCGTATCAGTGTGAAAAACATTGGAAAGAGTGTTGCTGAGGCAACAGGTGCCTCCGAAAGAACTGTAAGAAGAATTGTTAAGGAAACCAAAGTGACTGATATGGGACTTCTCCTTCATTTCCACACCACTTAAAAAGAGACCTATAAGATCTTATCATGGCAGCTTGGATACCTTCAATGAGGGAGTAGAGGGCCAAACTGTGAATGAATTCTATATTTTTCACAAAGACCGATGCTGAAGACAGTGTATGTAAAGTTAAAAGATACAATCAGCTTTGAAGGGAGTGTATCTACACTAAGAAACATAGTACTAAAGTTGGGTTTTATGTGGAAAAGGACAAAAAAGAACAGGAAAGTGTTAATGGAGTACCATGACATCAGAACCTAGCAGCTGCATTATCTTAGAATAATAAAACAGTACAGAAGTGAGGGCTGTCCCATAATACAGAGAGACCCAAAAACATAAGAACTGCTGCACGGTGTTTTTCTGCTGCGCAGACAGAAACATGATAATAGCAGCTGATGTACACAAGGTCACGCAGTTGACTTGTTTTCCTCTACTGTGAAAATGCAGTATTGAGCTGACGCACTGTCGTGTGGTTGAGTTATTACCTGTGTGCCTTATTATTTAGTCCTGTACTTAGTCATAAAGTATATTATGGCTCAGTATTTGTTTTCTACTGCACAGTGTGTATTTATTTATAATTTGTATGTGTTAACTCAGCTCGCCAAGTAAAAGTGCGATTTGCAGAAAGATTCCCAAGTGATCTGTGATTTCTATCTCTGGGGTAACTTAAAGCATAAAGTGTACAAGACAAATTCACACACCCTGGAAGGATTAAAACAAAATATTTGCCAGGAAATTGCCAGCATTTCTCAACGTGAACCATGGCGAGTGATGGATAGTTTCCTAAAGGGGTGCCAAAAAAAGTATGGACAACGATGGTGGCCAGTTTCAGCATCTCCTTTAATAACATTGGTAAGTGAAGTCTTTAAAAGTACTTTTAAAAATGTTGTATGGTTTCACCCGCGCTGTTCTATGATAACGACAGTCGGCGTCAAGGATGTGTACAGGTAAAACACAACACAGCTGGTTCAGAGTCTTTTGGATCACCCATTTTACATGGATGAGACATATATTCATTCATCACACACTACTCCATATGCTTGGAGTGATGACAGTTTCCATGCACTCTTGGCATCGGTTTCTATAGGTCAGCACCTTGTTATCATACATGCAGGAGGTGAGCAAGGGTTTATCCCTAATGCATGTTTGATTCAAATCCCAGCAGAAGACTGGTTGATGAAAAGAGCTATACTAATTATGAGAAGTGGATAAAGGACTGATCCATAAGCTTCCTGCAAATTCTGTTCTAGTGATTGACAATGCACCTTACCACAATGTGGCCCTTAGTAAGGCGTGTACTACAAGTTTCAGAAGAGAGACAATGATTTCCTGCCTGAGACTTCCCCATGGAAGATTTCATTGCCTTTTTTTTTTTTTGTGTAGTGTTTAACGCCTGCTTTTACTACCACGACCGCAGGCAGTGGCAGTGGCACTAATGATATATGGAATGCAGATGGAGCACCGATGAAATGAGGTGGCGGGGGAAACCGGAGAACCCGTAGTAAACCCGTCCCAGTGCCGCTTCGTCCACCACGAATCCCACATGCGGTTGCCTGTTGTTGTTGTGTTTAACGCCCGCTTTTACTACTACGGCACCGCAGGCGGTGACACTGATGATACATGAAGATGGAGCACCGGTGGAATGAGATGGCGGGGGAAACCGGAGTACCCGGAGAAAACCCGCCCTGACGCCGCTTCGTCCACCACGAATACCACATGCGGGTCCCTGGGATCGAACCCGGGCCGCCTAGGTGGTAGGCGAGCGCGCTAACCGCTCGGCCACGGCGCCGCCATGCGGTTGCCTGGGATCGAACCTGGGCTGCTTTGGTGAGAAGCAAATGGTCTAACCACTTGGCTACGGCATGGCTACTCAGTGCCGTTGATTTCTCCTTTCACAAACCTGACATCTATATGTCATCCCTCCCAAACCAAAAACCCTAAGTACAAAATTGAGTTTCGTTTAGGGACATAACCATGCTGATTTACGCCTTCCCCCTTATCATTCTGAACTGAACTCAATTGAGTTCATTTGGGCTACAGTGAAGAAGTGGGTTGCAGAAAGAAATGTCACTTTTAGATAGATGACGTAATTAAGCTAGCTGCTGAGAAGTTAACAGATATTTCTGCAAAAGTTTGGCAGAAAAGATCTAGGCACTTCACCAGTGTTGAGAAAGAATTCATGCGTAGTGAAGGTTTGCTGGATGGTGGGCAAGAAATTATCATTCATCTACGGGCTGACAGTGACGAAAGCAGTGAGTCCAAGCACTGTAGATTCAGTTGAATCTTTTGCTAGTGTTGTGTCGGTTGTCTGAAACCACTCAAGGTAAGATGCATGTGATTTTCTCTTCCCCCTGGGCACATGTAACTGCATTTGGTCTGCCACCACTTGCCCCTTTTGTACTGTGCAGTGAGCTACAAGCTGTAAAAAAATCGGACTGTACCAGATGGGAGGGATTGGGGTGATACCATGTCCCACCTTCTACTACTGGACCCCACTCATTACTCCTGTGGTGGGTAGAGGTGGGGGATGTAGCAGCCAGGCAGTAGATCTTGGCCTGGAAAGGGTAATGTGGTGTGAGGTTAGTAACGGACACTAAGAAATCATGAATATGCCAGATTGATTGTGAAGACTGCTACAAAATATACTTAGGAAAGTCCAACAGAAGCGTACAAACCAGACCAAAGGAACAGCTAAGAAGTTTAAACTTAAGTAAGTAGACAGATCTGCAGTAACTTACCAGTTTTGGTCAACAGAACACAACATCAAAGGAGAAATAAAGCTTTTAAAACCACCAGAACACCAGCAGAGCTCATAGTATGGAAAGAATCCACATCACCAAAAGTGCATCCAGAGCAAGTTTGGAAATTTCACACAGTGAAGCTCTTCATTACCTAGCAATAGTCCCTCCAGACTTAGAGTGGGTCCTCACATAAACATTACTGGTTATATCACTCTGCTAACAAATAGATGTTTTCTAATCAATTGTTGGGACATTGGTAATGGGAAAGTCACAGTTGGCATTTCTACTGGATTCATCACATTGCCCACTGATTTGTCAGTTGACCAAATCAAAGGAGGAGCTCATTTGGTGTGTTTTTCCGAACATAGTGCAAAACTGCAAAAACATAATTGGCTAAGCAAACAGATCATATTGTTGGTGAAAAACAAATATATTGTTGTTTTCTAGTGTCTTGCATCTGGCAATGAAGCCATTAGCATTCGTGCTTTCCAATACTTTTGAACTGTAGAAAAACACAGATGTCAGTGGTCTCAATGAGTCCATTCAAGATTTCATTCTGGAACAGCTGTTTCCTTCAAATCGGTTGACACAGTTGAATATGAATTTGAGTACCAAAGCATATACATGTTGGTCTGCCCATGAGCTTGGGCCCTAGCCCCTCTGTCATGTGACAGCCCTCTGCGATTCTCTACATATAATTTTTTTATGTACGCTGTTTATTCTTTGACAACAGTTAATTAACCTTATTCAAACTGTCTTTTTAACTTTCGTCTTTTTGATTCTCTTATTTTCCCCAAATCTTTTCCCTAAGATCATTACTATTTTAGTTTATCCATTCTATTCTAAAATTTATTTTCCCCCTCATTTTTCTCTCTCAGTCTCTGATGTGAGACTGCCTTTGTGGTTTATCGGGAGAATTACAAATTGGTTGGAGAATTCAATGTCATTCTGGCAGGTTGTCATAGTAGCTCAATGGTTAGAGCACCCGCCTGGCAAGCGGAGAGTCTGGTTCAAATCCCAGCTGTGGCATTGAATTTTTCAGTTCCATTCTACCTCTTATACAAGTTTGTTATTTACTCATTTGGTATTTATCTGTTTTTGAGTTGTGCTGGTCAGGATGCACACTTAGACAGTTTTTGGTTTCAGGGGCCTCAAAAGATGTTTCTCTGGTGAAATCTTGGTATCAAATTATTGCTTGGTGGAACATACTTCTTCTACTTACTAGGTACATGCTGTAGAGAAAGTAAAAAGAATTGGGTTAAAAATCTTGCTTTGTTTCTCAGGCTTAAAACTTTCTGAAGAACCTTTATATTACGTAACTCTTGTCATAGTGGTTGACTGTGTGCTACTTCTATTTAAGAAAGCTAATTTCTGTTTCTTTATTTTAGAGTGGTGGATATAGCAGCTGTATATAATTTAAACTTATCTGCAGCTATGACAGAGAATTCCGAGGTTTACATGTGGGGAGACTGCAGAGGTAAGTATACTCTTATTTCTGTGCCACCAACTTACTGTTTTGTATAGTATTGCATGGCAGTAATAAACTTGTTTTATTTCCTCCAGGCCAACACATCACAAAGCCACTAAAAACACATTTTACATCCCTAAATGATGTTTTTGCATGTTGTGCAACTGTAACACCTATACCACTCAGAGTTGACATGAATCCTGGAACAACTGTAGCAGAGAGCATGAGGAAAGCTTTTAATGACCCAGTAAGTAATTTTCATTTCTTAATCGTAATATTTACAATAAAGAACTGGTTTGCAATAATCTGTTGATTCAAAAACCCCAGGAATGAGAATGGGAGCATATTGTAATTTAGTTCGGTTTTCACTGTCCCTTCCCTTTTCTTTTCTACACAGCATGTAATCCATCACTTGAAGCAGCTTTTTCTGGTCATTAAATACTGAACACAAGACTTCTCTTCTCCTCTTTCTCGCTCTAGTTTCACTTGCTCATAGAACACATTTTAGGTTGCATCTAGAACAACTTGCTCCCTCACTTTTGGGCACACTTGTTTATATGGAGCTGCAAAACTTCCTGGAAATGTCATGCTAAACATTCTGGAAAGTCCACAAGAGAAGCAAAGAACATCCAGAATGCGAGGGCTGTCCCAGAAGTACCCGATGTGACGTATAGATAGTGGTTGTTGTTTCAAACAAATGACTATGGTGGAAAGTATCAACCTTATAAAGCTTTAAATTTGAAGTTTGATGATGCTATGTTGTTAAGTGTTTGATTGGCAGCCATCAATACAGTAAACTCTTGGTTTAGTGGACCTAAAGGGGCCAGGAGTTGCCCGGAAAATTGAAAGTTCATTAAATCACAAAATGAATAAATATGAAACAATATTGCTTCCTTATTATTCTTGCTTTGCCAACCACCATTGGTGTTAGGCGATGATAACCATCAGCATTTGCACAAACTAGTGTAGAAATCTGTTCTTTGTTTAATTTTCGCCCAGATGTGCTTTCATATGTACTCGCCAGAGTATTTATGGGGACAGCACAATAGAAAAAAATTAGTCTCATCTGAGACTGCATTATACAGCTGAGATAAAGAGAGGTTTTCTGATTCAATTAGAGCCATTAGGTAATTACAAAATGGCTCCATTTTTTCAGTATCAGAACTAAGTGATTCACTGTAAGTTTTTCTGTTAGTAATGCCATGTCACTTTCAAAAACGCCATAACCACCCATCACTTGCCTTAAATTGCCCACCAATGTGCACTGGAAGTAAAACAAGATTCTTTCACATAACTAATTATATTAAATAAGAATTGTCAATTTAGATCACATACCTGAGTTGTTTCATTGTGTACAGTTTAGTAGCCTTTTGTGCCTGGAAGAGATGCGTGGCAACCTTCCTTGATCAGACATTGGATCCTAACTCCTGCTTCAGTTTGGCCATGTCGAGAGAAAGTTTGTAGTTCCCGAGAGAATGAAGTATGCACTAGTAAAACCCATTCACAAAGACGGTGAAAAGGATTCACAAACTACTGACCTGTCTCTATTCTTCCTACCTTCTCCACCATTTTTGAAAAAATTGTGCATTCACAACTTCATATCTTAAGTACTTTGCCAAGTTAAGTAGTTCCCAACATGGGTTCCGTGAAAAATGTTCAACAATTACTGCCCTTTAATTCTTAAAACAGATTTCATATATATAAACTCATCACTTAACAAATTGATTGTAGCTGCATAGCGCTATTTGGAAGTCAATCTTCCATCTTCAGGCAATGTAGATGTAGATATCTGCAAGCTCTGATTGTCGACTTTTCCTAACATTGTTGAATCTTCTTCTGCCCTCTGGTGGTAAAAGTTGGAGTTCAGAATCATTCTTCTTTCTTCCTCTGACGTCAGTAGTTGCAACATGGGGTCTAAATAAGGCATATCAAAATTAACAACTTTTTCCTTAATACTTATGATGTACATTTTTCCCCAAATATCTAAATGAGAAGATTCTTGAATTGATTTTAATAGTTGTATCTCTTGTCCAATGTTATGTTGGGAATTCCAGAAATGGTTGGCAACAGCTGATCTATCCATTTGTTTCAGTTTAATATTTCTTTGATGTTCTTTAAGTCTGGTTTTTAAATTTCTTTTTGTTTTTCCAATATAAATACCTGTGCAATCTTGACAGTTGATTTGATAAATGCCAGATTTTTTCATAACATCCACAGAATTAGACAATGGTTTGTTTAGAACATTTTTAACTGTAAAGTTATTTTTGTAGGTTATATAGTTGTATATTGAACTTTTTAAAAATATTTTCAAATTTTTTAAATAATCCTGGATGGAAAGTGAACTTCTTGTAGATAACATCTTTTTTAATTTGTCTCTAGTTTGTATTATTATATAACAGAAATCTTCTACTAGCTTTTTTAAACATACTATCAACCAAGGAAGATGGAAAGTTATTATTATCAATAGCTACTTGATGTATATGTTGCAATTCTGAAGCAAAATGTTTTTTCGATAATGGTACATGAAGAAGTCTGTGTATCAAACATCGGAATACTGCTTGCTGATGTAATATTGGGTTGAAAATATTGGGTTTAATATAATTATCCACATGTGAAGGTTTTCGATAAATATTGAAGGTTAAATTTCCATTATCATTAGTAATCAATAAATCCAAGATATTTACAATGGAAATAGAAAACAATCATCAACTTCCTTTCTTGGATTAACGTAGGAAAATATGAACGCATGTATACAAAAAAGTGCGTCATGTAAAGAAGCGCCAATTTTGTTATTAGCGTCTGTATGTTTGAGAGGTGAAGACGTGTTTCTGTAATGCACCTGGATGTGGGTCTAAAAGACTTTATAAAAGTAGAAAGACTATCAAGAAAATACAAATAGGTGCAACAAAAGTCAATTCAATTATAACAAGTGTAATAAGAGACGAAAAAAGTGTTAATAAAGTGGTATAAAGTGAAGTTACATTGAGTGTTCATTCATTCCACCAAGTACCTCGCCCGGAGATACAGAATAGAGTCTCATAGCTCAACAAAAAGTAATAATTATTTAAAAATACAGCACCACCAGCATGGAATACATGCTCTCCCACAATGTTGGCGTAAGGCCATAGAATGTGATGGAGAATATGTAGAAACATAGGACATGGAAAAGACATATTGAGGTATATTGTCACCAAATTCTGACTCTTAACAATAAATATTTTCAAAGAAAAAAAATGTGGAGCTTTATATGTTGAACAATCCTTGTACTAAACCTCACACCACTTCGAATGGTGCTTAACACAGCACTACAGGAACTTGAAAGTAAACTTATTTGCTGTAAGTGCCACAATATTATGAGTTGTGTGAATAACAGATTGCTTATTCCGTGAAACTAGGCAATTCCTAACTTGACACCCTCTCAGTCCACATTAGATCGAGTTATTGGGATTCTAGTGTATTAAGAAACTGATTTGTTTTAGTTCAAAATGTATTTAAATATACAAAAAATATTTATCTTTCAATCTCCTCTAATATTT
The DNA here is from genome assembly GCA_030765045.1 of Tenodera sinensis. Taxonomy (NCBI): domain Eukaryota; kingdom Metazoa; phylum Arthropoda; class Insecta; order Mantodea; family Mantidae; genus Tenodera; species Tenodera sinensis. The sequence continues at coordinate 85,938,533 of CM060973.1, read as the reverse complement.
TAAAAATGTATTTAAATGTCATAAAGTTCTCTTTTAAAGTAGAGTTAATATTAAGAAATTATTACTTTTCCTCAAAAGCTACTTAAGAAACAGCAAAATGGCACTAAGATCTTTTGTTATATTTGTTATTAAGAATCACCCTATTCAAGGATGATCTTAGGGCATCTCCCATCCTTTATGAAGAAATATACTTGCTTATTTACTTCTTCTATTACATGTTAAGTGGAGGAAGTATTGCAGTCCATCCAAAAATTTGATACTGAAATTTTACCACAAAGACATAGAGATAATCTTACTGTGCAAGAGATGTGCATCTTGTTAAAACACAATTTATAACACATTTTTTGTGCCAATAACCATTTCCGAGATATTCTTCATTACAGGTGTGAATGTTCAAAAACATACTTTGCAAGTGGTAAGTTGCTATTTGATTTTTCTCATGGTCATACAAAGAACTTGGAATTTCAGAGTCATCAAATAACAACATGCTCTTTAAAACATCTTACTACTTTAGTCCACTATATCATTCCTATATTTACTCAGGGGTCTCCGTCTAGGGGATACGTGAATGGCAACCACAAGGCACCCAAGCTGAGCAGAACATTACTTCCACTTACTGGTGTTTTGCTCCTCACTGTAACTTTTCTATCTGACCTTAGCTTGGTCATCTCTTGTTCTCTTCCGACCCCCATGCTATTAGGGTTCCTGAGGGCTAGGGAGTCTTTATTTTTCCAACCTCTCCATTTCTCTAATTTCTCTATAAAACCTTAACCCCTAACATGCTGACCTGTCATGGCATGTAATACGTCCTCTGATTGGTAATCAGAGGATATGGTCGGTGAATTTATTTTGATAACTCTCCGGGTCAGGTCGGTGAGGCCCGTAAACCAACGACAGGTGTGGTCCTCCAGACATTCTGGGGGTTGTGAGAGAGCGATGTGACCGCCAAAACATAAAAATATGGTGCTCTCTAAAAAGTGGTTACATTTACTGCTAAGTCTCTTCAATATATTGGAGAGCAAGAGGATTAATGACTTCATTGTCAGAAATCCAGCATTAGCTAACAACATATTTACAATGAAATTTGTAATATTTATCTGAGTTAACAAGACAGATAAAAAAATAGGCTTTTGTAAGAATAGTTTGTGCAAGAGTGGATAGAGAAGGTCATATGACTGCAGCACATAACTTTTTTTTGTCATATAAGAAAGGAAATATTGATATTTGTTATTTTACTCATTCATTTCTTGAAATTCTGTGGAATGACCTTGTATTGGAAATCTTTACTGTGGCAAGACTGCTTGTGCAGCATTTCAGTGTTAATGTTCTCAGTTTTTGAATTGTCAGTTATTGCTCATTGAACCTTCAGTTTTATTATACAGAAGGAGCTATAGAAGTATGTTTTGCTAATTTTATTCACAGAAATACAGTGACTTAACAATGATGGTTCAGGGAGAGCCAATCCACCTTCACAAGGCTTTTCTGAAGATAAGGTGTGAGCATTTGGCAACTAGATTCAGTGAACGTTGGCAGGAAGGCGAAACAGAGTAAGTCTCTTTCATCTTACTTATTAATAGGGAACCTGAAAAGTGATGCACAAATTCAATGTAGCAGAAAATGTAACTTAACGGATTAGAAACCACCAGTTAAACATATTTTCCCAAATATAAGACAACTCCAGTGTAAGCTGGTTCACTTTTTTTCTGAAGCAGATACAGGCATTTAGCATGTTATAAATAGAAAGAGCAGTGGGAACAATTTTAATTCTATTTGGAGATGAAATAGATCAAAAGGCCTAAGTTGTGAAGAAGAACTGAATGGTAAAGAGTTAAGTGAATAAAAAAGAAACATTTACTTTTACTTGCACTTTTATACATGCATTCAGGTGACTGAAAGAAGTGAATACTTTCTTTTTAATTTAGTTTCTATGTCATAACATTATATTATTTATACATCAATTACACCAGCCTGCAAAAAAAAAAAATTGTTTCCCTGCTGGTTTGAAATCTGAATGGTGATATTAACTAATTTTGATGTGCTAAATTGAATGGTGAATACAGTTTTTCTGTCACATAAGTTTTTTCTACAAATCACTAAATATTATAATGAAAATAATGAAAAATGGCATGTTTCATGTTAAAAAAAAGTGTCATAAAATAAAGAAAGAATGAAAAATTTCTCAGTAAACAATAAAAATAAATACCTACATACATACCTGTAAAAGAGGGTATGATGTTACATTTTCCTTGCCCGGGAGGATGGCTGCGTTGATTTACGTTTATAGCCTGGTTGAGCAATTTCCCTTTCCAAGCACCAACAGCATTTCGTTAGCATCGCAACATTCCACTGACCCTGATGTCTCCTCTCCATCTCTTTGATTTCTTGACGGAATCTTTCACCTTGTTCATCACAAGGAATCCTAAATTATCAGGAAAATAGTCTAGATGCAAATACAAAAAGTGAATCTAAAATAAGAACAAATTAGAAACTAAAAACTTCACTTATCTTAGTAATGTAATCTTAGTAATTCCAGCTTTGAGAATGAGCTGGACAGCAAAAGAGAAAAAGAATATCAACATTACTAAGATAAGTGAAGTTTTTAGTTTCTAATTTGTTCTTATTTTAGAATCTTGTTGCTTCACTGTTAATAGCTTCAATTTTTACTTAATTTAACAAAAAGTGAAGTTTTAAACTCATGTTACACCCAAGTATTCATAACTTTTCTTCCACATTTCTCACAATTACTTCATATTGTGGATCCTTTATTTCCCAGAAACTTATTGACTACTTGTTTGAAAACACACCATGCTTGAAGTTCTCTATTATTCATGACATCCAAAAATGCACTGTCCTTCATTAGCTGCCTTGTCTGAGGTCCATAAAATATGCCCTCTTTTATCTTAGCTTCAGACATTACAGAAAATTTACTACTCAAATATTTGAAACACAAACCGTTTTTGTCCAAAGCTTTCACGAATTGTTTCATAATACCTAGTTTTATATGCAAAGGAGGTAATAACATTTTCTTTGGATCAACTAGACTGGCACAAATTACGTTTTCTTCTCCTGTTGTTAAACTTTTTCTCTTAGGCCATTCTCTCATTGTGCAATGTTTAACCCTATCTTTACTGTTCCATTCGCATTAAAAAACATGGGTATTTTGTATAACCTCCTTGTTGCCCTAGTAACATACTGGATACCTTTAGGTCCCCGCACAATAGCCATTGATGTTCCTGGTAATTAATATTTTCTGAAATGCTTTCAAGATTTCCATATGATTCTCTTAGGAAAACAGAATGTGCAAGTGGTATTTCGGCAAATTTGCTTCTATTGTGCAATAAAACAGCTTTTAGGCTTCGTTTTGAAGCATCAATAAATAAATGCCAGTCATTACTATCATATGTTGGTCTTCCCAGTTGTTAAATTGAACCTGGTACATCACTGCAGTAAACAAGCTGATCTTCCATCTTAAAGAACTTGGTAAATTCTTTATATCTATTTCTATATCAGGAAAATGTGGTGTCTGGGTCCAGCATATTTTTCTCTTTTAATCTCGATCTAGTAATTCGCTCTTGTCCTTGGTAAGACCCAAGTCTCTTACTAAGTCGTTCAACTTTTCTTTACTAAAATGCTGTGACTTGTCTTCAACAGTGTGTGCTGGGAAATACTCATCAACATTAGAATTTTCTGTTGACTCAGAGACTGAATTCTCAGTATCCTCTAGTTGAGTTGGTGGAACAGGAATAGGGACATCTACTCCATGTGGCACAGGTCTTACAGCTGATGCAAGACCATTTGCATATTTAATTTTTTTTATTGCACCCAGATATGTTACACATACAGAAGTAACAATCATCATAATGATCTTTTTGTTCATGCCATACGATAGGAATACTGAATTTCATTGATTTCTGTTTATCATTGTACCGCTGCCTTAGTCCTTCACTACATGTTTTGCAAACAGTATGTGGAGCCCATGTTTCATTTTGATCTCCTAGCTTAACATTAAAATATGCAAAATGCACCTTTTTAATAAATGAAGTAATGTTAGTTTTCTGCTTTTGTAGCAAGAAAGAACCACACACGTAACAGAAGTTATTAGGATTGTTCACACATTTTCTGCTAGAAGAGGTTGAAGTCATTGTTAAAAATGTACCACGACACAATACAAACTAAAAATAAAGAAATAGAAATGACAAATCTTTTCCGGAAATCGCACCATCAGTCACTGCGAGTTTTAAGAAGTGACTAAAGTTCAGATATATCTTAAGACAGATGTGTCCTTATAAGGGTGAGTAATTAACTGATGTTTGTCTAAGATTCAATGGTTGAAAGCTTTATTGCCTGCAAATAGTTGTGCAGAGATAAATACTAGCCGCTCACATTCTGTTATATATATATATATATATATATATATATATATATATATATATATATATGTTTCACAAACAAACAAAAATTGTGACATCTGCCTGACATTTCAGGTGACCATAAAGATCCAGGATACAAAGATATATGACTAAGTCAAATTTTTTTTTAAAAAAACAAGATGATTAAAATTAAGATGCAAAATATCTAGTTCTCAGCTGTTCACGGAAGAACATAAGAGGTGACTTATTTTGTAAATATACAGTATTTATGCTCTGAAGATCCACAATGAGTGTTATTCATTTTAAGTTTTAAAATTATAGACCTATAATAATCATAATTATAGTTTCATACATACATATTACTGTATAGGTCTAGTGTCTAGTTTAATTTATAAAATTTCAGATTGCATAAAAATGGTAGGTGTTATGGAAAAATGTTATTTTCGAAATCAGCACGTTTTTTCCATATAAATACCCAATGTTCATCAAAACCAAGAAACTGTTGCAGGTTAGTGTTATTTATCATAAGGCCCAAATGACCTCTTTGACAGGCCCTCTAACTTCACTCACTCACACTCATTCACTCCCTCACACTCATTCACTCCCTCACACTCACTCACTCATTCACTCACTCATTCACATTCACTCATACACTCATTCACATTCACTCATACTCATCCACTCCCTCATACTCATTCACTCACTCACACTCATTCACTCCCTCATACTCATTCACTCACTCATAGTCATTCACTCACACTCATTCATTCACTCACACTCATTCACTCACTCATACTCATTCACTCACACTCATTCACTCACTCATACTCATTCACTCACTCATACTCATTTACTCACTCACACTCATTCACTCACACTCATTCACTCCCTCATACTCATTTACTCACTCACATTCACTCACTCATTCACTCACACTCATTCACTCAATCACTCCCATTCTCTCTGTCACTCCACTCATTCACTCACACTCACTCACACTCATTCAATCACTCACTCACACTCATTCACTCACTCACTTTTTGATTTAATAATAGGGTAACTATTAAATGAATGTAAGATAAACTTATTCATGGGGTATTTATCTCTGATGTGAGAATCCCTTGTGGTCTACTGGGAAAATATGAATCAGTTGGGGAATTTGATGTCATACTGACAGGTTGGCAATAGTAGCTCAATGGTTGGAGCAGCCATGCGTGAAACAGAATATCTGTGGTTTAAATCCCAGCTATGGCATTGAATTTTTCAGTCCTGATTCTACCTATCAAACATTGCCCACACATGGCTTGTGTGTTTAAAAAGACCAGCATTAAGTTGGTTGGCATAAAAGAATAACAATTATTCATGTGCTTTATTCTCTGATTACAGTAATTGTGAAATGAATGAGGTATATCGGGCATTTTTGGAATATTTGTATACAGATGAAGTGAAACTTTCCGTGGAGAACGCTGTGGGTAAGCTGCCTATATTTCAGCTATTTAATTCTTTTAGTTGTATTAATGTTTCAGTGCCATCACTTTTTTAGCACAATAGATAACTCAAGTCTAAAAATTATAAGACTAAATTGCTTCTTGGGTAGTAATCGTTGTTATTAAAAGAAAAATATGAATACGTGGTGCCATTTCTATGCACAATTTTTCAACTATAAAGCTATGTTGGCAAAAACTGTGGTCATTGCAAGGGTTTTGCATGCTTTTGTTAAAAGCATCTGAAAGTTTTATTTTGCCATAAGTGCACTATAATTTGTTTCTTAAACCTAAATAAATAACCTCATGTGAACTGGTGCATAAGTGTTCTTACCTGTAATTAACTTTGTCATGAATTTTCTTTTAAAAAAATTGTATACAAAAACTGGACTCCTATGTGTAACAGTGACTGTAAACTTGAAGGTCATGAAGAGTGGGCAAAATGCAAATGGTATTTGTTGATGTGTGCATATGCACTTGAAGATGTTATTGACAGTATGTGTAAGTGTCCTGAACTTGCAGAAAGTGCAACTGCGGTAGAACAGCAGCATATCAGACGTGGTGGAAAGATGATGCAAACGCAACAGGTTTGTAGAAACTGATTATCCGGGCTTGTGGGCCGTGGTCTAGTCAGGAAACTCCTTCCAGACGTTTCGTCCGAAGCTGCGTCGAACATCCTCAGTGGCGTTGCCTTAACACTCTCTTAGTCTGACAATGAAGTCTTTAATCCTTTTGCTCTCCAATATTTTTCACATTGAAGAGAGCAATAGCAGTAATGGTAACCGTTTTTTAGAGAGCACCATATTTTTATGTTTTGGCGGTCACATTGCTCTCTCACAACCCCCAGAATGTCTGGAGGACCACACCTGTTGTTGGTTTATGGGTCTCACCGACCTGACCGGGAGAGTTATCAAAATAAATTCACCGACCATATCCTCTGATTACCAATCAGAAGACGTATTACATGCCATGACAGGTCAGCATGTTAGGGGTTAAGGTTTTATAGAGAAATTAGAGAAATGGAGAGGTTGGAAAAATAAAGTCTCCCTAGCCCTCAGGAACCCTAATAGCATCGGGGTCGGAAGAGAACAAGAGATGGCCAAGGTAAGGTCAGATAGAAAAGTTACAGTGAGGAGCAAAACACCAGTAAGTGGAAGTAATGTTCTGCTCAGCTTGGGTGCCTTGTGGTCGCCATTCACATATCCCCTAGACGGAGACCCCTGAGTATAGACAAAAAATGTAGATCTTGCTAAAACACACATTTTATGTCCAAATAAATTTATTTATAGAATGAACCATATCAGAGATATTCTTTGTTATTTGTGTCGGTTTTGGAAAACAAACTTTTGTCGAATACATTGTTGTTCATTTTTTTATGTGTTAACCATGCAAAGAGAACGGAATCTCAAAGCTTTAAAAGATTTGACTCGCTCAAAGCCTACTGTATTCCCATATTCCTCTTGCATCTACAAGAAAATGAAATAATTTCTGTAAATGTTTATCTCAACTTACACGAAGAAGATATAGGAATAAGAATTTGTAAGAATGGCTAGTACAAGAGTAGAGAAAGTCATGTGAATACAACACATCAGATTTTTTTCCAACAAATGCTTGAGATCATACAGACTCCTCTTGAGTAAACATACTCGTCAGTGACATCTTCAAACCCTTCTGGCTGTTCCACATCCTCTTTGAGTGTTGCCGTTCAGACAAGCTGTTTTGATGTGAAATTGATCAAGTTCCAGATTCTTTACAGCAGCCATAACTATCATGGTCCAAATGTGCAGTGTATAAACTATGCTTTGCTCTCAATATTTGAAAGTTATGTGTATAATATTTAATACTTTGTTTTGTTTAATATAGGGCTGCTAGATCTTGCAAATTGCTATCAAGAAGAGCACTTGAAATACAAATGTGTGGAAATAATTAAACGAGGACTAACTGTGAAGAATGTGGCCTCTGTATATGGCTCAATCTTAAAATATGATATTAAGGTAGGTGCAAAATTTAGGCATTCACGTAACATTTACATGTTCAGAGACACCAAAAACCTACAACAGAAAATTATATTTATAAATTCTTAAAAACTATTTACAGTTATTTATGAGTGATGTGTCAAAAAAGTTATAATAGAAGATTACATTAACATTTTTCTGTAAAAATGATGCACAAATCATTTACATTTCCTGAGCAAGACGCCAGTAAGAAACAATCCATTTAAGGCTAGAGATTTCTTCCGGGCGTAAAAGCCGTGGTCTGCTGGAGTTTTGAGGTCCAGATGTTTCGTCCACACCTGCTGTGGACATCATCGGTGGCATAGTCTGAGTCATCTCGGCAAAGGCTCGGTTACAACAGAATCGTTTGAAAGTATATCTGGGCTGCTCACAGGGGATTGGGTTTGAGCGGGAGGTGTGTGTTAGATGGGCGGGGCTGTCCTATCTGATTGCTGAATGGTTTATGTGATTTCTCTGAATTAGTGCTTTTTTATGTTCGAGTATCGGATGCCAGGTTTTGTTCAATTTTAGAGTTTCCTCCTTCCTGTTAAAATTATTGGGGTGTTTGTAAATTTCTGTGGCTTCACGTTGTAGTCTGGCATGGTAGTATGGCATAGATGAAAGAACAGTAGTCTCCTTATTAGAGCTCGGAAGTTCATGCCCTAAAAAACACTGAAATATGCATGCAAATATGCTCTTAAAAACTTCAAAATATCCCAAGAAATATGCACTATTTCATTAGAACAGTTCATGTCCCTTTGCAGTAGACGAGTTAGTGTAAATAATAAAGTTACCTTATTCCTTAGAGGTTGAAGCAGAAGTGGTCCTGCTGCTACTATTAACTGCTAAATTGCAGTTCAAAACCAACACTACACAAATTTTCAACAGTAAAACATCGTCTATTGTCTGGCAAAACAATTTTGTAACGTGAAAAACTTTACACGTCACAAGATGTTATAGGGGCATATTTAAATGATGTTAACTGTTTCTCAGAGAGAGTCAAAATACTATCCAGGTGGAAAAAAAAAAATAAAAATCATTAAAATATGCTATATAGAGGCTATAGTATTGAAATAATATGCATTTATCAAAATCAAGAAAATATGTAGTTATATGCACCATAAAATCACGTCCAAATAATTTAAAATTCCATAATTCGTGCACATAATGTAAAAGCCTATGAAAAAACATGCAAATGCATGAACTTCCTAGCCCTACTCCTTATACTGAATTATGTGCTTCCCATCGGCCCATATTGTATGTTCTGCGACCGCTGACTTGTCTGTATGTCCCAGCCGACAGCACCTCTTGTGTTCTGTAAATCGGGTGTTGATGCTGCGTTGGGTGGTACCTATGTATACTGTACCACAGGAACACGGAGTCTGGTAAACACCGGCCGAAGCAAGCGGGTCCCTGGGATCTTTGGCCGATTGAAGCAAGGTATTAATCTGTCTGGTAGGTTTGAAGATGGTTTTGATGTTGTGGCACTTGAGTAGGCGTCCTATTCTATCCATGACAGTTTTGAAGTATGGCAGAAAAGCAGTGCCTTTGCTGTTGGGTGGATCCCGTTCAAGGTTGGCGGGGCGAGGCCTAGGTGGGCGTATTGCTCTGCAAACTTCTTGTGCCATGTAACCATTTGAACCTAAAGTCTGTTCCAGATGTCGCAGTTCCTGTTGTAATGAGTTGGGCTCACAGATGCTCATAAGGCTCACAACAGCTCCGGTGAACAGGGAGGCCATGTTACTGAGCCTCCTCAGCCAATCCATTGTCCATTAAATGTTTGGCATAAGTTGTCGCACAGTACATACAAAATAGGAGGTGCTCCGTCATGCATAAACCATGCACAATATCCTCCAAAAGCATGGGTAACTCATCACACAAGAATCAATGATACACGGCACTAGTTAAGTTGTTCGCTAAAATGCATGGTTCTAGGAGTCTGTCACCCACATTTCCTGCCCGCACATTTAGACTAAAGCAATTCTGATGCCTAGCCTCCATGACTGCTTCACCTAGGTTTGCCAACCTATGTATGTATGTACTGATGGTTGCCAACCTGTATGATAATTAACCTTTTCACTGCTGACATATCATTACCTTGGCAAACCCCTCCATGCTAAGTTATTTTCAGAAAACATAAACATTTAAAAAATACCGATAATGCCATGAAAAACTATAGTAAATGACATAGAAACTCACCTCAGATGGTGTAGACTGTCCTTGATAATCCACATTGTAATAATTGTCGTTTTTAAATTATATGCTGGGAAGCATATGCAACACTCACAACACAGGGTTGTCCACAAGGGGCCATTAGTATACATTTTTCTTTCTGGCATTATGTAACGTCAATGCACTGGTTTGTTACTTGCAAAATAAACATATTGATTATATAAGGAAAAATTGAAGCTATTAACAGTGAAGTAACAAGATTCTAAAGTAAGAACAAATTAGAAACTAAAAACTTCACTTATCTTAGTATTATTTGCTGCTGACCCTGGGTTTCAAGCTGTGTCCAGCTCATTCTCAAAGCCATTTATTTATTTATTTATTCTTATGAACATAACAGGCTTGGAAGCCCAATTACAATGTTCATCATACATAGATGTTTACATAAAATACAATACAATAAAATACAAGAAAAACATAAATGAACATAAACTAATATAAGGAATAGAAACAATTATAAAAAAAGAAGAAGAAAGAAAGGAAAAAAAAAAAAAAAAAAAAAAAAAAGGTGAAGTTGGTATGGTAAGTAATTTTTTTACTATTCCTAATTACAGCAACGATACTACTATTACCAATTTAGTTGTAGCATTTTTAAATTGAGTTTCAGACATGTTGAAAATATCTACATCGAAATGATGAAGCTTGTTATATAACTCCATAATTCTGTGTAATGGTGAATTTTTATGGATTTCCGTATTTACTCTGGAGGTGAAGAAAAGCCTCCTGAATCTGCTTATTTTATTGGGTACATAAAATGATACATTTGTTGTAATATTAATATCATCAATAATCGAATGCAATACCTTATACAGAAATATTAACCCTGCAATGTCTCTTCTAAATTTCAAAGTTTTAAGTTTAAATATTTCCAAAAGGGTTTCATAGTTTGTATAAGTAGGATAATATCCAGATCTTTTAAATAGTATGTATTTTAGAAATTTTGATTGTACTTTTTCTATTGCGGTGACATGCATTATCATCTTAGGATTCCAAATAATAGATGCATATTCGAGTTTTTGTCTTACAAATGAATTATAAAGTTGAATTAAAGTTTTTTCTTTAAATGAATAGGAATTTCGAATAATAAAGCCAAGGCATTTTAGCGATTTGGATACAATTAAGTCAATGTGTCTATTGAATCTAAGATCTATTGTAAAATGTACCCCTAGATCCTTTTTTTCAATCACTTCAACGAGTGGTGTCATATTGATATTATAAACATATTTATATGGGTTTTTGTTTCTATTGAAGGACATTTTTACACATTTACTAATATTAAATGGGAGTTTGTTTGTTTCGCTCCATGCATATAAAGAATCAAGGTCCTGTTGAAGTTCCATACAGTCTTTAACATTATTGATACTTTTATATAGTTTAACATCATCAGCAAACATTAGGATTTTTGAATGTTTTACAACGCTAGGTAAATCATTTATATAACATAAAAATAACAGAGGTCCTAAATTAGAACCTTGAGGAATCCCTGAATTAACATTAAATTGGTATGACATGCAATGCTTATAATAAACTACCTGCGATCTATCTTTTAAATATGACTGAAATATTTTCATTAATGGAAAAGCAAAACTTAATTTAGCTAACTTAGCAAGTAAACAGTCATGATTAACTTTATCAAAAGCCTTTTGAAAATCAGTATATACTACATCTACTTGTTTGAAATGGTCTAGTTCTAATGATACATATTCAGTGAAGTTAAAAAGATTTGTAACAATTGATCTTTTTGGCATGAAACCATGTTGTAGCGGTGAGATTACTAACTTTATATGGTTAAATATATGTGTATAAATAATGCTTTCTATAATTTTTGCTGGTGTAGACAAAACAGCAATAGGCCTATAGTTGCTTATCAGCTTAGAATTTTCAGATTTAGGTATCGGAATTACTTTAGTTAGTTTCCATACATTGGGAAAAATTCCTTGTTGTAGGATTTGGTTATAAATTGATGTTAGAGGGTATAATAACAATTCTCCACAGCCTTTAAATACATAAGTTGGTATTCCATCAGGCCCTGCAGATCTTTTACTCTTAAGTTGTTTTATTGCAATTTTGACTTCATTTTCACTTATTGCGCTTATATTAAGAGAGTCTAAAATGTTGACACTATTATCAGCTTTATAAGTGTATTTTGAAGTACTACTTGAGTAAACTGATTTAAAGTAATCGGCATATCCATTGGCAATTTCAGTAGGAGTTTTTAATACTCTGCCATTATATTCCATCTCAGCGTGTGTCTGATATTGTTTCCGTTTATTTTTAATGAATTGCCAAAAATCGTTGGTATTATGTATCATTTTAACTTCAACAAGCTTAACATAATTTCTAAAGGCTATCTTAATTTGACTTTTTAACAATTTACGAGTATTTTTATAGCACCACAAATAATATTCCGATACATTTTTATTTTTACGGTACTTTTCTTTTAATTGTATGTTTTTTATAATTTCTTTAGTGAACCAAACAGGATATTTGTGTTTATATTGTTTTCTTTTTGGCACGCATTTATCAAGTATTGAGTAAATTTTGTCGTAGAAAATAGCCACTGAATAATTAACATCCTGATCTATTGATATATGATCCCATTTACAGTCTCTTATAAGCTCGTACATCTTGTTAAAATTAGCTTTGCAAAAATTATAGGTACATGTTGTCGCCATATTATTTTTTACAGTATTCTCAATTTTAGCCGTTAAATTTAGTGGAGGATGGTACAAGTCTATAGGTACCAAAGAATTATCATCTTCTTTTATATTAAGTGTTATGTTAGTTAAAACTAAGTCTAGCGTTTTACCACTTACATTTTTTACGTTGTTCACGGACTGCATATTAGTAAAAGATAACGCATTGTTAAGCAATTTTGCTTTATTACTACCTTTACTTAGATCGTAAGTGGAATCAATTATTTCAGATATATTAAAGTCACCTGTAATAATTATATGTGAGCTAAATTTATGAAGATTTTGTTCTATCTGATCAAAATATTCTTTAAATGAATTTATATTAGTATTTGGAGGAAAATAAACTGTATTTACAATAAATTTAGTACCATAGTAATAAAATTTTATCCAGATTGATTCATTGTTAGTATCAAGAAAAGAGATTTTTTCAGGATTAAATGCTGATTTAATTGCTATTAACACTCCGCCGCCAGGGTTTTGTGAATTTCTGTCTTTCCGAAATACAGTATATCTGTTATCGAATAGTTCAGAGTTATGAATACCATCTAACAACCAGGACTCAGTTATGCTAATCACATCATAATTTGAAGAAATTATACTAGTGTAAAATTCAACAGTTTTTGTTCTCAGTCCTCTGACATTTTGATAGTAAATATCTAAGAACTTTGTTTTACTTATTACGAAGCGTAAAAGTCACAATCTAATTAGGTTCACTACATTTCTTGATGTCTTCTTCCGTAGTTACGTTAACAACTGGCGAAGAGTCTTCTTTCCTCATAAATATTTTTCCATTTCTCGTCCACAGATACTTTATGTTGGCAGATCTCCGGATTTGCCTGCATTTAGCAAACAAACGTCTTCGAGTTGGGCAGAGACTCTCGTTGATGTAGACAGGATTGCTGAACGTAAACCCTAAGTCCAAAGTGGACAGGTTCCTTTTGACACGTCATCTTCCTAGTATTTCTTCTTTAGTTGATCTTCTACAGAACTTAACGACGATTGGACTAGGTAGCTGAGACAAAGGATTTAAGTTTAAGCGATGACAAACATCAATATCATGATCTTCTATTTTTACATCAAGAGTTTTGCAAATGGTTTTAATCACTTCAGTGGTGTTCTCCAGGGGTTGAGAAGGCACGCCGTGAATTTCCAGCATATTAATTCTTGAGTACTGCTCAAGGTCTTCCAGACGTTCCTTTAATTCCTTGTTTTCCTTATGCAATGCTAAATTTTCATTTCTGACCTCTTCCAAGATTTTTAGTGTTTCTTCTAGCTTTTTGGAGTATATTTCTTGATTTTTTAAACTAGTATCAAGTTTTTCATGGCAGCAATCAATTGATTTTCCCAGATCCGTTTCTAGTGTTCTTTGAGGCGTTTTTATCGTAATTATGTCATTTTTGATCTGTTGTAGTATTTCCATAATCCCTGAACTTGATTCTTCTGTAACTATCGCGGAAGCCAACGGCGCTGCATCACCTTTCCTTCTAGTACAGTTTGCACACTTCATTGATGCGGAACCTTGCTTGAGAAAATCTAAATCTTCTTTTCGAATATTCAAACATTTTAAATGGACTGTTCGGCCACATTCGACACATTGTAGTTTGTCTGTCTTCTCACCTCTTCCAGAGAATTTTATATTACACACGTAACAAGAGTCCATTATTAAAAGCTGGTGATTGAATATTGCGCTCGTAGAACAGCTGATTATGCGGAGTTGAGGATGTCTTGTTCAAGGTTACAGTGCAGTACTATGATTTTGTTGGGTTGGCAGTTTTGAAATATGTCGATGGTGCTTTGTTACTCGGTGGGTTAGCAGGGTCTGATTATTAATGCGAATTTCTATCACACTTTTTTGCTGCTGCTTGATAATTATTATATTAGAGTGTTCAGAGATACGTTCCTGCCTTAGAGTATTGTTACTTAAGTCATTAGTACATACGTGATAGAAGTAATTGATGGATATCCAAGAGCTCCTCACTACACGTCTTCAGTGCACCATTGCCAACCTATACCCATATAAACAAACTCGTTGCCAAGCTACAATCTTTTATTTTTTCTGAAAAACAATTACTCTTATTCAATTTTTATTTACCAATCTCTGAAAACAAAAATTTATAAATACAATCTATAGATGGTAATTCGAAGTTCATGACACGGTTCCTGTTTTTTAAAATAAAAATTTTTTCCCAAACCATTAAATCTATAGGATTACTTAATTGTTTTAATAATTTAACCTCTGGATTAATTTCATGATTAAATGACCAAAAATGATCTGCCACAGCTGATTTATCAGTTTGTTTATATTTAATATTTCTAAAATGTTCTTTCATTCTGGTTTCTAGATGACGTTTAGTTTTACCAATATAAACTTTATCACAATCTAAACAGCTAAATTGATAAATGCCAGATTTTTTATAATTTGGTATTTTATCTTTTTTTGAAAAATTAAGTAAATTTTGTATATTAAATTTATTTTGAGGGACCAAATTTATTCCATATTCTTTAAAAATCCTTGTAAATTTTTTATTAGCCCATGGATGGTAAGTAAACTTTTTAAAAATACAATTATCTTTTATTTTTTTAAGGGTTGAAACTTCTTTGACAGCTTTTTGATACTTAAATTCCTCTATCCTTTTATGTATAAAATCTGTATTAAAACCATTAATTACTGCAGTATTAATAATGTGTTTATATTCTATGTCAAATTCATCTTTATTAAGGGGTATATTTATTAACCTATAAATTAAACTATTAAAAACAGCAAATTTATGTGCAAAAGGATTAAAACTTTTATATTTTATGTAATTATTAGTGTGAGTATATTTTCTGTAAATACCAAATTTCAATTTATTGTTGTCTTTTAATTTTTAAGTCCAGAAATGAAAGGAATCCATTATTCTCAGTTTCCAAAGTGATAAAGCTATACAATTCATGGTAATTATTATTTATTTATGCCAACAAACTTACTGTTGGTGTTTTTAAACACACAAGCCGTGTGTGGGCAAAGTTTAAGAGGTAGAACTGGAACTTAAAAATTCAATGCCACAACTGGGATTTGAACCACAGACCTTCCGCTTGCCGGGCGGACGCTCTAACCACTGAGCTGTTGTGACAAACTCTCAGAATGGCATCAAATTCTCAAGCCAGTTCGTATTTCTCCTGGTAAACCACAAAGGCATGGCTTGAGAATTTGATGCCATTCTGAGTTTGTCACAATAGCTCAGTGGTTAGAGCGTCCGCCCGGCAAGCGGAAGGTCTGTGGTTCAAATCCCAGTTGTGGCATTGAACTTTTAAGTTCCAGTTCTACCTCTTAAACTTTGCCCACACACGGCTTGTGTGTTTAAAAACACCAACAGTAAGTTTGTTGGCATAAATAAATAATAATTACCATGTGAAGGTTATTTAATCCTGGGATATAAAGTACTTACAATAGTAAGTCACCATTGGGGTAATTGTTTCTGATGTGAGACTGCCTTTGTGGTTTACCAGGAGAAATACGAACTGGCTTGAGAATTTGATGCCATTCTGAGAGTTTGTCACAATAGCTCAGTGGCCTCAGGGGTCTCCGTCTAGGGGATATGTGAATAGCGACCACAAGGTACCCAAGCTGAGCAGAACATTACTTCCACTTACTGGTGTTTTGCTCCTCACTGTAACTTTTCTATCTGACCTTACCTTGGTCATCTCTTGTTCTCTTCCGACCCCGATGCTATTAGGGTTCCCGAGGGCTAGGGAGTCTTTATTTTTCCAACCTCTCCATTTCTCTAATTTCTCTATAAAATCTTAACCCCAACATGCTGACCTGTCATGGCATGTAATACGTCCTCTGATTGGCAATCAGAGGATATGGTTGGTGAATTTATTTTGATAATTCTCCCGGTCAGGTCGGTGAGACCCGTAAACCAACGACAGGTGTGGCCCTCCAAATATTCTGGGGGTTGTGAGAGAGCGATGTGACCGCCAAAACATAAAAATATGGTGCTCTCTAAAAAACAGTTACTATTACTGCTATTGCTCTCTTCAATATCATTGTGAAAAATATTGGAGAGCAAGAGGATTAATGACTTCATTGTCAGAAATCCAGCATTAGCTAACAACAACAATAGCTCAGTGGTTAGAGCGTCCGCCCGGCAAGCGGAAGGTCTGTGGTTCAAATCCCAGTTGTGGCATTGAATTTTTAAGTTCCAGTTCTACCTCTTAAACTATACAATTCACTTTGGAAACTGAGAATAATGGATTCCTTTCATTTCTGGACTTAAAAATTAAAAGACATAACAATAAATTGAAATTTGGTATTGACAGAAAATATACTCACACTAATAATTACATAAAATATAAAAGTTTTAATCCTTTTGCACATAAATTTGCTGTTTTTAATAGTTTAATTTATAGGTTAATAAATATACCCCTTAATAAAGATGAATTTGACATAGAATATAAACACATTATTAACACTGCAGTAATTAATGGTTTTAATACAGATTTTATACATAAAAGGGTAGAGGAATTTAAGTATCAAAAAGCTGTCAAAGAAGTTTCAACCCTTAAAAAAATAAAAGATAATTGTATTTTTAAAAAGTTTACTTACCATCCATGGGCTAATAAAAAATTTACAAGGATTTTTAAAGAATATGGAATAAATTTGGTCCCTCAAAATAAATTTAATATACAAAATTTACTTAATTTTTCAAAAAAAGATAAAATACCAAATTATAAAAAATCTGGCATTTATCAATTAGCTGTTTAGATTGTGATAAAGTTTATATTGGTAAAACTAAACGTCATCTAGAAACCAGAATGAAAGAACATTTTAGAAATATTAAATATAAACAAACTGATAAATCAGCTGTGGCAGATCATTTTTGGTCATTTAATCATGAAATTAATCCAGAGGTTAAATTATTAAAACAATTAAGTAATCCTATAGATTTAATGGTTTGGGAAAAAATTTTTATTTTAAAAAACAGGAACCGTGACATGAACTTCGAATTACCATCTATAGATTGTATTTATAAATTTTTGTTTTCAGAGATTGGTAAATAAAAATTGAATAAGAGTAATTGTTTTTCAGAAAAAATAAAAGATTGTAGCTTGGCAACGAGTTTGTTTATATGGCTTTGAGAATGAGCTGGACATAGCTTGAAACCCAGGGTCAGCAGCAAATAATACTAAGATAAGTGAAGTTTTTAGTTTCTAATTTGTTCTTACTTTAGAATATTGATTATATATTTGCACTTACACATTTTTCACTTGACTTCATACTTAGGGATCTCCAAACAAGAACAGTTAAAATACATGTGAAAAATTATGTTTGGGGGGGAAAAAAAGCATTTCACGCAGTACATTTGCACGTTTTCTTACACGCTTCTTTGCACAGCAACTCAGAAATTTAAAAGCATGTGATATTTTTCAAAACAAGCCAACGCCACATTTGGCACACATATACCTGCTTTCCCTTCGCTTCTTCTCTCCTAAAGATGTATTGGAGCAGACATAGCATTGCCTCGTGGGATTTGCTTTCTTTGGGGTGGGTGGTACACTGGAAGGAAAATGCCTTTCTGTCAACCGTAGAGGATGGTAACCTGATGATGGTCTTCCTGATGAAGTGGTAGGTCTTGGCGTATAGTATTTCTGAAAAATTTCTGTAATTAGTGAAATTTAGAATTCAGCCAATGAGAAGTTCTTGCCAGTTTTTACATTGTACAGCGTCTGGGAATTTAGTATGACGATATCCAATAGGTGAAAGAAGAATTTTCTGTACCATTTTAGTGACTTTCTAAGACAGTGAAGAGAACTTAGAATCATATCCGCTCTATCCACTGCACCCATGTTCCTGTTGTAGTCCATTACACATTGTGGTTTTCTTACTGGTGTATTTGTAGTCCTGCTCACTTTTCCAGTTTCCTTCATGTCAGTTGTATGCATTGTAGTCAGCATACACACTTCTCGCCTATCCATCCACCTCAATGCCAGCTGATTATTTGTGTGCCTAGATTCCACTTCTCCTCTTTTCAATTTGGACGTCATCTTGGGCATTCCCTTCCTGTTTTTTCTTATTGTACCACAAGCGTTAGTGCCATTCCTGTGAAGCCAATCATAAAGGAGAGGACTGGAATACAAGTTATCCAGCCAAACACTGTGTCCTTTGTGCAGATATTTATTTATGAATATCTGGACTACTGCTCCGGAAACCCCAAATTCACGCCCCGGAATTATGTCTGTAGTTGCTCCTGTGTATACTATAAAGTCAACAACGTATCCTGTTTCACAGTCACACATCACAAACAGTTTTATTCCAAACCTGTGTCGTTTGGATGGAATATATTGTAAAAATTGCAGGCGCCCCTTGAAAAGTACAAGGCTCTCGTCAATACAAATGTCACGAAAGGGGGTAAATACTTCACTGAAAACATTTCGGAGGTGATCTATTACTGGTCTCAGTTTATAAAGTCTTTCTCCCTGAGCTTGGTTGTCATTATCACTGAAATGCAACACACGCAAAATGAGATATTTATCCCGAGACATATAGTTCGTAAACTGTGGGGTGGCAAGAAGAGGATGTTTTGACCAGCTTTTGGCAATTGTTAACTTTTTTACCCTGGCCATAAGCAGAGTAATACCGAAAAAGACGTACAATTCTTCTTTTGTCACATCCTTCCACTTCTGAAGACGAGAGCTGGGAGATGACTGTTCTTTCTGAATGAGAAACTTATAATATTTATTAGTTTCCTCAGCAATATTCTCAACAAAATGAGGGGAGAAATAGAGCTGGAAATAATCCAATGCACTGAAGTTATCCCCTATATTCACAGAAATGCCTGAACTGTCCTTGTTGAAGTCATGCACACGTGGAGTAAAATTTCCAGAGCACCACTGGAACAATGAAATGTCCTTTCGTGCTCGCTTTAGCACCTGTGTTGGTATTGCCTGTTGCTCATTTTCACCCTCACTGCTATCTTCACCATTATCCGTCACTTCAAAGTCGTTGTCACTATCCGCAAACTCCGAAATATCGGATAAATCTGACGGTAATGACTGAAAAACATTTAACATTTCCGCATTGCTATGGTTCAACCACGCACCATGTGAAGAAGCCATTTTCACTAAGTTGGAAAACCCTGAATACGCCATGCCGATCACGTGAACAAGCAGTGGTCGCAAGTGCATGCAGCTGTGTCCTTGCACCCCCTTCAAATATTTCCCTTCAGAGGGCATTACTATACAGAGTGACAACAGAAATGTAGTTCACATGCTTCCCAACAGATGAGACTACATCCCTGTGTTGTTCAAAAGCTTATACGAATAAAATCTTGGAAATGCCCAGCATTCAAAGTTCCGTCCGAGATAACTCGTCCGTAGCACAGGTGGCAAGCCTTTCCGCGCCCGGGATATCTCACCCGTAGCAGTGAAAAGGTTAATGGGGTGTACAATAATTTGAATGTTTGTACTCATGGTTGTCAACCCGATGATAATCATGGGGTGTACAATAATTTTGATACCAGCAAAATATAATTTTCAGGGTTTGTCACACCAGCGAAATGAAATTAATTACAAATAGCGACACCGCTTTTGCCCTCATGGCCTGTCTCCACTCCTCTAAGGCAACCATTTCATATCATACTAATCCTTCCATCCTTTATCCTCTTGTTGCCAGTGTGTCCAGATCTGGTAATCTCAATGAAGAAGGCACTGTTCAGAAAATTGACGATCAATGGAGAAAACTTGGAATACATGTTATTCCGTGTGAAATAAAGAACATGCCTCAATGTGGCAGTTTCTGGAGTGCTGTTAAACACATGTCAGCTTGGTGGAAATACTGATTTAAAAGGACTGGTAGAGGTTGCATCATCAGTGATTTCATTGCCCCACAGAAACACTTCTTGTGAAAGAGATTTTTCCAAACTAGGTTTAATAAAAGCCAAAATTATAAACCAATTGGAGCTTGATACAGTAAATGGACTTATTCAGTCATCTCAGCTTATAAAAGAATGTGCTGGATCCGAAAATCTGCAAGTGAGGTGTTAAAGTTTATCTCAACATCAAATTTGTATAATGTTGCAACAGTTGAGGAAGATGATGAAACTTTCGGATGAATAGTGCAAGAAACATAAGTACCAAAGTTCTAATACTGAGGTCATCAATCTTGTAAGTGGATACCATAAACATCAATACTGTCACCGCGCCCGCCGCATCTAATTGCCGACAACAGCAGTGTCACCCATCACATTATTGTCGGCACTACCGCAAAGGAGCCGAAGGAAAGAGACAGAGAAAGGCCGCATTGTTGGGGCGCTTGCCGAAAGAGAGAAAAGGATAGAGACTTCGGGAATCTTCTGCTTTGTATTTCACCGCAATAACTGAACTTTCCAGAATAGTGCCTGGGAGATATAAATAGCGGTAAAGTGCGACAGAAGAGTGAGTCAGATGTATGTGAAGCGTTGAGTAGTCGTGCCGACGGAGAAGGGACAGTTGTTGTGTTACTAGTTCGGAGCCGTGCTGTTGGTGAATGGGAAAAGACTTTCTTACTGTTGCAACGAGTGTACAAAGTTACTGTTTACGGAAATAAAAGTGTTTCTTTATCTAGACTACATCTGTCGTCTTTACTTTACACCCACCAAGGCCACAATACTATTACATTTTCATAAGTATTTTGCTGATATATTTATTGTTGTAGCATTTGGTTTATGATGCACAATAATTTTTAATCCAAATCTATAATTTTGAGTGGCTGGTATGATAATTTTACTTTTAAACAGTGGCAACCCTGGCTCCACCAAATGCAACTCACATTCAACATGGGTAAAGTGGCTCATATTTTAACAGGTATTTGTTTTAGCACATATGTTTTCAGGAACATTTGTTATAATTTTGATCAATCCAAGCTCCTGTTGCAATATTGGGCACTTATTTTAAACACTTCGGATAACATTTATTTACATTTTGTGATAAATTTGATCAGAATCCTAAATTTAATGAAGAACAATCATGGTCTTAAAGGTAATCGTCAGGCATCCTCTTGAGCTGAAGTGCATCCCTCAGGTGAACAGGACCATGCAACAAGCAAGTTCATAAGATATAATATTTAATATTCTGTGTACAGTGTTCAACACATTCCTCTAGGGAGTAAAACTGAGTTTTCTCAAGAAACTTATGTAACTTTTACTTCATATTATATTTCAGGAACTGGAAGAAAGTTGTCTTAAGTTCTTCATGAATCACAAGTCTGATGTTATAGAAACTGAAGGGTTTGAGAATCTGGATATAAAGGTAAGCTTCGAGTTGCTTAAAAAGAGTGTGAAACTTAGTGTCTGTAAGCCATAAATTATAATACAGTTTAGGTACCCACATTTTGGTGGCACCTGAATGTCTGTTTCCATATATTGTTCCTTTTTGTTGTGATATTGTGCGCCCAGCACAGAAAATGGAGGCTGTTATGTAAACCATTTTATATATGTTCTGATAGTTGCTGGACATGATGAATGTCGGATGTAATATCTCGTGTCATAGTCCTCAGAAACAGTCATGTCACTTGTAAATGAACTATTTATGATGGTATAATATATATAGAACCAGGGAGGAGAGAATACCGGGAGACAGCGTGCTTTCACCGTCCATGCAAGACAGTTGAAGTCAATGACCACACCCCCTCTGTACTTAAGAAAGATGTCCGCTTACATTAAAGACTGATAAATACTCCGGAGTTTAGCAGTTTATAATAAATTAATATTGCTTAAAATGTATAACCGGCATCTTCTAATTTTACGACTGAACCTTTTAATGCAGAATAGAGCACACAGTTAAGAAAGGATTTATAAATTAATTGAAATTTGGTAGCCATGTTAACCAAATTATGTTACTGCATCCGCAAGCTAAACTCCTTTATTCCATTTAATCATCAAAAAAATCATACTTCAAAAATGCGCTTAAGACCTAATTATTCTGCTTACATGCTTGGTAAATAACTCCTTTTCCAAATTCCATTCATTTCATGTGTCACCAGTATCACCGCCTGAGGTGGCATATGTAATGAAGGGGATAGGCCATTAAACACACATGCGCGTACCCATGAGCATGCGCATACACACACAAAACTTTTCTTATTGTCCTTGAAACAGGATGTTTGTTGTACACATGTAGTTGTGTGTTGTTTGTGTTGTACACTACTAGCGTGAAATGCCACACTATTAGAATAAATGAATACAACCAATACAAAGAAGTACAAGCAAGGTGTCATGCCCCCTTTGTACTTAACTCTTGGCTTCACAGCTGGACTCTTTGGGCATCTCCTGGTATTCTTTCCTACTTGTATAGAACAGCTGTACCACTTTCAGGGCCATATTCTTAGATTATGCATTGTTTTTTATGACTAAGGACTGGTATTATAAACGTGGCTTGACTGGAAGTGTAATTACACAAAACCAAAGATATAACAGAAGGTGCTGTTTTATAAACTTCTGGTTAAACTGCAATGCAGTTTATATATGTTATGTGTTGGTATACCTGAAGTCCTCTTTATCTTCTTACACTACAACTAAATGCTGTTGGTACATCTTCCAGCTTAGAGAAAAGTTAAAATGTTCTGAGATAATGGCCATTCATGGTGACAACTAAGTGCAACATTACATTAATGTGATGGGCATCCATTCACAACAAATAGCAGCGTTTGTAGTAACTGGTTCAATTGCCAATCACCACTGTAACTGCTGCTGCCACCAGCACCGCCACCACCACCATCACCACCACCACCACCACCACCACTGCCACCACCACCACTGTGCCACCACCACCACCAGCACCGCCACCACCACCACCACCACCACCACTGCCACCACCACCATCACCACTGCCACCACCACCATCACCACTGCCACCACCACCACCACCACCACCACCACTGCCACCACCACCACTGCCACCACAACCACCACCACCACCATCACCACTGCCACCACCACCACTGCCACCACCACCAGCACCGCCACCACCACCACCACCACCACCACCACCACCACCACCACCACCACTGCCACCACCACCACCACCACCACCACTGCCACCACCACCATCACCGCTGCCGCCACCCTGATATGAGTTTATGTTGAAAAGTTCCTAACAACCTGACAATGCCCATAAAATGTGTTGTGTCACTTTAAAATTCTTTCATAAATAACACTTAAACTTTAATAAATAAAAAACAGAGGACTTTGGGACAGCTTACATGAACTTTTTTCCTTGTTTCAGTGTAAGAAACTGCCGGTAAACTTTATAAAAGTATATATGAATCATTCTGTATATCTTTTCTGTTGTATTATTTCATGCATTACATACAGGAAAGTAACAGTCAAAACTCTAAAGTTGGCAGCTTTGGATAAATAAAACTACCCCTCTATACCGGCTCCATTTAAAGGTTATACAGTAATGTAAACTAAGTTGTAAAAATGTATTACTCTATCAGTATCTGGAATTGGAGGTCATGATTGCAAATTTGTAGCAGCCATGTGGTCAACATTGATTTAATTTAGATTAATTTCATCCATGTTTCAATTACACAGGACAAATCATAAGTTCAGCAGAACACTCTGTACATATATAACAGTGTATATTTACATGATACACAGGTCAAGGATTGCACATCTTTTTCGTAGTATACATCTTTTCATTTTTTCAATTCATTACATTTAAAGGGACATATTATTTAACCTATTTACTTATGTCCATGATACACAATTAAATTATTATATATATTTTCCGTATTTAAATTTCTCTATACATACTATAGAATACCTTTTTGTTTAAGTATTTTTTATGGTTTTCATCATTTCGTTAGTTTGAGCTATGTTTTTTTATTTCATTTGGTAGCTTATTAATTAATTCCCTTCCTATAATTTGTACTGCATGATTATTCAGTGTTCCCCTTAGTGTTATTCTGTAGCAATCATCATTGTTTCTCAAACTGTAATTCTGTTATGAATATTAAAAATAGAAGCACTATAACAGTGAAATATTCTTCATGCTTGAGGTCATTTTGAGTCACTTTTTTGTAGTCACCTTCACTTAAATTTTTTTAAAAACTGGAAATGTTTTCAAGACTGTTCAGTCCCATAATCAGCCGTTGGGTGACTGACGCTATCCTCTTGTTCCCTCTCTCTGCTGTCATCTGGTGTTACGGGTGCAGAGCTTTAACACTTCATTTAAAGCTGGGATTTCGAAGTAATCACTTTATATTGTTTTTGATTATGTATATTTTTTACCAAATGCTCAGTTCTATTGGTGAATTTAGAGATTTTAACTGTTTTATATGGAGGCCAATGTTGTGGTTTTCATTCCAAAAGTGGTGTGCCACAGCAAACTTTTCAGTTTGTTTTAATTTTATGTTCCTCTGATGCTCCTTTAGTCTGACATCCAAATTTCTTTTAGTTTTTCCTATGTAGCTTTTATCCCAACTATTGCAGTTGATCTGGTAAATTAAGCCACTTAACTATACTTCCCTTACAATCTAAAATCTGGAATTTACCAGATCAACTGCAATAGTTGCGATAAAAGCTACATAGGAAAAACTAAAAGAAATTTGGAAATAAGACCAAAGGAACACCAGAGAAACATAAAATTAAAACAGACTGAAAAGTCTGCTCTGACACACTACTTTTGGAATGAAAACCACACCATTGGCCTCGATATAAAACTGTTAAAATCTCTAAATTTACTAATAGAATTGAGCATTTGGGAAAAAATATACATAATCAAAACAATAATAAAGTGATTAACTTCGAAATCCCAGCTTTAAATGAAGTATTAAAGCTCTGTGCCCCTAACACTAGATGGCAGCAGAGAGGGGGAACAAGCAGATAGCATCAGTCACCCAATGCCTGATGATGGGGTCGAACTGTCCTGAAAACGTTTCCAGTTTTTAAAACAATTTAAGTGAAGGTGAGTGTAAAAAAGTGACTTGAAATGACCTCAAACATGTAATTCTGTTATTTAAATACCTTTCCCATTTCTCTTTGGGCAGTATTCCCTCATAGCTTGATACCATACATGTCAACATTGTCCAGAGTGAGAAAAGCATTCTTTTGCCATTTACTGATGCTTGCATAGCTTTATCTCTTATCACTTTTATTGTTAAGTTCAATGCTACACAGTTACATTTTGTCATGCTACAGACAGTGATATAATATTTGATTGCCTTCCCTAGCCTTACTTAGCTTGAGGCATCCCGAATAAAACCACTGTATTTATGTTTCTGCTTACAAACTCAAAAGCACAAAGAATAGCATGGAAACTCATTTTTCTGAACTTTGGCAAATAGGGATCACTGTTTACAGCTTCTAGCACTTTTGCGTTTGTTGGTGGCTCGTTTTTATTTCAGAGAAGCTATGTCCCTTACAACAAATAGCTCTTCTAACAAATCATTGCATTCAGCTTCCACTAAGAGTGTGTTTCTTTCTGCAAGATTTTCCAGGTGTTGAGAGCACACCTGTTTTCACTATGTCACTGCTTGGCGCTGAACCACCACTTCAGTCTGCTAAATGGACCATGTCCTCAATTACTATGATACTTTCATCACAACTTGCAAACTATAATCTGTTTTCTACAAACTTTTTAATGGTTTCTCTCTGGAATATTTAACATGTTGCATGAAAGTGGCCATGTTTTAGAACTTTTCTTAACTGTGTAAGCGCAATATGTAAATGCATACAGTTACTTTTATAAGTATGAAACAGAATACATTCAAGACTATTTCACTCTTACATTTATAATGGACTGGTATATTATAAGATATGTTTCAAATAAGATTGTGAATTATATTTTCTTTCTGCAAAGGCTGCAACTCTCAACCAGCCAGTAGCATTGCACTTGTGCTTTTGTTTACATTACCACATTTAGTTACAATGGAGTCAGTATAGTGAACATAAATTTAAACTTACCATTTTGGCATTTAAAGTCTAATTAGCATAAGTTTTAGTTGATAAATAAAACCCTTGAATATGTAGGAATATGGCCTTTGAATATAGAAGTTATAGAAATATGCTATGATGGGCACAAAGTAAAGTTCAGCTTAGAAATTAAACCATTTTCACAAGTTGCTCAGCTTAAATCCACTGAAGCTGTTAATGCTGCAAGTTTGAAATTTGACATGATGTTGAATGAAAATTGTGATAATACAATAAAGTTATAAAGATGAGTTCTGATAATTTAATTTTTTCGAAGTATTTCATTATATTTTGTGCAATATGGGACATGCTGTTCCAAAACGTAGTACATTAGATAAATCTAAGATACGAATAAAGTCTGTAACTAAATGTATACAGTATAAGGCTTTCATGATGCCTCTGTTTCTGTGGATCAATTCCAAGGGCATAAGCAAGAGTTTTAATCTCCTTTCGTTACATGACCTGCATGGTACAACTTTAATTGACCATACTTATGTTATTTTAAGTGGTTCTTTCCATTTACTGCCAGTAAGTTATGGTTGATGAAACCAGCTGGTATATGTTTTATTTACTGAAAATAAAACATATGCCCATTTAAGTGCACTTAATATGCTCAAAAGTGAATTGAATTGCTAAATGTTTTGTAATTAATGGTTCCTGTTGGTTTGGTAATGGTGGAAATTGTTATGTTTAATTATATATTGGCTTTTTTAAGACATAATCTTTGCTAAAACTATAGCTGTAAGTGAACATTCTGAGATGTTACATTCTTCTATAGTGTTGTTCATATTGATAGCATTTTATATTTTGTATACTGTACACTGCTAATTAATAAAATATGTTTTTATGAAATAATTTAGTCTTTTGTTCAGGTTAGCTTCAAACACACATGTGAGGTGCCTAGTATCAGAAGCTGTCAATACCAGTTTTTGACCAAATTGAGTTAGGCATTGCCTCTGATAGATTTTACCTCAAGGAATTCAATGCAGCCATGATATGAGCGCAGAACCCGACATCTTGTTAAAATAAGTAGTCAAAGATGAGGCTGAGTGTCAATATCTGTCAAAGCTAGTACCTATATTGACAACTGTAGTTTCAAAGTCTACCAAATCCCTTTTGGCCATTCAGCACTTTCTGTGACTTCCCAGTTAGACAAAGGAAAATGTTGTTGGCTACACATTATGTGAATGTGACTGTCCTAAAAATGCAAGCATAATTTTTCTTATGTCTATCACCACAATAAAGAACACTGATGTTTTAGAAGTAAATGAGTCAACCTATAGACACTTATAGGTTCACTTACACTTATTTTTATCTGGACGCATTTCGAAGACCACAACCTACATACAGCAAAATGCACAACAAATTCCAAAAACTATTCCAGGATCATAACATCAAGCTAGCCCCTTACAAAAGATTCAACATGAGAAACCTGCTAAACCACCCATTAAAGGGCACAATACAAACAAACTCAAAATTTGGTGTTTATCAGATAAAATGCGAGGATTACTCAAAAATATACATTGGTCAAACTAAAAGAAATCTTAAAACACAACTGAAGGAGAACATTAGAAGCATAACATTCAAACAGATTGACAAATCAGCCATAGCCCATCACTTCTGGTTAACTCAGTACATCATAGAAAAGGATACTAAACACACAAAAATAATAGCAAAACTGATAATTTGGGAGAAAATACATATTATAAAGAATGTTCACATAGCCATGAATTTTGATGTACCACAAGTAGATGACATAATGAAGTTTATATCCAGCAACCCAGATAGCAGCACAGTCACTGCCACAACGAATGTTTCGTCTTCAACCGCCACTCGAGAAACTGTTGAGAATGAAGACGCTGGTCTTCGAAATGCGTCTGGACAAAAATAAGTGTAAGTGAAACTATAAGTGTCTATAGGTTGACTCATTTACTTCTAAAACATTGGAAAAGTTTCACCTTCTATATCACTTTGCATTAATAAGTGGAATAATGAACACTGAGTTTGAAGAAAAAACAGTGATTATGTTTAAGAGGTTGAATCACTAACTGAAAAATTCAATGCCATAGCTGGGATTTGAACTCTGGATCTTCCGTGGTTCAAACCCGACAATGGCATTGAATTTTTCAGTTAGTGATTCAACCTCTTAAACATTGCCCACACATGGCTTGTGCATTTAAAAACACCAGCAGTAAGGTTGTTGGCATAGATAAATAATGATTACAGTTATTATGTGTTTTGCAGTGTGGATGGGAGGGGTGGGTGCACAAAAAAAAATTAAATTTAATAAATAAAATAAAAAAGAAAGAAAAACAGGAAAAAAAATCTGATGTGTTGCACTCACATGACTTTCTCTACTCTTGTACTAACCATTCTTACAAACTCTTATTCCTATATCTTCTTCGTGTTAGTTAAAATAAACATTTGTACAAATTATCTTATTGCTTATTTCCTTGTAGGTGCAAGGGGAATATTGGAATACAGTAGGCTTTGTGCGATAGTCAAATCTTTTAAAGCTTTGAGATTCCGTTCTCTTTGTACACGTAACATATAAAAAAATGAACAACGATGACCCATTTCACGAAAGTTCCAAGTTTTCCGAAACTCACACACATAACAAGGTATATCTCCGAAATGGTTCGTTTACCAGTTATGCAAAAGTCGTCCAGAGTAAATACGACTACAGGGGCTATAGCCAGAAAATTCAAGATATACATTTCATTTGTCATAAAAATATCTCAAACATATGACATTTTAATCAAAATTGTTAGAGCCATTTTCAAGAAAATCAAAATTTTTGAAAAATTTTCCATGTAAAGGGTAGTTTAGGGTGGGGCTATTTTCTTCAAAATCTTCATGTCACATCCTTGAACGACATTAAACTTAAATACCAACTTTGGTTTTTAACCGACTTTTCGTTTTTGAGCTATGCTGTCCACAGACTGACAGACTGACAGACACACAGACACACACACGGACCTTTTTCTAAAAATGCATTTTTTGGATTCAGGGGGCCTCAAAACATGTATTTCCGGTGAAATCTCGACTTCGAATTTTTGGGTGGAATACAATACTTCCCCTACTTACCAGTAGAGAAAGTAATAAACACCATAGTGATTACTGTGCTAGGAAGGTGGCATGCAATTGATTCTCCTGAATGAGTTGATTGTGTAGAAATAATACTTTTGATCCAATGGTTGTGCGTTCTTTCATTCCACTAGATCAGATGTTCAGCTTAATTGAAAAAGAGCGGAAAAAGATACTAATCCTTCAGCTGGAAGTGGATGAAGAAAATGCCCAAAGCATTGAAACAATATTCAAAGTGACTAATATTCCTGTTCACAAGTGGAAATGTGCAACTGAAAAGGTGCTTAAGAAATCCAGGTAATGGCATTATAATTTTAGCCCAGAAAAAAAAAAAGAAAGAAAGAAAGAAAACCACCTAAACAATGTTGTGATTGAAGGTGACGGTTTGTTTTTATTGAAATGCAGTTTGTAGGGCTAAGCCTATCACTAAGACTAATCTAAACATGATGCACATTAGACCACAAACATTAAAGAGAGATGAACTTCTGCCAAGGTGCGTGATATATCAAAAGAACTATCAAAACATTTTGCAGAAGAATGGAGAAACAATGAGTTGCTCCAATTTCACTGTGCTTTAAAAAACCAAGAAGAACTAGGACCTCACATTGACACAATGTAGACCAAGTAGTTCATGAGGAAGAAATAGACACACATGTAATTAAAATGAAAGAAAAGTTTAAAAACCTAAGTCATATTTTTAATAATGTCTCTTGATTTATGTTGTAATCAAGCGACACTTCCATGAAAAGGTCATTTTTACATTACATGGGTAAAAGAACCCCTTATAGTGTTACACATAATTTCAGATCTTTAACTCTTCAGTGTCAGAAACCACCAAATTCCAATTTTTGTATCAAATGCTACCACATCCAATTTTGCTCAAATTTGTTTCTGCAATATTTAAAAAACCAGATTTCAGAGGTGTTTTATATTTCAAAATTTCATGTTAAATGAGTCCTATAACATTTTAACATTGAAGTTAAACTACTTTGGTAATGGTTTACTCTTATCAATATGACACAGGGAACAATGTTTATAGCCTAGCCTGTAAAACTTGCTGTTGCATAACTTCCCACTCCATAGAAGGAGTGTTCCTAACTAATTAGTTTGTGCAAGACAGTGGTGATACAATCGTGCTCACGAGTGGTCTAGTCAGTTAGTGGGCATCTGGTGCGACCGGCTCCCCAGCAAGTGGAGGAGAAGCAACAAGTGGCTTCTTTGCACATATTTCACTATGCCGCATGTTGCAAAGAAAATGAAGCGACAAGGAAAATTCAACTACAGTGCCTGGCCAAATTATTTTATGAATCTATCTTTCAATATAATATGAGGTTATAAGGCAAAACATGCAAATAATTTTATTTTTATTTTTACTAGGCTACGTTGAAAAATATTATTTCCCTAAACATTGCTAAATAGTTTGAAGTACAATATGCTTACTTCTGGTGCTATTTGGATATATTATATTTCTGAACTGTCAGATGCTTACAGTTTTATGTATGAAGACTTTTGTACTTAGTCAAGCCACCTTTGGCAGCTAGTAAAGCTTTAGTCTATTTATACGAGGGCAAGTCAATAAAGACTGAGAGTTTTTTTTTACCACGCACAGCAAAGGAATGTCATGGAAACAATGTTGTATGATTCCAATGGATCACCTCTTATTGGTGAACAAAGCACACACTCGCTTGTGCATGCGTTTGTGCACAGGGGACGAATGAAGTAGCTGAGTTTGCCAGCCGCCTACAGAGAAAATTGAGATGTTATGTATGTGAAGAACAATATGCTGCATTGAAGTTTGCTTTTGTTTGCAGAAATCTGGCATGGAAGCTTACAGAATGTTGCAGGAGGCATATGGTGATGTTCTGCCACAGTCCACAGCACTTTGTTGGTTCAAGGAATTTAAGGAGGGCCGTGTTTCAATAACAAAGCAAGGTGGGATAGGTGCTCCAGCAATGGCAACAAACGAAACCAGTCAGCAGGAAAAGTAGTGGTCATTTTGTTCTTCGACTCCCGTGGAATGGTGTATCAACATCAGGTCCCTTCTCATAAGACAGTTAATGGCGAGTATTGCAAGTCTGTTTTGGATGTCCTTGCTAAACGCATCCAACGAAAATGACCAGAACTTCATTGCTCTGGTTGGTGCCTGCACCATGACAATGCCTGCCCTCATGTGTCCAAAATTGTTGCACAGTATTTGGCCCGCAGAAACATTGAATGTGTTCCCCATCCTCCATACTCTCCAGACTTGACCCCCTGTGACTTTTATCACTTTCCCTCTCTGAAAAAGGAACTAAAGGGAAAGCGTTTTGCTACTTCGGAGGCGATCATGAAGAAAGTTGAGGCAGTTCTAAAGATGATGTCAAAAATGACTTCCAACACATGTTCCAGGACTGGCAGAAGCATTGGGAAAAGTGCATTCCAACTTAATGGAGAATACTTTGAAAAAGACCACACCAATCTGGACCAAGACTAGTGTATTTTATGTGTAAAAAAACCATTCTCAGTCTTTATTGACTTGCCCTTGTACATGCCTGAATTATCTCTTGTACATGTGGAATGACATTACAAATGTTTATGATCTTTTCAGTAAGCCTAGCTTTCTTAGTAACAACTTCTTTTGCTACTTCTTTCTTCACTAGCTTCCAGGCAGTGGTTTATATCTGGTGAATTCCCTGTTCTTGGGAATTTCGCACAAACATGTCTCACGTGTAAGTAATTATGCAGAATTGAAAAAACACTGCCATGGGAAATCTGTAGCATGTCTGCAAATCTGTCAATTTCTTACCTCAACTACTGTTCTCTCAGTAAAACTATTACTGATTTTGCAGTCTGACATTTTGCTCCATCTTTCATAAATAGGAATGGTTCTCCATTTGGGAACCAGTGTCTATTACATGATAATAGCCTTGTCCAGTAAAGGAATGTGGAGTGAATTTGCCTGCTAGTTTTGAGGGTTGCACCATGCATACTATTACAATACAGTTTTCACACAGCAGAAGCTACTGTTTGAGGTGATATTTGCATTTCGTCATGCCAAAAGTAGAAACAGTATTTCCATGAAGTTGAAAATCAGATACAATTGGTGAAATCAGTTGCAAGTAATCTCAGTCATGTGAAAGGTGAAGTGGCAAATTTGTCTTTGTTCAACTGGAAAACATGTTGAACAAGAACAGCGGATGTGATACAGTTGCAAGATTGCAGATGTATTGTGAGGTATGAAGTATTCCCTCGATGAAGAAGAGATGGAAAGCTGCAATATTTGTAACTTTAAGTAGAATCTGTTTAGTCACTGCATGTGCTCTTGTCTCATAAAGGGAATGTACGCTATCCATAACTAATGACCGTGATAAATCTATCTTCAAGCTTCAGAAAAGGCAAACTTCTATCCCTGCCCTTGAAGACCAATAGCAACCCTGATTTTAGGTAAGTGACAGTTAAGTGTTGACTCCACATGCAGTCTCAGTTGCCAAAATTCTGAATTCCAGTTCTTTTCTGTTTCATTAGCTGGAAAGGTTCATGTTAGGATATTGCAACTCTGCAGAAAGGACTGAAAGGGAGGGAACCATGTTTTAAAATGATTATGAGAGTTTCTCAAAGAAGCCGACCGAACTGCACATGCATTGACTAAACAGACTTTATACACCTTTATTTTCTGTTTATGTTGAAAGAAAGTTCTCTATGTGTAAGTCTAAAACAGTTGACATTAGACAATCCTTAAAATTTGAAAACTTAAGCCGGTGTCCCATGGTCCAACTTTTGTTACCAAACTTTTTGTATCCAATGCAATTGTACACAAAAGAAACTGTCACAGCAAGATTCATATTGGTCCAATACAAATGACAGTTTACGTAGCAAGTGAGAGAAATAAACATGGCAGATGCAATAGCGATTGCTATATTAAGTATAGGTTTGGGATATTTTGTAGGAGTCTCAGTATTAGAAGTAAATGACATTGGTGGACACGGTCAGAAGAACAGGGCACGGACCGAGGTATATTGGGCCCACTACAAAACGAATTGAGGTTAGAGGAGCCAGAAAAAATCTCAATTTTCTATGAATTGGCAAAGATATATTTCTCAACCTTTTACATCATGTCGAAGGCAAAATTACACCAGGATGCAAATATGAGACAAACGCAAAAGAGATAATGAACAGTTGTAATGGTTTTAATCTTTAGTATGGATGGACAGGAGATTTGAACTCATTTCATAACATAAAATTTAAACATAGTGTTAACTGAATTTCTTATTATTTATCAAATATAGATATGTAATAACCACCTCAGTAATATATGTTAATGATCACGAAAAATCGTTGATGAATCTTCCAGAAAAAATTAAGCATTTTATTCCATTGCATTATAAAAGTACTATAAGCTGTACATAAACAACAGCTGACTACATGTTGCCTGCACAGTCCGCCATATTGTTACAGTACAGATGCTGATTGACTATTTTCAAGTTGTTGGATGAAAAAATTAGATGCAACTCAATCACATTGTATACAAACAGATAGGATAGAAATTGCAACCAACTCTAGATGTCTCACGATGCACTTTTGTTGTAGGCAATGCTTTGGACCAAAAAGTTGGACCGTGGGACATCAGCTTTACAAAACCTATATGTAACATATTGTAATTGAGCATTTAATGATAAAGTATCAGTAAAATGTACAAGATTAAGAAATGATGATGATTATAAATTAATTCTTTGTTCTTTCAGCTCAGTTTTAATGTATTTTAGGGTCATAAAAGACATCATTTTAAGGTCTTTCTGATATCCTTTAGATTATAAAAATTTGGGCCCTATTAATAGATTATTATTTCTATTATTATTTTATTATGGTGGCACCACGGCTGAGTGGTTAGACCATTTGTATCACCAAGACAGCCCAGGTTTGATCCCAGGGACCTGCCTGCATGTGTTATTTGTGGTGAATAAAGTGGCATCTGAGCAGGTTTTTTATGGTTTTCCCTGCCACTCATTCCACCACCTGCTCCATCATCACCATTCCAGTCATTGATTTGCCTGCATTTCATATCCTCTTCCTCACTATCATACCTGGTGCTTGGCTGCCCACCTGCTCCCAGGTCTTCACTCTGCTCCATAGGTTCTTGTGCTCCCCGACAGGCATCTGACCCTAGGCACAGGCTTGTAAGTCCTACATACCTGGTGCTTGGCTGACCACCTGCTTCCAGGTCTTCACTCTGTCTGCTCCGTAGGTTCCTGTGCTCCCCAACGGGCATCTGACCCTAGACTAAGGCTTATAAGTCCTACATAAGGAGAGGGTTAATCAGGTAAGGAGAAAAAAGATAATTTTATTATTTCTGTTCTTATAACAATGGGAAAATGCAATTACAGTCAACTATTAGATATTACATTTAAACAGAATAATGTTTTATATTTAAGAAAAACATGAATAGTACAATTTCACGGTAAATGTACATGTACACATTTTATGTGAACTTTGAATTATTACACTGCACATCAGAATGATTAGTGAAAAGCACGAGCCTGTTTGCTGTTTTTTTTGTTTTTTTTGTTTTTAAGTGTTTAACGCCCGTTTTTACTACTATGGCATCGTAGGCGGTGACACTTTTGCTATTAATTGTTCACTGACTGTCCGTATGTGAGTTACGTACATTATGAAGTCAACCTTCTAGCTGAAGTCAATGCCTAGATTTAGTTCTGCCGTTCTCCACTGACGAAAATATAATTTCAAACAGATATGAGGTCCAAAACAGAATAAGCACTGAAGTACAGCAGGCAACAAATCAGGATATTCTGTTCTTCTTACCAGTCGGAATTGGTCCATGTCTTCCTTCTGGAAATGAGCTTTAGACTTTGGTCTGAAGAAGTTTCAATTAATTTATCCTTTAATTTCACATTTAAATCTGAAGTTGTTCCATTAGATGGTTGATTTGTTCATTGCAGGCCTAAATATTATTAGAGGAGGGAACGTAATCCTACAGTTGATTCATAAGTTCTTGCAAGTGTATTATAATTAAGTCTGATAATAATAATAATTTTGAATTGACTATTTTGTTACCAAATTCTGACATTGAGCCAATAAACTCAAAGATGGGATATTAACAAATTCACTATTTTCAGTATGTTTAATCCATGTTATAATTCTTTTATTGAAGACATTGACCTTATGATTAAATTTTTCAGTCTCATTCTAGCCTTTCCAATATTGTTTTTGTTTATCGGCTGCATGTTACCTAGGAACATAGTGGTGTGAGGTAGCTAACCTCGAGTGCCACATTACCATAAGCAAGTGCTGGACACTGAGTTCGTTGCAGAAGTTCATAGAATTTTGTTCTTTGCAATTTCTTGGTTTGATCTGCAGCATCAGGAAGCTGATAGCCTTGATGTTGACATGTATTGTAGTTCTTGATGAGATGCTGCTCTGTGGTTCACTCTACAAAAAAACAATTATTTAGACACATTGTGTGTTTTAGCAAGATCTACATTTTTTGTATCATAAGATTTGGTCTATCTCTTAAGATTTACCAATTATGCAAATGTCATCCAGAGTAAACGAGTACATGGGCAATAGCCAGAAAATTCAAAATCTACATTTTGTCATAAGAATATTTTAAACATATGGCATTTTAATCAAAATTGTGAGCCATTTTCAAGAAAATCAACATTTTCCATGTAAAGGGTAGTTATAGGGTGGAGAAATTTTCCTCAAAATCTTCATGCCGCATCCTTAAAAGATACAGTTAAATACCAACTTTGGTTTTTAACCGACTTTTCGTTTTTGAGTTATGCTGTCCACAGATACACGCGCGCGCGGACCTTTTTCTAAATATGTTTGGTTTTTATTCAGGGGGCCTCAAAACATTTCCTGTGAAACCTCGGTGTCGAATTTTTTGATGGAATTTTCTACGTAGTAGAGAAAGTAAAAATGCGTTTTTATATTATTCCTGTTTGGTAATAAATGCTGGTGACCCTGCATAACAATTTTTCGCTTTATATGGCTTGTTTTCTTTTAACATATTTTCTGGTGAAATTCGGAGTTAACTGTCATGTAAAACGTGCTGATTCTGAAAGTATATTAAGCCGCCCTCCCAAATTGGCGAGTCACGAGCCGCCATTGCTACTAACAACGGAAACGATAACCAGAACGAGAAAGTTGAAATACATGTATTCAAATGGGAGTGTTCACAACCTACGAGAAGCTTTCCCGGGCTTGGTGTACGGTAGAGAAGACTTGGTCAAGTTTTAACTTATTCGTTCCCGTTACTTAGCTGTTAGATATGTTGAGTAATACGGTAGGCAAGCTATATTGTTCGCTAAAGTTAAAGGCATGTGAACGCTGATCAATGATCAATAGGAGCGCTGTTGCCAAGCGTTGTGCGTGTACCCGCAGAGGTTCTGTACATAAGAGCGTGTGAGATGCGTGTACCACATTCGGCAGCGCTGGTAGGAGGGACAAGCGTAGGATTCGCTGGAGTCTGCAGTACGGCCCGCCTCCTTATGTCTTTTAAACTCTTGCGATCATTATAGATGTGTAGTAGACTTCCGTGCTGATGACGTCAGCTGGTGTAGAAGCGAGGCTTGCGCGAAATACAATCAGTGACGCACGTTCCGCCAATCAGCTTGCTTGCGCGTGTGAAGGAAGCACCCGTGTTAAATAAAAGTCGTGGAAATGAATTCAATGAAATCTGTTTAAAAATTCATTTTTTACTCGGTCTTTTGAAGTAAAATTCACGGAAGGTTTACTCCTGATATTAGCATTGTTCAGACAGCCAAGCTAAGAAAAGCTACTGGTACTTACATAAGACGTTTTCATAGTGACATTTTTGCAAAATATTCATATTCATGGATGTGCGCTTGTGAAATTCGAGATGTCCTTTTCTGCTTTTCTTCCCTGTTGTTCGGAAGTAATGATTCCCGTTCAGAACCTGACATAAAGGACCTAGGCCACTTAAATGAATATGCAAATAAGCATGTATCAAGCAGGAAACACTTGAGTAACGTTCTACTTCTCACTACTCTTGATGCAGTGAACATTGGTGCACAGCTCAGTTCTGCATATATAGCAGTCTCTTAAACTAAAAAGGGAGGAAATCGAAACAAATTAGCATTAAGGGCACACGACGAGACAGAATCTGAAAATTCTGGAATATTTTTAGGACTTATTAACTTACTAACTAGTATCGACAGTACTGTATAAGTCACATGGAGATAAGCACCGTTGTTAAATGACGTCAAAAACAATACAAAATGAACTGCTACAATGTATGCTGGACATCTGACACAAAATAAAAGAACTGAAGGAGACAAAATTTGTAGCCTTAACGGCAGACGAGACTACAGATGTCAGAGCATCAGCAATTGGTTCTCGTGTATCAATACGAGATTAACAGTGATATTTACGAAAGGTTTGTTTGTTTATTTATTTATTTAATTTTTTGAGCCTAATGGGTAGACTGTCATTGTATTATCCAAGTGTCTGCTTACAGAGTGAAACAGTCATTTCAAGTCAACACCAAACAAAATAATTGCACAAACATTTGATGGTGCTGCTGTCATGAGGGGAATAACAAATGTGTACAATCTAAAATAAGAGAACATTATCCTCTGGCACACCGTGTACACTGTTATACTGTACTACTAGGTGTTCTGTGCTGTTATACCCATCAGTTAAACCTCTTAATGGAGAAAGCTTTGCAAAGCAAATCTGCAGGAGTGTTTTTCTCCACCTGTAAGAATTTCCTCCTTTCTTCTCACGCTCATCCCAGAGTATGTCAGTTCTCGAAAAAATCTGTGAATGTCGTATTGCTGCCGATTCCGCCTCTAGATGGAATATTAATATAGAAGCACATATTAAAGGTTTTCTTGAACTTGAGGCTTCATTTTCAAAAGACATGGGAAGAGAAGCAAGAGGGCTAAGACAAATTGCAAGACAGTGAATTTCTGTTGTGGTCAGACTTCTTTCACCGTTTACTGCCTCATGTTAATATCCTCCACAACCAGCTGCAGACGAGGAAAACTGATTGCATTAAAGTTAGCCATTCGGTAAAAAAACTTCGTGCTGATGATCGATGGACTACGAAAGAACTTGGATA
The DNA here is from genome assembly GCA_030765045.1 of Tenodera sinensis. NCBI lineage: Eukaryota > Metazoa > Arthropoda > Insecta > Mantodea > Mantidae > Tenodera > Tenodera sinensis. Next base: position 85,899,660 of record CM060973.1, on the reverse strand, counting down.
CTACCTCTACCCAGTGGCGGCTCGTGACATTTGAATGTGGTAGGGCGCACAAAAATCGACAAGCAATAGTATATAAGGAAAAGAAAGCAATAAATTATGATGGAAGGCTTACTTGTTATTTTTTGTATATCAGCTAAATTCTCCTATTTTTGGCTGTAGAAAATTCGTCTGTTAAAGTCTGGAATGGTGTGTATCATCTTCTTCTCTACTGATAGCATCGCCAGCGCGTTCAGTCTCTCGTTCCCCATGGAGTTTCGTAAGAATGTCTTTATTCTATTAAGGGTAGAGAATGATCGTTCGGTCTCTACAGTCGTCATTGGAAGAGTAACAATCATTTTTAAAACCATCCCACACTCAGAGAATGTTCGTGTCATGTTGTTATCACATAAAAACTGCAGAAGAGGCGTTGCCCCGGTCGCTCTACACAAATCTTCGCGGCTATACAGCACCTGTAATGCAGTTCGAAATTTCGGACCATTGATTGTGGGATATCATTTCAAGGTTGTCTGAAAGGCACTTTCAGGAAATACATTGCAGTATTGGGGAAACCTGTTAACCAAAAACAGCTTCGAGACAGTCTAATGACCTGAGAACTGAAACCTATCGTTGATATTGCTTGTAATCATGTCACAAACTTCTAGAGCTGCCACCCTATTACTCCTACTATTGCTGTGTTCAACACATTGCCTCTTACTTGGGGGTTCGTATACAGACACTTCTTCATGTTCATACATTTTCCTAACTTTCACTATAGCATTAAATAAGTGCTTGACAAACTCACTTACTTTAACAGCATTGATGTCTTTTTTCTTGATACAGTCAAAGAATACTGCTACACGAGATTTAATTTTATGATAGAATTCAAGCCAAAAAGTGAATTCAGAGTCTCTCAATGTTCGTACAAATCCTGTTGCTTCGGTAGACGCTTTTTTATCATTTAACTCGTTGTCTCTTATATGTTCGAAACGTTTTAGTAGATTATCTTTCTGCTCGAAAATGGTATTAACAGTGCGATACGAAAATACCACCTTGTCGGTGGGACACTGCCAAGTTTTTTCTGAACAAATTCGGTTAGATAATCCATCCTTTTTGGAGACCTCGAAAAGAATGTCCCTATCCCCTGTGGGTCTTGGAAACATATGCTGTGAGATGAAGCTGACGTTGCACTCTGAAGGATAAGATTTCCTTGATGTGCATAGCAGTGAATGTAGTTTGCATTAGGATACCTTTCTTTTATTAAGCATTGCACCCCACCCTTCTTCCCACTCATAACAGAAGCTCCATCATAAGTTTGGCATATAAGTTTCCCTGAATTTTTCTCTACTCCCATTTCACGTAACTGTTCTACAATAATTGCTGCTAAAACAGTGAAACTTCTGTCAGTCACTTCAAAATATCCCCAAAATCTCTAAAATATTTTCCCTTCAATTTGATATCTTACAATTAAGGACAGTAAAGTTTTACATGAATTGTCTATTGTTTCATCAGCCTGAAGGGATAGAAACTACATCACCTAGCTTTATCACAACTGATAAAATTGCGTCTAAAATGTCATTCTGAACTATTTTTATGTACCTTTAAAGCCAGTGCAATTTTCTAAATGATCTCTCAAAACATTGTCAAGGGCCGCGGTATAGTTTATTATACCTTTAAAAACACCTGGGTTAACGGAATCCTCGGTTTCGTCGTGGCCACGTACAGCTAGTTCAAATTCGCCACAGAACTTAATAGCATCAACAATGCGTGACAAAATGTACCTATTTTTATCAACAAGTTCATTGTGTTTGCGGAGAGACACTCTGTAGCTAGAATCAAGCTGTATTCTAACATCATTTTTGCCTAGGACAGCGAGGTTCATTTCATTATGAAAATGAGTCTTTGATAAACTATGTTTCTTGCTTTTTTCCGGCAAATGTTTCAAGTCTTTTACGCCGGTTTTAGTCCATGTGTCTTCCCCACCAAATAACACACAAGGAAACCAAAACAGTGCATTATCTACAGAACACCCACACATCCATTCCCATTTTTCATACGCAGATTTATTAAAATTTCTATTGTATGTTCTGCTTTTATCTTTAAAAACCTGGTTTACGCAAAGATCTGGCCTAGGAGGTGCTAATTCCTTTGCTAGCAATCGGTCGGTCCTCGAAACTTAAGGTTTTAGTTTGTAAGAGCTTCACCTGATTCATTTTAATAGTTTCACTCACTATACATTAGTCACGTTAAATTATATAAGCTTAGCAGTTGAATAAGAAAACTGTTATACACAATTTTATTCACGGTTAAAACTGAAAAATATACTATCGACACTGCACTACAACGGACACTACTGCAGCAAACTAAACAATGACGCTTGTAACGTTTTAAACGAAACAAGCCGGTGAAGGAAGGAAAATATTCACAAGTTTTAGTGACAGCGCCGCATAGCGTCAGGTCTCATCACTATTGTGACCATCTCCGGACCTGACACTGTGATTCAAGATGGCGGCCTATGTGGTGGGAACTACTTATAAACAACTCGTCTACAGGTTACGAATTCAACGCAGTAAAATAAAAATGTGGTGTAATAACACGCCTATTTTGTGAATATGGGCTGTGTTACACACAAAAACACTGTCTTAAATATAACCTCAAGTAAACAAAAAAGGATGACATTTAATATTAAACGATAACCCATGGGCAATGAAATATATAACCTTAAATATCATTCATGCAATCTACAGGTTTACATGCCATTATGTAACTACATTACACACTCAAATTACAAAGAAGATAGACAAAACTGCAAGCAGCATGTTACTTAAATAAAACAGAAGTGTTGACATTGAGTTGACTCAATTATTAATCATTGTTTACACTATTTGTCACACGTGTACAATCTACATAACGTTATATACCTACACAAAACATACTATACTGGATGGCTGATATACAAATGCTGCCATTTAGAATAATTAACTACCTACTAAATTCAAAAGCTTTAGGGTGGAAATTTGCTTTTACTATTACTGAAAACTTTTGATTACTCAGTTTGCAACAACATATTACTCAGCCCTTCATGACACTTTATTTTACAGGGGGAATCCACAAAAGCAGATGAAATATTAAAAATAATAACCGTAAAACAGCACTGTAAATTAAATATATGAAATGCGTAATCTTAAATCAGCATTGTAAAGCAACATTGTGTTAGGTTAGGTTAGGTTACTGTTGTATATGAGTGGGGTGACAGGGTCCTGTTATCGAAATATTTACAATTTGGGCAGTGCTTATACAATCATTTCAACGTAAATGCATTAATCAATCATTCTAGCATATATTACACTCGTTTATACACATTTATTAGCTAAATATCCGCCGCATAAGCGAAATGAAACCACTGCATCGCACGTACGAAATTTTCTCATAAATAAAACACGAAGCTTGAGCGCACAATAAAACTTACAAGATCGTAATCAGCAATAAAAACTGCATCCATTGCACTATGTTTCATTTGTTTTCTCGAGCGGCCGACTCCCGCAAAAACATTCAAACTTACTATTGGCAACAAACTCCTAGGGACATTCTGCAACATAACACATTTCTTCTAAACTACAGCTACACATTTAAATTACAAAGACAAGATAATGTATAAATACAAGCAGCATACTACTTATATGAAACAAACTGTTGGTGTTGCAGATGCCACTAATTGAGTTCACTCGAAATTATTGTCTTTCACTATTCACACTATTCACCATGTCATATATACACCGGCAACTAACACACATAACGCTGCAATTTATAATATTTAAATACTGAATTTAGAAGCTTTACGTTGTAATTTACCTCTTGTTTTAACTGAAAGTCTCTGATTTTTAATTTGCATCCGGGAATGCAACAGTTACGGGGCATTGTCATGTTTGAGGTTAGGTTGTAGTATGGCAACAATAACATACACTACTGAAACAGTTTTTCTTCAACAACCTCTCACCACTGTAATCGTGACACAAATTGTACTTGCAAACAGATAAATTAACCACACTATACGGCTAATGTAGCCATAGTCCTAGATGGAACACAATGAACATGAACACGTGGTTAGCACACGGCACAGTCAACACGTTATTAGATTTATTCCCGTTTCCTATACTGCCCAAATAAAAGTTTTTAAACACTCGCTTTGCTAATATGAAGACAAACTTACATAGGAATTATTATAACAAACAATAACTCGAAGACAGAAAATAATACGAAAAACAGCGTGTGGAAACACCTCAGAAATCACTCCCACCAGCCGACGCCATTTTTGTACAACTGGGATGCCAGGGTCAGGTCCGTCCTGACTATTGTGACCATTCCGGACCTGACACTATATGCAAGCGAATTCCTCATAACCCCCCTGTCACTTCCCGCAGCTAAGAGTGAGGGGATGATGTTAAATACAAGAAGTTGGAAGTCCGCACGGAGACTGTGACCGCGCAGGGTTGCCAAGTTTCGTAAAGCTTACAAACGTGAATATCAAACAAAAATCAATGCAAATAACACATTTAAAGAAAAAAATAAAACGTATTACAATTCTGTCTAGAGCACCTGAACATGATTGGAGGGGCACGTGACCTTGTGACCTAAGGGTAGAACCGCCCCTGCCTCTACCGAAGAAGATTAACATGGAATCAAGTGGAAGCGATGGAACTGCAACAGAATCGGTGACGCTAAAGAAGTCTGCAATCGCATCACAATAGCTAAAGAAGTCTGCAATCGCATCACAATAGAGACAGAATACTGGTTTGAGTCAATATCTCATCTTAATGTTTTTAACGACGTTGTCAATTGCCAGGATCACATCAGCGTCGCCGGTGTGCCGGAATTTTGTCCCACAGGCGTTCTTTTACATGTCAGTAAATCTACTGACAAGGAGCTGTCATTTTTAAGCACAGTAGGCCAGCGTCTAGCCAACTAAGCCACCCAGACCGACAGGAACCTCAAAGAATCAGCGAGAGTACAAAACAAGTTTTCCAAGGTCTTGGAATCTAATGGCAATTTGTGCCAAAATCAAGTCCAACATTTCAAAATATAATTTGTACTTCTGGAAAAGTTCATTTTGGGACAGTTTAGCATATTTTCGCCCTGAAAACTGCCCCCTTTGTTTTGCTGCTTAAAAAAAAGGAAAAAACGAAAACCTCATCGGTTCTTTTTCTTTGAAATATATAACTGTTTTCTATTGGCTTCGACAGAAAAAGCTGTCAAGAGATTTTTTTTAAAGAATATATTTTAAGAAGAATGGTAATCTGAAAGATCTCACTAAAAACAATGACCAAAAATGCAAATTCAAAATCAGTTTATTGAGAAAACGATTTGGAAGTCGAATTGCTGTCTGGTCAGACTCAAAATCATCTGCTATCTACTAAAAACCTTACTGAGATCATTCCAGTTTTCAACCACCTCAAGCAGTTTTGAGTATGAACTCCATCTGGTGTTTCTTGCAGTGGGTACACCGCCCTAAAAGGGTGCCTAGGGAATAGCTTCTCTTGGCAGAGCTATGAAAAAATGAAGAGATTCCAGCAATATCAGCAAAAGTAATGCGGCATTGAGAAATTTTATTCGTTGTACTGTGTATGACTAAATTCAGCCTAAGGGCTAAACAATGAACAAAGACTGCACGAGATGCAAAATCCTTTATCCTTTTTTGCAAACCATGTAAATGTCCAGACATGACACTGGCGCCATCGTAGCAGTGTGCTATAAGCGTTGACTGATAGTCATATGGTCCCAACACTGAATGAAGTAAGCCAAACAATGTGTCCGATGTTATATCGCAACTGACATAAAAAAAGACCAAAAAGCATTCGATTAATTCACCATTGGCATCTACTAGTTTGAAATCATGGAACACTGAGGTTTTTGTGTGATAATTGTAGCATCATCAATCTGAACAAAAAAAAAAAAAAAAAAAAAAAAAAAAAAAAAAAAAAAAAAAAGTCGCTGCATATTTCCAACTTGATATATTATTGTCAATGTACTCCGAAATACAGTCAATAATCTTGTTCTGTACTGTTTTCGAATCCCCAGTGAAAATACCTTTCATTTTATTGTAATTAGTCTGAATCTCTAACGGACTTGTCAAAATGAATAAACAACAGTTCTTTGAAATTTCCTGTGTTATAAGGCGTACGGCACATGAGGCGGAGTTTGATAGGGCTCTCCTAGAGCGATTGTCCCTATCATAGTCGCGCAGCGTTGCCTAGTTCGGAACGCATAGCACAAGCGTGAGCAACAGAAATTTCTATTTTTCATGCGTCCAAAATTATTACTGGAAATTCAACATTCTAATATGCCTTGGTGTATGTGACAAGAATTTTTGAGGCAGCCTGTACATAGGCCATTGTTCTACGACGTGTGGTTCTTGAGTTATCGCTTCGAGATTAAACAACTGACTCTTGTGTATGCAACTTCCAATCTTGCCTTGTGTTTTATTCCTTTTTATTACGCAGTTACGGAGTAAGACATTACGAAGTGTCTTTTTTTTTCAATTAACGTCCTCTAACGTAATGTCATATCGCACGGTGAATGAATGAAATGGGTGAAATGATACTCAAATGATCCCGAGATCCATGGAACTTTAAGTTACCCGGCATTCGTCTTCTCAGAATAAGAGAAAACCTCGGAAAAAACCTTACCCCTTAACCTTGCCCTAAGCGAGATTCGAACTCGCGACCTCTTGAACGTAAGGCAGACACGCTAACCATCACGCTGCCGTTGCGGGATTTATTAGGAAACTGCGTATATTTGGTTCAGAAATTATCTGACCACGCGAATTCTTTAGTTCGGTTCAAGACCAATCCGTAACGCAAATTGTGCTTTGTGTAACTGTGACAAGCAGAAAATTCACACGTTTACATTGTGTTTAGTAAAGTGTTAATAATGTCACTTTCAAGGCCTGGTACAAATGGCGCAGGTACTAAGGGTAAGGTACTCCGCTCTCAGGCCAGAAATATCTTTAAAGTGTACAGTTTTTCCCCCCTTTTTTACAAAGGAATTGGCATCTGAGGAAGTGCGTGTAAATAAGTACGTTAATATTGACTGTTACAGTTTATAATGATATTTATCAGCATTATCCTTTGCTGCGTAAGTTTACGTTCTGACAATTTGTGACACGACAAATGTTTGTTTCTTCGTTCCCTCCCCGTAACTTCCGCTCTCCGGCGCATCACTTGGCAGCAGCGCAGCCACCGTGCGCACGCATTGGTTCAGCTCATGTGGCTTCTAAAACCGTACGCCGTATAGATGAAGATGAGCTTTCATCATGAGCACCAAAAGAAAACCCTTGTCTGGCCAAATGCATTACTGCATTAGTTACGACCTTAACAACTAATCGGACCAGTGTTACATTTTCATTATACTGAGCAACATACAAGCGGTTGTTTTCCTTCAAGGCATCAGCAATGGTATTTTGATTCTTTTCGAGTTGCTTTAACTGGAGCGCGTACTTAAGATGTTCAGCAGAGTCCGAATGCTTATGTAATGACCGACTGATGTTTAAAATGTCACATAAACCAGCACTGTTTCACGCTGTCTTTTTTACACCAAGTAATAATAATGCCAACAAAAGAGATGTGAATGTGTAACATAAAAGTGAGTAGAGAAAACACTATGAATGTAATATGCATGTATACAAAAATTTAGCCAAAACTTTAGAGCCGGTTCTGAAATATCGGGAATATATATACAAGAATTGCTCTGTAGAAGCGGGCACAAAAAATGTTATTTTTTATGTAAAATCGCGTTTTTTTTGGGGGGGGGGCGGAATTACACCTATATAGATGAACTTAAAAAACTGTCTGTCTACAAAATTTGATCGAAATCGTTAGAGCCGTTGAGTTGCGCGGAATATATCACACACACACACACACACACACACACACACACACACACACACACACACACACACACACACACACACACACACACACACACACACACACACATTAATTGTTCGTTTAAAGATATTAGATTTATCTTTGATCAATTTAGTTAATGTTAATAAGAACCACGTGTATTTAAGCTAAATTAAGCTAAACTTTTGAATGAAAGAAAAATACAATTGGAAGAATCTGATGTGTTGTACTCACATGACTTTCTCTACTCCTGTACTAACCATTCTTACAAACTCTTATTCCTATATCTTCTTCCTGTTAGTTGGGATAAACATTTGCAGAAATTATCTTATCTTCTTGCAGGTACACGGAAAAATGGGAATACAGTAGGCTTTGAGTGATAGTCAAATCTTTTAAAACTTTCAAATTCCGTTCTTTTTGTACGGTTAACATATAAAAATAAACAGAACTAAATTGTGTATTTTGGCAAGATCTACATTTTTGTATAGTAAGATTTGGTCTATTTTTTACGGTTTACCAGTTATGAAAAAGTTGTCCAGGGTACATACGACTACATGGGCTATGACCAGAAAATTCAAGATGGACATTTCATTTGTCATAAAAATATCTCAAACATGTAAATTTAATCAAAGTCGTTAGAGCCATTTTCAGGAAAATAAAAGCTTTCGAAAAATTTTCCATGTAAAGGGTAGTTTAGGGTGGAGAAATTTTCTTCAAAATCTTCATGTCGCATCCTTGAAAGACATTCAATTCACCATGGAGAAAGAGGAAATCAATACTTTGGCCTTCTTAGACGTGAAAGTCGTGAGAATAGCGGACCGTGGCTTGGAATACAGTATTTACAGGAAACCTACACATACAGATCGATATTTACATAAAACCTTCAACTAGCTGAGACACGGAATAATAAAAATACTCACAAACGAGCATCCCGGCTCTGCAATAAGAAATACTTAAAGGAAGAACTCAATCATCTAAACTCAGCATCCCAGTCCAATGGATACACACGAAAAGAAATCCGGCGCGCAGTTCATCCCAGGCGACCAACAAAAAACGAAGAACGTGGCAAAGTAGCAATAGCCTTTCTCCCCTGCATCAGGAACGTCTCCGACCGGCTAGGCAAGCTTCTGCGCTCACATGGAGTTGATACTGTCTACAGACCGACAAATAAGACCAAAGAGCTACTGAGATCGGTCAAAGATGAACGCCACCCACACACATCTGCAGCTGTATATAAAGTTCCCTGCAGTTGCGGCAAAATATACATAGGCACTACCATGCGCAGTGTGGCCACCAGATTAAAAGAACATGAGCGTCACACCAGATTGGGACACACAGATAAATCGTCTGTGGCAGAGCACGCCTTATTATTGATGTCAACATTAAAGAAACCCGAGTCCTGTCTTCTACAGTTAACTACTATGCCCGACTACAAAGGAAAGCCATAGAAATCTACAAACACAAAGACAACTTTAATCGCAAGGAAGAAATACTTCATGTACAGAAAGCATGGATACCGGTCTTAGATAAACTTTCAGACGCACACAACAGTTGTAATAAAACCCCGCCTATAGTCGGCGCAGCTTATTGAGATACCCCAAAAACAACCTTGACATTTTCCCCCATTATGGTGCAGTCTGGTTATATTTGGTGATATCCCATCCGTTGGGTTGCATTAGTGCCGCCAACTGTTCGTAACATATAACCATGGTAAAGCTATGGCCGTAGTTCGTGTTATTGCGTCTGTTATGTTGCCAGTTTATGAACGCGTTGCAGAGGCCAAACGATTGATTTTAAAACAAGATTCTGTTTAGACGCCGTATTAATTAATCAATCAGTGGACGTAATGCTCGTTTTTGCGTGATTTTACGAGTATTTTGAATTGTTTTAGAACAGTATATGAAATTATAGTTATTGTTATTTTTGTGTTCGCTACACAGTAGTACATCTCGTATATATTACGATATTTAGCGCTCGGAAGTAATTTTATCCAAAAGTTTTATTGCAGAACAATTTGAGTACGTTCATCATGTGTTGTATGGCAACGATGTTCAAGCATTATTGTCGTTTGAAAGCATGTTACTTTAACACTGTGCTATTTGAGGTCAGAAGTGACTTTATTATGTACGTCGGCAGTACTGCCTTTTGTGATACTTCCGTCAGCTGTTTAGTGTAATGTCGGCCATTTTGAACTCCTGGGGACTGCCGATAAACTACGCCGACTATACTACTAGCCAATCACTACCTTAGCCAGCGCAACAATGCCCCGCCCACCCCAAGCATATAAATAACCCTAACGGACATTAACGGTCTTTACTTCCACTCTCTCTGCTTACACATTCAAACTCTGACCAGTGCAGACAGCGGATCGTGTTACCCTGATGATGCCAAGTGCAGTACTTGGCGAAACGTTGGTATCTACAATGCCTTCTGGACCACGGCCTACAAGCCCGGAAGAACTAAACATATATAATAGTTAGGGGACATATGGTTTGCCAATACGAAGCAACTGCCCAACAAAGAGTAAGACACCTGGAGTTTGCTTTTCTTACCCCAGGATAAATTGGCTCAGCATCGCCAAGAAAATTATAAGCTATATTAAAAGCATTAAATTAAACTTGGCCTTATTCAGGGTATTCGCAATGGACCTAATAAAGGTCGCAGTGAAGAGAAGCCGAAGCTCTTATAAACAACCCACATACATCTAATCGAATCTAAGCATGTCATATGATCCCTACTCCAAGTGTTGACGACTGAGCCTAGGTTTTGTATCGCTATTCAGATATCACTTATCTTGCTATGGTGCAGTAAGAAGTAACAGAGGTTAGAGCATTTCTCACTCACGTCATATGGGTGTTTTCTTCCCCTCTAAAACTACAAAACAGCATTATCATAAAAGTTATAATTTGCAGAAATATTTTAGTAACTCGCAAAGTTCGCAAATCGCCTTCATAAAAAATCTAGTCGATTAAAATCCAAAATTGGTATTTAGGTCTAATATCTTTCAAGGATGCAACACGACGATTTTGAAGAGAATTCCTCCACTCTAAGCTACCCTTTCCATGAAAAAAATTTTCGAAAATTTTTATTTTCTTGAGAATGGATTTAACCATTTTGATCAGAATGACATGCTTAAGATATTTGTATGAAAAATGAAATGTATATTTTGAATTTTCCGGCTATAGCCCATCCAATACTGTTTATTCTGGATGACTTTTGCATAACTGGTAAACCATAAGAGATACACCAAATCTTACTGTATAAAAAAAAGTCTGATGTGTTGCACTCACATGACTTTCTCTACTCTTGGACTAACCATTCTTACAATCTCATAGTCCTATATCTTCTACGTGTTACATAGTTGAGTTAAACACTTCCAGAAATTATCTTATTGCTTATTTCCTTGTAGGCGCAAGGGGAATATGGGAACACAGCAGCCTTTGAGCGATAGTCAAATCTTCTAAAGCTTTCATATTCCATTCTCTAAGCACGGTTAACACATAAACAGATGAATACCGATGTTCCATTTGACAGAAGTATAGGTTGTCCAACAGTTACACAAATAACAAGGAATACAAAAAATTTATTTAGATATAAATATGTACTTTAGCAAGAGCTACCTTTTTTGTACAATACAACTTTGTCTATCTCTTACGGTTTATGAGTTATTCAAAAGTCATCCAGAGTAAACCGGACTACATTGACCATAGCCAGAAAATTCAAAATATACATTTCATTTGTCATCAAAACATCTTAAACATGTCATTTTAATTAAAACCGTTAGAGCCATTTTCAAGAAAATAAAAAATTTCGAAACATTTTCCATGTAAAGGGTAGTTCAGGTTGGGGCTATTTTCTCCAAAATCTTCGTGCCGTATCCTTGAAAGACATTAAACTTAAATACCAACTTTGGTTTTTAACCGACTGTTCGTTTTTGAGTTATGTTGTCCACAGACTGACACACACACACACACACACACACACACACACACACACACACACATACACACACATACACACACACACACAGACCTTTTCCAAAAAATGCTTTTTCTGGACTCAGGGGGTCTCAAATCATACATTTCCGGTGCAATCTCGACATCGAATTTTTGGGTGGAATACAATACTTCTACTTAGGTACCAGTAGAGAAAGTAAAAATACAGTAGTTGGATAGCATCCTGTTTTAGGACTGTCATAAAGACACTGTCTGCTAATAAATCTATAGAACAACATAAACATACCGTTTCTTTCTTTTTCTATCAATCCCAAATGAATTAATTCATGTTTGTGACCAATATGACTCAATACAAATATGGCTTTGCATAGTCACTGTTGATCTTCAATAACCCTCATATTTGCAGGACATGCTGCACCAATTATATTGCTCGTTTGCAGTTTCAAATGTCTCAATACTTTGACTTTGGGTGGGTGTAAAGTAAAGGAGACAGATGTAGTCGAGATAAAGAAACACTTTTATTTCCGTAAACAGTAACTTTGTACACTCGTTGCAACAGTAAGAAAGTCTTTTCCCATTCACCAACAGCACGGCTCCGAACTAGTAACACAACGAACTGTCCCTTCTCCGTCGGCACGACTCCTCAACGCTTCGCATACGTCTGTCTTCTGACTGTCCCTTCTTCTCACACTTTACCGCTATTTATATCTCCCAGGCACTGTTCTGGAAGCTTCAGGAAAGTTCAGTTATTGCGGTGAAATACAAAGCAGACAATTCCAGAAGCCTCTATCCCTTTCTCTCTTTCGGCAAGCGCCCAACAATGCGGCCATTCTCTGTCTCTTTCCTTCGGCTCCTTTGCGGTAGTGCCGACAATAATGCGATGGGTGACACTGCTGTTATCGGCAATTAGATGCGGCGGGCGCTTTTGGAGCATGGGCTTCGGTAGACCCTTTTCCACGGGGTGGGGGCGCATGTTGAAAGTTTGTAATCAAACAATATTATTTTGTTGTCAAACGTTATAGTATTTTTTGACAACTGTATTAATTTGTATTAAATAAAAGTTGTTCTTTACATCAAAATTAAAACAATAGTCTAATAACCAGTAACTGATTGCACATTGACTGCATTAGCTTCCTGGGGGGTGGGGGCCGCGGCACCCCCTTCGCGACGCCCATGTTTTGGAGACAATTCCCTAAGCGATGACATAATAATTTTACATTTTGAGAGGCAATTTTGGAACTACGGATTTTCACAAAGGATGACCGCGTTGCCGCCTCAGTTTCTTCTTTCCAACTCTTGAAGTCTCCAAATGATGAGAATTCCAGTTATTCCAATTTTACATGTCTATTGTGTATCACTTCCAAGTGTTCGTGTACACTACAATATTTTCCGTTTCTCCTTCACAATTGCAAAAGTTGCACTTACATGGTTTTTGGAGATGTGTAACGGCATACACTCTCCCCGGGTGAGGCTTGGAAACTTGACGCCGCAAATGGTGTTTACGCTTATACGCACTCCCACACTCAGGGCATATTAATTTTTTTTTTTTTTTGGCTCATATCCATATCTCACTACTTGCAAAGCACTACTCACGCGTATTTACTTTGCATTCCCGCTTAACCTTCTAAATAGTCACGTGGTGCTTGTCACGTGACTCCAACACCGGCTGTCTTCGCAGCAGGGACGTGGTGTGCACTGTAACATTAAGTAGTGCGGTAGCCATGTAGGTATACTGTGATTCCCATACTTTTCTCTGGTGGGAGGTTGCTGTGTGTTGGGAAGGTGACTAGGTGTTCTGTGGGTGGAGGTCTAGAGTGTTCTTTGGTGGAGGTGTTAGTGTTTCAAAACAAGCACAGGTCAAGAGGAAATTGCAATTATTGAGGAGAAAGCTGCTTAGTGACATGTACGTGTGTTTATAGTTAAATTATCCTTTAATTTCTAAGGCTGAAAACAAGGCTTTGTAGGTTTTAAGTATATTATTGTGTGTAGGTACCCACTAAGCCTGCCACTTTTATTTTGTTAAAATACGGGTCATCTGAAAAAGTTGTGATCAGCTCATCACTTTCTGAAATTGTATTACCATAATAGTAGAATGAAGGAAACAGGATAATGAATGAACACGTTTTGCATCAGAACAATGTTTAATGAACACTCTAAGTGAAGTGCACTTACAGATCCTTCATATTACCAGAATTTAGTTCGCATTTTTCACCTGAGAGAATTTGATTGCACAGCTGTTTACTGCGTAACAATTTATCGTACATGCATGGGCGTCGCGAATGGGGGGGTGGGATGAACGCGACCCCCTCCTTGGAAATTAATGAATTTAATGTGCAGTCAATTACTGAATTTAATGTGCAGTCAATTACTGACTATTAGGACTTGGGTAAGTGTAGGTCGTTTGTACCTGGCCGTGTACGCGAAACGAAGTATTGGCGCATGCGCGGATCGGCTAGTCGAAGCGATGGAGGGGTTATTGCCAACCGAAGATACAAAGCCAGATAGCAAGCCTTGCATGCAACGCATAAACGTAACTAGTTCAGCAATCGTGTATTTATGCGTGTATTAGTAATTTGGGTAGTGATATGTTAGTATTATAGCTGCTATTCAACACCTTAAATACGACCGCAACGTATGACTGTCATTCAGGTGGAAATACACGTTATGAGCTCCCCTGAATAAATAAAAAAAAAAAAATTCGACATCGAGATTTCATTGAAAATATACGTTATAATTTCTGCATGTAAAAGGTATTTTTCGAAGGAAAAAAAAAGTCCGTGTGTGGATGGGGTGAACAATATAACACATAAACAAAACGTCGGATAAATACCGGACTTGGAAATGCAACACGAAGATTTTCAAGAAAATACCCTGCCTCAGATTGCCCTGCAGTGCATGCAAGGCTTGCTATCTGGCTTTGTATCTTCGGTTGGCAATAACCCCTCCATTGCTTCTACTAGCCGATCCGCGCATGCGCCAATACTTCGTTCTTTCGTGTACACGGCCAGGTACAAACTACCTACACTTACCAAAAAAGTCTACCGACACCCATGCATTTGTCTCCACATGGAATGTTTAGATTACAGCTGAGAATCAGTGCAATGGCAACTGTGTTATCTAATGCATTTGTTAAATAAGGAAAATTGAAGATATTAACAGTGAAGCAACAAGATTCTAAAGTAAGAACAAATTAGAAACTAAAAACTTCACTTATCTTAGTAATGTTCAAGGAGAAAATGCAACATTACTAAGATAAGTGAAGTTTTTAGTTTCTAATTTGTTCTTACTTTATAATGCATTTGTTTTATCACATGATCAACTATGATTAATTTTTTAAAACAAATGCTCAATTCCTGCATTTCACCCTGGGATACACAGATCAAGTTCTACAATTTTAGGCAGGAGTTTTAAATTTATGCATTCGTCATTTAGCACTTGACAAGTGAGATAAGCACTGACTTGGCATTTCTCACAACAGGAAATGGCAGTAGTATGTTGATAATCTTTTAATTTAGGAAGACAATGTCAATATAATACAGGACCCTCTCACGTCCCAACAAAAATTCTGGGGACGCGGGACAAGTAGAGAGGGGGGACTGTCCCGCATTTACTGGACAACTGGCAGGCTTACCCACCTATAACTTCAACACTTAATAAATATTGCTTCAAGCAATACATGGCTGATCTCAAATGGTGTAAGTGTTATACTGTAAAGATAACTTGAAATTCTGCAAGTATTTTTTAGTTTATTAGTCAGATTATAATGTAAGCAACAAGTACATGGTGGTGCACGAGAAACCGGCCCGGCCTGCCATGAGCATATACAAGGCTTTAGTTGGGCTAATGCTCTCTGTTTAGTTACAGAATTGTCTGAAGTGAGTACTGGAAGTTCTGAAAAATGCAATGAGCATTGCTTGTACAAGACCAACGGTATTTACTTGTTTGGATAAAATTCTAATAATCTCCAATCAGAAAATAACCTTATAATACCTAATGGAGGGTAGATGATAATACTGAAGAAATATCTGTCTTTTTCTTTGTGCATGCTGTATGTAAAAGAATCGAAAGAAAAATGAGTTAATTTTACCCACCTGTTATCGAACGCTTGGGCAAACCAAGTGTAAAATTTTATTTCCTAGAGTAATTAAAATAACGTCTCATATGTTTGTTATGTAGCTTTGCCACAGGAACATTAGGCAGTGTTGTAGGGGTGCAACATAAACAATTTTTATGTCTATCATAATCTGGGAGTGTTGTAACCACAGACGAGTGCTTGTTGTGTATTATTCCATGTAAAAAGGTAAAGGGTAGCCATGGAGGGACACACATAATGCACTGCAACCTACAGAGATCTACTGTGGATAACACCCCCTAGAAGGCAGAAATGAAGTGGGGGAACTGCTGGGTTTCAGAGGGCCGCAACCAGACAGGCCACAGAGACGTGCAGAAGTCCCTAACATTATTCCATGTAATACATTTCTCTCAGATATTCTTAGAAAACTATGATCTATACCATCAATTTTCAAGAGCCAAAGAACACCTGCCCAAACATTTTAGGCGAACTCATTGATCTAACTGGATCTCCTCTTCCTGAATTTCATCCAGTGCCATATTACATGAAATGCTGGCTCTTAATGGGGATGCGAAAAGCAAAGGTAATCTTCTGTCACAAAAGGAAGATGACAACAGAAAAACATCCTGTTGAGCCTGGAAAAATTTTTGGAGTTAGTTGAGTACCGGTAGTTCTAATTTTCCAGCAAAATCCCTGGGCATATATACAGTGTGGAAGGGAAGTCATTACATTCCTTCTAATATGTGCTTCATAGAAGCATTACAAACAAAAGTCTTATGGCATTTTGTCCTTTGATCAGCCGATTTCGAAAAGATAAATGGTTTTTGTTCCAAATTGGATGCATAGTTCCACAAGAATGTACGAAGATAACAGTTTGTTACTTGTAAGATGCATAGAGTAACTTATTTCTGACATAGCTTCAAGAGTAATTATGGGACATCACACAGGGTTTCCAAATAATTAGTCACTTGAAAGACGTGAAGGAATACTCCAAACGACTTTTTCAGATGCAAGGTATGTTGACAACGTTGCATTGAGGTTGGTCAGGGACTTGACCTGGTTATTCCAAATGTAAACAGGTTGACCACTTCCACTTTTGCCTATGTTTTGGCAGGTAACGGTTGTGATTGACCTACGTTTGTACTGTAAACATAGAAGGAGACTCATGATAGCAGTACCTAGTGTTTGTTTATGTACCAAACCAGTGAAAGTGACACACACACAATCGGTAGTGTTGGCAGCTTATTTTCGACAAAACGATCTCCATAGGAAATGGTCAGAGACAGAAACATAAGATACAAAATGTGCTCCAAATACCGAGATCTACCACTGGTTTAAATTAATGTAATGACTTCCGTTCCACCTGGTCTGAATCGTCTGGATTTTTTCTTCTGGAGAGATGTGAAAAGCAGGATCTACAAAACAGCAACTACTGCCCTCGAATCTTTGAGAGAATGCATTTATCTGTCTGTGGAAGAAATACACAATAATGAGGATATTTTTGTTAGAGTGCGACGTAATTGGTTAAAAAGGTGTGAGGCTTGCAGGTGTGCAAATGGTGGACATTTTGAACAATACCTGTGAAGTGGGTGAACCATTTGGTTCATTGCTTATTCTTTTGCTGTCACCTTTAAAAATATCATTTGGTACACTTTGTAAGAGCCTACAAATGTACCTTTGTTCTTTATAAATCAGAGAGATGGTTTGGTTTATTAAATTGTAGCAGTATCAGCTACGAAATGATTTAAGCTTGATGTTGAAGGAAATGATAAACAATATCCTTAGATTGTGAGCTTAGGTTACAGTATGTGTTACTGGATAATGCAGATGTACTTATTGATTATGACATAGCAGACACGGCATGGCATGTCTTTATGATTACACTCATGAGCCACGCGGCTCCGTGACGCATGTTTGTTTATGTACTGACCTAGTGAAAGTGAAACCTGCAGTGTTACTAGCTTGTTTTCAATAAAACTAATATACCTCTGTAGGAAATGGTCAGAGAGAAAAACGTAAGACACAAAATGTGTTCCAGATACTGAGATCTATCACTGGTTTAAATTAATGTAATGACTTCCCTTCCACTTTGTATAAAAAAAAAACCATAAAAAAACTGACAACACTTAGTGTGTTGTGTGGGACGTCGAACTGATTGGTTTTCACATAGGAACTCCTGTCCAGAAATGCACGGTTTGGACGCTACAGTGAGTACAAGTTTGAGAACGAACCGTTGTGATAGTTTGTTGACATTCGTTTTGGTATCTTAATATGGAAGGTATTCTATCCTTCAGTGATCTGTGTACTGGGATGAAGGATCTGAGCATAATAACATTACTGTGCATGTGCTAAATTCCTCCATAGAGTTCTTGGTGCATATCCTATTGCATTACTTGCATACTTTTCTGTACAGTAACGTTTTTAACAGCAGTGCGACACGTACCAGTACACAGTTGCTGAAATGGCCAGCATGAGTTTCAGTTCACTTTTTTGTAAATGTGCGGAATCACCTCAACGTTACATATTCAAATCAATAAATTGGTAAAGGTGGACCAGTTCCATGACCAGCTCAGTTGGCAGATCTGACACCACTCGACTATTTTCTGTGGAGTTGTATGAAGAGTATGGTATATGGCACTCCTGTAATGTCAGTGGAGGACTTTATGGCTCAAGTTCATAGAGCGATTGAACATTTTCAATGACAATCACACGTATCTCAATGATGTAGGAGGCATGCAGTTCGAAGTTCGTTTGTAATGTGGGCAGCTCGATGTTGGTTTGTTGAAGAAATGTGAATGCACACCCATTTTACACTTTGACGTGCTGCAGCATCCAAACCGTGCATTTCTGGGCAGGGGTTCCTATTTGAAAACCAATCAGTTTGGCGTTCTGTGATTGAATTCCTTGAATGTTGCATGGAGTCACTGCAGTCACCAGCCTGCCGCTTTGCGTTTCATCTGCCAATGGTGTTTGCCCTTCAGCTTCGTTACAGCAACGAACCCATCGTCTAACAGTGCTGACATCCACCGTTGCATCACCATACACATTTTTTTAGCCTATTGTGAATGCAAATTGGCGTTTCACCTTCCGCAGTCAAAAATTCAATCACAGAACGCTGTCTAATGCGAATGTCAATGTCAGCCATTTTGCAAGAGGATGCAGTACTGCCACCTGTTGACTTAGGAAGTTACTACTGCAGGGGATTGGAGAAGAAGGTTTGAGGAATTGCGCAAAATTCAAAATTTTCACATTAACTAACTTATTTAAGGAAAAAAAAAATACGAGGCATTACTTATTGACCCACCCTCGTATTTAAAGTGCAAAGGGTTGTGTTTACTGAAATGTATTTACTGTGTTTAATGAAGTGGTCTTGTCTTTTACAGATAATAGAAACTGTCTTCGCTACTTTGGTAACTGTTACTGGGTAACCATTACTGTGTAGCCATTATGATATTTTCTGTCCGTCCTTTATGTAGGAAATTTGGCAAAAGCGGTTGTAAATTATGTTTAATTCAGAAGAAGCTTCTAAACTGGTACATAAGTGTTGCATTCTTCTGTTTCAGATTTTGTGAAAACATGGATATCAAAAACTGGCCAATGCTCAGATTGTTAAAGCCACTGATGATTTCACAAATAAAGAGGGCATATGTTTTTGGTAAGTATTAAGGTGAAAAAATTAGTTATAATGCAAAGACTGTTTCATAAATGACGTTTCTGTTTGTGAGGATTATGAGAAGCAATTCATATAATTGCTTTTGAAACTTCCAGACCTAAATGTAGCCCTAAGTTTAGAATATCCTTTGGCATTTGCCAGTTATGAGGACTGATGAAAACCTATCAGAGAGAATGGTTCTGGCAAGATTTAAACTGTGGACCTCCTGAATGTGAGACTTGCAAGATACCGCAGAGCCATCTGGCTCGACAGTGGTAATTATCATGGTGTTCACCAGCTCATGGTCTTAGGGGACTGAAGGGGAGAGGAAAGATTCCACGTAATGTGGTGCTCTCTAAAAAGCGGTTACTATTACTGCTCTTGCTCTCTTCAATATCATCAGTGAAAAATATTGGAGAGCAAGAGGATTAATGACTTCATTGTCAGAAATCCAGCATTAGCTAACAACAACAGATTCCACGTAGTATAACCAGAGTTCTGTAAATTTCCTAGATAATGTTGCCAACTTCTGTCCAATGTTATTCCCACTATGTTTGCTCGCTAATATGCTAATATCTCTTAATTTGAGTTAAAAATTGGATGAGTCGCCAGTGTTATCTCGGAAGTACAGAAAAAAGTAGTGTAAAAGTAGATAAAGCCCCGCCTAGGAATGCTGTCAAATCTGCTATGATATTGTGTTTCAGAACAAAGGATTCAGAGTGATAGTTCTATGTGTAAAATGGATCTTTATAGAATGATTGAAACAAACAAACAAACCTAAAGAGGTTTCCAAAGGGAGTACATTTTGAGTTTCATTGGACCACACTTTCGTTTGCTTGTCCCCATACACATGTGATTTCAGTCCCATAGAACTGGCTTGGGCTAAGGTGAAATGAATAGTTAGAGAAATGTAACGGGTGACTTATTCTTACAGGAATTGCACAATATAACGCTCAAGGGTAAATCACTTGTGATCCAAACAGGCTGGCAGGGTTTTCGAAAACACTTTGATAGTGAATGTGTGTTCAATGTTAACACCAAGAAAAGAAACTTCTCAGGAAACAAACATATACAGGAAAGGCCTATTTCACAAGTGGAAGCCTGTCATGAGCTGGAATGGGCATGGCATTTCAACATGGAAGGAATGTGGCAATTTAAATATGGCATTTAAAAGTGCTTTATAGTAACATAACACATACAGGGTTCTCCATGTAAAACCTAACAGGTACACAGCATTTTGCCTGTGTACAATTGGGTTTGCTATATGTGGCTTTGCTCCTATATAAACTCCATGCATAAAGTATGTATAACACTCTTACCTTATAGACGATGCTGGAAATGACCATCCTCGGCTAAACAAGCATTATATTGGGAGGACAAATTCTGATTCACACGATTTGATTGGGTCTCTGTAACGTGTTTCAGATTTCATTTCTAATATTTTGTTTTAGTTCTTCCAAGCTATGACGATTTGTCTTGTAAACTTTGTCTTTCAGGTTACCCCACACACTGTTAGATCGGGGGAGCGAGAGGGCCATACACTAACACTAATCCTATCTTCAAACACTTCCCTAATTCTATTCATGGACTCCTCTGCTGTATGGGTAGTAGCAGAATCTTGTTGAAATGACTCATATGATTTCTCTTCTTCTGTCAGTTCATGATAAAATGGGGTCAAAATGTCATTTTGGTACCTCTCTGAATTTACAGCTTGCTCGTAGAATATTGGACCCATTATGCGTCTAGCACTAACAGCACACCAAACTCCAACTCTCTGATCATAATGAGGGATTCCTTGAACCTGATATGGATTTTCAGAGGCTCAGTACCGACTGTTATGAGTGTTGACATCAGGGTTGCCAGCATTTGGAAGAAAAATTATCGTACCGGCCACTCAAAATTATAGATTTGGAGTCAAAATTATCGTACATCATAAACCAAATGCTACAACAATAAAAATATCAGTATAACATTTACGAGAATATAATAGTATTGATGTTTATGATACCTACTTACAAGATTGATGACCTCAACCAGTATTACAACTTTGGTACTTATAGTTCTCGCGCTATTCATCTGAAAGTTCATCATCTTCCTCAATCCTTGCAGCATTATACAAATTTGTTGTTGAGATAAACTTTAACATCTTCTCGTGGGGCAATGAGATCAATGCAAACTCCGCCAGTTCTTTGAAATCAGTATTTCCACCAAGGTGACATGTGTTTAACAGCACTCCAGAAACTGTCAGGTTCAGGCACGTTCTTTATTTCACACGGAATATCACGTATTCCGAGTTTTCTCTATTGATCATCAATTTTCTGAACAGTGCCTTCTTCATTGAGATAACCAGATCTGGGCACACTGGCAACAAGAGGATAAAGGGTACAAGGATTAGTAGGATATGAAATGGTTGCCTTAGAGGGGTGGAGACAGGCTATGAGGGCAAAAGTGATGTCGATATTGGTAATTAGTTTCATTTCGCTGGTGTGACAAACCAGTGTAAATCATATTTTGCTGGTATCGAAATTATCGTACATCCCATAATTATCGTACGGGTTGGCAACCCTGGTTGACATGACCATTTAGGTGGAACTACGCCTCGTCAGAAAAGAACAGAAATTGTAGCAGTAGCAGCTATTCAGGTTAAGCTAGTGAAGCTCCACTTCACCAGTTTTAGTTGTATTAAATATGATATAGATGTTTAATTTGTTGTACACTTAAATACACAAACAACAACTTGGAAAGATATCCGTGAGAGTAAAGGGAAAGCTGAAAGCTACCATCTACCTACTTCTCTCTTGTGCTTTAACCTTGAAGGTGCAGCTAATTCTGTTAAGCGATATATAGCCGCACAGTTATATCCAGTTGCCATGACAACGAAGCAGAATATGAAGTTCCACATATTGCTAAATGGCCTCATGCGATGCTAAAGTGCAGCTCTCAGATCAGTGATTTAGCGAACCTGGGTCCCTTGTAGAGGCTAGTCTATCAGTTTTATTGCTCTCATGAAAGGCAAGCTAACTCACCTCCCTCTCTTATTGTTATTAACTAAACAGTGTAAAAATACTGTTCAGGTAAAACGGTTGAGTACTCTAGTTGTCCGTTTTACTGAAGTTAGCTTCGCTATAACTTCTGTTTTGTTTGGTTAAAGTTTGTGGAGAAATGAATCCACAAAATGATGTACATTACACACACTATTTTCATGGTGGACTGATTGTGATAAAAGGGATGTGCTGACATCTGTAGCCAAGACTCTGCAGTTCGTTGCCGATATTGACTTGGAAAAACAGGTCTGACTTGTGTTTTTAGCCTTTTAAGAAATTTTTTACATGTTTTAATGTATTGACTTTTTGAAACTCAGACTTGTTTTCTTTTTAATTTTTGGTGGTTTTTAGATTTTAGAAGTTTTATGGTATTTTAAGCCCTTTATACCTTACATTTTACTGTGTTAGTTATTTTATCCATCTCTTTTAATTTTGATTTTAACTATGAGTGTGTTTTAAACTTTTTGTTTAACTATGGGCCTAAATGACCTCGTCAACAGGCCATTAAACCTCACACACTCACTCACTGAGTCAAACAATACACAGGACCCAAATGACATCGCTGTTGATGGGCCCTTAAACTCCACTCCACTCAAACAATATGTGAAAAAAAAAAAAAAAAAAAATAATTTGTGAATTATGCCGCAATGCAAAATTAGGTTAGTGTAAAATGGGTACTGTTGTATGTACTAATAAGGAATTTAATGATGTAATGTTAAAATCTGCAAAGAAAGCATTCCTCAAGGCAAAAACCTAAAAAATATAAACCTCTTTGGAGCAAGAAATTGGAAACACTAAAAGTTGAAAGAAATAGTGCTAGACATCTAGCTCAAAACACTAAAAATAAGAAAGATGTAATAGAATGGAGGAAAAAAGCTCTACTTATTGAAGAGAATTGGTTGTATCCAAATGACATTATGATAAATTCTTATCTGGGCTGTATTACAGAACTAATAGCACCAAAATGTATAAGCATATTAACAGTGTAAGTGGAAGGTATGCCAATAGTAACAAAAGCACATATATTAAGAAAGGTACCTAACAAAAATGTATACAACAGCAAAGATATTGCCAATGAATTTTCTCAACATTATAAGAAAGTTAATATACTAGAAAAACATTTGGTAATAGATAACAGAACATTAAAAAAAAAATCTAACAAAATTGAAATAGAAAAACTACAAACAGTACCTCTTGATTCAAAGTTTCAATTGGAAGAATTAGAAGAGGCAATGACATTAAAAAACAACCAGGACCCAATCTTGTACATCCAGAGTACATTAAAAATCTTGGAATATGAGCTAAAAATACATTATTAGAAATTATTAATAAAATTTGATACGAACAGGAGAATATGCCATCAAACTAGTGCAAAGCACTAGTAGTCCCAATTCTGAAATCAGGAAAACCTAGAAATGGAACAAAAAGTTATACACCCATACAACTGACTACAATTCTGACAAAAATAGCTGATAAAATGGTTGTCACTAGATTAATGTACTATCTAGAAACAAACAACTTACTAGCAGATAAACAGGCTGGATTTAGAAGACAGTACTTAACTGTTCACCAAGTATCCAGATTAATAGAAGTTGTGAAAAGTAAACTAGATAACAGTATGTCACTAGCAGCAGCAATTATAGATTTTCAAACAGAATTTGATTTTGTATGGAAAGAGATGCTAATTAAAAAACTAATACAGATGAACTGCCCAAAAAATATAATTAGATGGTATAAAAAATGTCTACAACAAAGATGGATTGCAGTCAAATAGAAGACCACAATATCCAAATACACCCAACTTAAAACTGGAGTAGCACAGGTTGCAGTATCCAGTCCTATACTGTTTAACATATATATTAATGATATGCCAAAGCTTATAAAACAAAACGGAATAAACATTGCAATGTATGCAGATGATGTAGTTATTTGGATGGCTGAAAAAAACGACAAGAATGTATACACCAGATTAGAAGAAATCATGAAAAATGTGTTAGTTAAATTAACTAATTGGACAAAATTAAATGATATGTCCATTAACATAGCAAAAACTAAATATAAAGTGTACACTATGAAACATTTTGATGATAGGTTTAAAAAATTGTAATTAGTGGAAAACAAATAGAATATGCTGAAGAAATTACATATATGGGAATTGCACTAGATAGAAAATTAAAAATGAAAGTCTATGTACATAATGTCACACAAAAGGTTACAAAAAGAATATTGAAGAGAATAGCCGGATCTAATAGACGGATAGCCGGATCAACTCATAAAACCAGTATTAAAACATGGATATGAACTACTATTAACTGCAACTGAAAACAAAACTAATAACACTGAGAACTGCCAAAATCAGTGTTTAAGATCGATAACAAGAGCTGTGAGAGCAACACCAGTTAATGCACTTCTCGCTGGAACAGATAATAATCCAATGAAAGTTCACATTGAAACACAAGCCACACAACTATATGTAAAACTGAAAGCAAACCCAAGTAAAAATCAGTGGTTTCAACAATACCTAGAGAATATAAGCTAAAACCACAGATCACAAATAAATATTATTAGAGAAGAATTGTAATTACTTAAATTTATCAGAAAAATGCACTCCTCATCCTCCTGGTGTTTTCTTGTTACGTGTTTGAGGAGTTTCGGTTCTGGCTTTATGTTGTGCTTTTTCGTCCAAAAGTGTTTACATAAAAGCTCATAGTTACAATCCAAGAAGTCAGAAACAGGCAATCCTCAATAGCTGAACACATAGATTGGTGAACATCCTCCTTCCAACAGAAGTATACAAAGCAAAATATTGCAAAATAATTGAAATAGCACAAAAAAAATGGCTTCCCCAAATCATTAGCAGTCAAGAAAGTGGAATGAGCAGAAACAAACAAGTTACTGAAAGAAACTGCAACAGAAACAAAAATGACATTCAAAAAATTTACACTTCATCCTTGGGCCTTCAAAAAATTAAAAAAGTTTTCAAAGAACAGAACATTCAGCTAGCAGCAGTGAACCACCATGCCATAAAAAATCTACTGAACTCAAATATCAAAGATGCCATCCCACCCAATAAAAAATCTGGTATATACCAAATTGAATGCAGTGACTGTAATGAAGTGTATATAGGAAAAAACAAAAGAAATTTAGAAATAAGATCCAAGGAACACTTTAGAAACAAAAAACACAGTTGGAAGAATCAGCAGTCGCCACTCACCTTTCCTTTATTTTCAGCTATGAATAGCGTAACTGGCCATGCTTGAATATGCTCAGGCTGTTTTATACCGTCGTTAATTGTACAGTAGTTGCTGAAAGTTAACACACACAGTTTTAAATAATTCATTCTTTACATAATGGTGAGACTGTGTTTTTACCTTAAAAATAAAAGGCATAAAAAGGCAAGATTATACGTTGAAATACTATATGTACATTATACGGTAGAACTAAGATATTAAGTTGCAGTGTTCACATATTGCTAAACCTCTGTTCATATAGTTAATAGTTACTAAGACTATATTGTAATGCACACCTCTTTATTTCCAGGAACTTCAGGAAGTGAAGCAATTATCTTAACAAAGTATGATGGAATACTTGCTTTTGGTATGAATGAAGCAGGCTGCTTGGGGCTTGGAAAAGTAGGGGCCACCTTAAGTCCAAGGAAAATAGAGGCATTTCGTAACAAAAGGGTTAAAGGTATTTTTACATTATTGTACATGGATGCCCCATATTTCTGTTGCACTGAAAGAAGGAGTAGAATGTGTTATGAATTAGTTTGGTAGGAATCTACGACTTGTCATTATATTATGTATGCATACTTGCCATCTTTTACAGTTTGCCCCTAAAATGTGCAGGTGCATAAAAGTTGACTCTACAGCAAAGGAGCATTTTTACAGCTTTGTGAGCAAATTACAGATTTTTATTACAGACATGACAAAGCATTAAGTTATGTTGCATTATACTGTAACTTAAGATTACATACTGAATGTACCATGTTAATTTATATACAGAGGTATGATAGACCAGAACTTATCAGTGTGTCTATCCATCACCATGGTTTCTTCAAAACAAACTAATTAATAAAGTAAAAACTGTAGCAATAGGTTTTCAGCATAAAGCAAATACAGCTATTGCTTTTCCAGATCTTCATTAAAAATGACAGCAGACATGAATACATTAAGAGTAACATATTTTGCATACTTGCCCATCCTTTTAAATTATGGCATCTTCTGGGGCAACTCAAATATGTCTGGAAAAAAAATAAAAACAAATTTAGAGACTAAAAGCTTCACATACCGTAGTAATTACTACAAATTCTTGAAATGCTACTAACATGTTTCATGATGCCTTCATCACATTCATTTGTTTTAAATAGAGCTTTGAAAATGTTATGAAAACATCATGAATAGGGCTCGGAAGTTCATGCTCTAAAAACACTGAAATATGTATGCAAATGTGCTCTTAAAAACTTGAAAATATACCAAGAAATATGCACAATTGAATTAAAACAATGTCCCTTTGGAGTAGACAAGACAAGTTAGTATAAATAATACATAAAGTTACCTTATTCCTTAGAGGTTGAAGCAGAAGTAGTCCTGCTGCTAGTATTAACTGCTATATTGCAGTTCACAACCAATACTTTGCACAAATTTTCAACTGTAAAACATCGTCTGTTGTCTCGCAAAACACTTTTGTAACGTGAAAAGCTTCTCTCCACGTCACAAGATGTTATTGTGGCATATTTAAATGATGTTAACTGCTTCACAGAGAGAGTCAAGTCTCTTGGTGTGACAGATGGTTTTCTTTCGAGGATGTCTCGAATATCGCACATCTGTTTATAACCGGAATTTTTGAAATTACATAATTCACTTTCTCTTTTACTTTTTGTCCTATACCACCAGGAACCGAACTTAGATCACATTGTTTTTTCAAAGACAATAAGAGATTCATGCGAAGTAGATCCCACAGCTTCCAATGTTGTTGTTGTGTTTAACGCCCGCTTTTACTACTATGGCACCGCAGGCAGTGACACTGATGATACATGAAGATGGAGCACCGGTGGAATGAGATGGCGGGGGAAACCGGAGTACCCGGAGAAAACCCGCCCTGACGCCGCTTCGTCCACCACGAATACCACATGCGGGTCCCTGGGATTGAACCCGGGCCGCCTAGGTGGTAGGCGAGCACGCTAACCGCTCGGCCACGGCGCCGCCCAGCTTCCAATGCCTTTATGGCTGCTGGTAAGAAAGAAAAATGGGCAGATATGAAACTAAGATCCTCTTTTAACCCAGTGCCTCACAGAATATTTTGCACAGTTTCTATTGATGAAGCATCTTTGGAGTCCAATGAATTAACAACCTCTTCGACTATTTCTATGTGCTCAGCATAATATAAAACTGCACAACCCATGTTCCCCATCGAGTTAACACTGGTGCAGGAGGAAGTCGGATATTAGGTGCTGTTGATCTAAACAACTTAACTCTTTTAGGAGATTTAACAAAAATTCTCTTTGTACAGGATACAAATCTATCTATCAATGGGAAAGAATCGCGTATTGTATCAGAAATGCATGAAGAGCGTGTGTCAAACAAGTTATATGAATTAAGTTAGGAAAAATACCTTTCAGAGTTTGTCCTGGTTTTACCATATAAGGACCTGCATCAGTAACAAATAAAAGTAACCGGTCGTATTTGATTCCATATGGCCATAGTAATTTCAAACAGTCCATCACAAACTGGGTTACAAGTACATTGTTAGTGGCCGACAATTCGCACACGTTAAGAAGATAAGGTGTAGTCTTTTGTTCATTATTTAAAGCACCCACGATTATATTAGCAATAGAACGGCGCTCAGAATCAGGGGTTTCATCAACAGACAACCAACTAACTGATCCGCTAATTCATTTTGTATATTTGACTGTACGTTATTGTAACAATGTCTGACCTAAGTCTTGCACAGTGCACTTTCTTCAGGCACATGTTGTCGAGTATACTCGGCAAGAAAGTTTTTAAATGTCGGATTATTAATTTTGAACAAGAGAATATCAACAGCTAAAAATGCTTGGCACAAGTCATAGGAAAATTCAGTAATCCTACTTCCTAAACACTCTACTAGCTGTTTTTGAACAGGTTCTCTGTTTGCAAGTTTTCTGATTAAATTCTCCTTATGTTTTGCTGTGTTTATGTGCTGAACTATTTGAAATCTTTTCTCACTCCCTACATTTTTCTCACACGCTCCACAATACAGTACCCTATTATCTGTAGATATTAAACCACTCGAAAACTCTTTCTGTAAACTAATTAATCTAGCACTCGAAGTTGGTTTTATTTTCGGCAATTGAAGAGCTCTTTAACATTTTATACACCTAATTTAATTTGGTGGGAACCAGTTCACAAAACTGTTACGTTTGAAGACCATGCCACAACTATTGGAGGTCAGGCAAGCGTTGCGATAATCGTGCTGCTCAAAACATTGACCTGCACTTTATCTTTGTTAATATAAACCTCTCAGATAATGCACTGATTATTCTCTACACACATACATATAATGAAGGGATGGAAACAGGGGGTTCACTGCATGACAACATGACTCACCTCGCGAGTTGCATCAACATGTGCAATACTACCAATATGAAAAGTATTATACACATGGAAAAAATAATAAAAATCATTAAAATATGCAATATAGGGGCTATAATATTGAAATCTTCGTGGGTTGGATCATCATGCGCAATACTACCAATATGAAAAATATTATCCAGATGGGAAAAAATAATAAAAACCCATAAAAATAATTAAAGTATGCAATATAGGGGCTCTAATATTGAAATCTTCGTGGGTTGGATCATCATGCGCAATACTACCAATATGAAAAATATTATCCAGATGGGAAAAAATAATAAAAACCCATAAAAATAATTAAAGTATGCAATATAGGGGCTCTAATATTGAAATCTTCGTGGGTTGGATCATCATGCGCAATACTACCAATATGAAAAATATTATCCAGATGGGAAAAAATAATAAAAACCTATAAAAATCATTAAAATATGCAATATAAACTCTGTTCATCTAGAGATTAGAGGAGACATAAACAAAGCCACGTGCCTTTTGACCACAGCGCGCCCTCTTGACACTTTCGCCATGTAAATAGTCCCTTGAAGAAATACTGTTACTGAGGTCTGAAATGTCACTTAATGTTTGCTAAAGCATGAACTAAGTGTACTAAGCATAGCTAAAGTGTAAGAATGCGCACTTACGTGAATCTGTAACCAGCCTAATTCATTCTGCGCGCGCATTATTCAGTATGGCAGTAACATGGCGGAACAAGTGAGTGCTGTAAAACATAAGCACGGCAAAGCGTTGCGAAGTGGTGAAAAGACAATAATATTGAACGTGTTTAACAAGTTCTGCGAGAAATATCCCGAAATTGCTATCGAAGACGTGATAAAACATTCGAGTTTACCGGTGTGTCAGTTGCAAGTATTTACAGCACACGCAAAGAGAAATCATCAGTTGGTGAAGATCCCAGCCAAAAGCTTCCACGTGCCAGATAAATGGTGGATGTAGTTTGCAACGAATTTGTGAGTGTGAGATCTGCAATCCGTCGAAAAGTTCGTCAGTCAATGAATCCCCACCTTAAACAAAGTGCTGTTGGCAGTTAACTCTGAATCCAATCTTCCAGATTTAAAACTAACCTCCCTCCACAAGCTGCTCCTGGAGATTGGTTTCTAGATTGTGAGCAGAAAATGAAAAAGTGTTATTGTGGACAGAGATGACGTAAGCAGCAGTTAATTTCCATGTGCTACATGTTATTTGAATCAAGCAAACATATCCTTTTAGTAGTGTAAAATGCATATTATACCTACGCGTAGCGGTAGGTAACTGTGTTGCGTCATTGTGAAAGCACGTGGCCGCGGAGTGATGCAAACCGGTGCTTTGTTTATATCTCCTCTAATCTCTTGATGAACAGAGTATAGGGGCTATAATATTGAAATCTTCGTGAGCTGCATCATCATGCGCAATACTACCAATATGAAAAATATTATCCAGATGGGAAAAAAATAAAAAAAAAAAACTATAAAACTCATTAAAATATGCAATATAGGGCTATAATATTGAAATATTATGCATTTATCAAAATCAAGAAAATATGCAGTTATATGCACCATAAAATCAGTCCAAATAAGTGAAAATTCCATAATTCGTGCACATAATGTAAAAGCATACCATTTTAACCCCTGTAAAAACACATGCAAATGCATGAAGTTCCTAGCCCTAATCATGAAATATGTTAGCAGCATTTCAAGAACTTGCAGTGATTACTAAGATTAGTGAAGCTTTTACTCTCTAAATTTGTTTTTATTTTAGATTCTGTTGCTTCACTGTTAAAAGCTACAGTTTTTTCATTGAATGTCTGGAAAAGTTTTTAAATTGCAAAAAAGATTTATAAAAATAATTGTTAACCAACCCTCTTATATGAGCTTTAGGGCAAATTTTAAAGTACTTAGAATTTTGACACTTTCATGCAAAATATATATATATATATATATATATATATATAATGTTCTTTTACAAGTTAAAGCAAGTATAACTTCAAAACTTACCAAATGGCACAAACATGACACAAGAGGAAGTTTAAATATGTCAACAATTAGTCATAATAACTCTCTGTATAAACATTCGTTCATCTATAATGGTATATTGTATAACAAGTTGCCACTTCATATAAAACAGATAGGCAAAATAATGTCTTTTAAAACCAAATTACAGAAATTCTTAGTTGAAAAATATTTTTATTATATACAAGAATTTCTAGTGAGTTAGTTTTATTACCATGTTTTCTCCTTTTCAATATTACCATTTTCCAAAAATTTGTAACTTCTTTTGTACCTACGAGGATAAGCCCAAAAACAAGGTCTCCAAGGTACTGGGCCTGCAGGGAAGCTGTTTGTGTGGGTGTTGGCCACACTGTTTTTTTCCTTCTTCCCTCCACTCTACAGAAACCACTGCACATACACTGGAGCTTTTAGTCTTGGCTTGTCAGCCAGTTGTAATGAAATTCCAGTTTATCACCACTACCAGGTGTGAAGTTTGCGCAGTTATTCGGTTATTAAGTGTTAAAGGCATTTAACCTACCAAAATTCATCCACAGTTGACAGAAGTGTATGGAGAGTCATGTATGGATGTCAAAAATGTCTGCAAGTGGTGTACCAAGTTTGCAGATGGTCATACTGAAATTGAGGTCCTTAGAATAGCAAGGGCATATGTGCCAAAAGCTAGTTTTGAGAAAAATGCTATTAAAGTTTTACTATGCAGTACATATTAAAATCATTTATAGAGAGATTAAAAATTACTCAGATGTGAATCTAATGCTTTAATACTATTACTTAGAAATGTAAAATGTTATTTGGCAGATATATAAGATTTCAGAAGGTTAATTTCATCAACAATATAATTTAGATAACGCATGCTTTCGTGCACGTTATAACCAAAACGTTTACTTGTAAAGTTAGAATTTTGCAAGCAATACCTTAACTAATATTGGTAAATATTTGTTCTAATGCTAACAAACAATACTTCTAAAGTGAATATAAAGAAGTAAGTTAACAAAAAGTATGTTTAGATCACTGAAGATGATTAACCACTGGTCCAAGTTGTGTTGTACCGAGAGGAACCAGAGTATGTTAGTAATGTGAAGTATTGTCATCCACTGCTGCCTCTTCTTCTACCTCTGGTGTGTGCCTTTACTACATGTTTGGTTTTTTAACTTACGTCTTCTTTATCTGTATTTATCTTCTTCTTGGCCATATGCATTTTCCATTGGTTTTTCTGCATTCGGCGATTTCTGGGAAGACTCACACGATGAGAAATAGAATCACTGTCTGTGTCACTCATAGTGCTTAATAAAAGTAAATCACTACCCTAAATGCACGAAAGGTTTGTTCAATGGTACTGTTAGTAAACAGCACAACTATAGAAATATAATGGTAAACAAAACTTAAAACGAGAGCTGCAAGCCACTAAAACATGTTGCAGCTTTCTTTAAAAGCAACAGACTGAACTAAAGAAATACTCTGCACATGCAAGAGTACATCTAAGCAAAAACTATTTACAAAACTGCAAGAAGGTTTGAAATGTTAAGAAATAACCATTTATGAGGGGTAAAGGTCTGAAAATAAACAGTACCCTCTCTTAAGTGATTTATTGCTACATTCTTTTCAAGAGCAACTGTCACAGCATAGTGGCCGGCTCCGGCTGGCAGGTTGGCTCATACGCTTTGCTATTCTCGAGATTCGGCTGAAGCACGTAAGGTGTGACACCATGCTGCATTCAAATGGAGAATTCGTTCATATCCAGGGCATATTAACCATTCGCACTTAACAGGCATTAAAGAAGTGACTTCGTACTACATGCTGCAAGAAAAACCAAAAGTTTGTACTTTGGCACTTAGGCCCTTGCTATTCTAAGCACCTTAGTTCATGATGAGGAAGACAAAGTGGGTATCCAGTTTCCGAAGAGACAATCACAAAGGTTGAACAAATTGTGCTTAAAGATTGGCGGATCTGCATTGTTGTTCCTGTTATTTCTCAAAGCACCATTCACTGGACTTTGATTGAAGTGTTGAAATTTTAGAATATTGTCATGGAGAACTCTTATGCCTTATAAGCCTTCTCCAAGACAATGGTCACCTCCACACAGCCCTTCAAACCATGGATTTTCTGCCACAGTTTGGATCAGACATCATCACCCATTCATCCTATAGTCCAGACTTATCACCCAGTGACCACCACTTGTTTACCAAGTTGAAAGAATATGGCTGGAAGGTGCTTCTGTGATGATGATGACGATGACTACGACGATGATGATGATGTGAAACATGAGGCCCAACGGTTCTTCAATAACATGGTGGTGGGCTGGTAGGACATGGGCATACAAAAACTGCCACAGCGTTTACAAAAATGCATAGATTGAAATGGTGATTGTGTTGAAAAGTAGAAAAATGTTCAAGCTTCAAAACTATGTAGATGTTTCTTTATATTTTTAAAAAAAATTGGAGACTTTACTTTTGATATTTTCCTCGTATATTTTGTTTTCTGCAATTATTGTACTTGTATATGAGTCAATCCACGTCAAATCGAACACCCGTAAAACACAACTTTTTCGTAGGAGGTTCAAAATTTTTTTATGAATAGTAGGCATCAAATAAGGAGACCCGTATTTTTTTATTTCCGTATTTTTAAATTACTTGCTTAGTTATGGCTATTAGAAATTAAGCAATTTCTGTGCGCACCGTAATATAAAATCACTTGTTACTCTAAGGCCATACAGAGTTGAGAGTTGGGGTTTGGCGCACTGGAGAGGTTAAATATAACACTTTTAACAACTTTTGATCAATCATTATTACACATAAATTTTGGTCTGTTTTTTTTGATGCTATATTTTGTAAAACCAAAAATAGAATTTAAATCGATGTGTTAAAAATCTAAAAATAATACACACGTATTCCCTGACATTTTATCTATAAAATAAGATGTTGAAAACTATGGAGCTTGCATTAGTGCATTTGCTACAATTTTTTTTCTGGAGGCCTGCAAGCGCTCACGGACGAGTAAGGTGACTGCAGACAGCATGCGAATTGCCGCGTCAGCTATGCTACTCACATAACTTCTTCTTACTAAGGGAGTACAGTACATGCAGAAAAATTTCTCCGCAATGTACCTTCTTTCTAATACTCCTGTGGCATCTGATACGTGCTTTTGAACTTTTGAATTTTTTTGAAAAAGTCTTCTGATGTAAGCAGTTCTTTGCTTTTAGCTTCTTCCTTCATGTACGTCCATACATTTGAAATAATTTCTCTACTCTGACTGTGTAATGTTTTGGTCCCTAATTTAGAACGTACAGGTGGCATAATTGATTTACGCTATGATCAATGTCTCACAAATTCACTATATTCACTCTTTACCGCAAAGATCTATGTCTTCAACTGCACGCTGCACTAAACAGCACCTTTGAATTAGCAAGACTATCTCAGATCATGCAGACATCACTACCTTCCCCCTCCCACCCCATGTAGTGCATGGTTTCATTCGCAGAATTATACAATATGAGCTGATGAAACAGACAAAAGCTATGGATTCGCCAACAGGACTTCCATTCAAGGTCAGGGGCCAAGAACAATGGGTCCAGCTGTGCTTTAAAATTACACTCCTTCATTCCTTTGTCAAAAACTGAAGCTTTAGTGAAACAATTTTCTTTCAAAGGAGAAGATGCTGATAGTGTACATATAATAGTGTCAGCTAGGAGTGTTCTCCTTACTATACTGTTGTAAAGTTCATGGAACCTCAAGCAGTGAACAGTTGCCGCAATGGAAGGTGGCAATTGTGAGAGGTTACGGTAGCCACCAACGCTGCCACGCTAATTCGCTGCACTGATTTGCAAAGTTAATTACAACTGAACTATTAGAGACTCCATTCTGATTTTTTCTGAGAATATTGAATAAACTTCATTGTATTTTTAGTTTTTTTTCCAGATTTTTAAATGGTCGAGTTTATGTTATTATCTAACTTTAAAACTTTAATCGTATAAAATATAAAATATAATATTAATAATAATTAATAAAATTTTCTAATAAATACCTCACGAAATACTGTGGTTTATCTTTAATTTGAGCCAAAGGTCAAGTAATTTGCTTTATCACAATCGGAGTATGATTGATCGAAGAGTGAGGAGCGCACGATTTTTGGGACATTTCAAAAATTAATATCTGCCAAAATAAATTTTTTTATATAAAACGAAGAAACACGGGTCAAATATATTTTGTTCCAAAACACAAAAAGAAAATTTCAAGAAAATCTGAGAGATCAAGGTCATTTTTTGCCATATTTTGTTCGATTTGACGTGGAATGACTCATATATTTCTTACAATTACTATGTTATTTATTTCTTTTGTACATTTTGTATCTATTACTATGTTATGTTGTTTTGTAAATATTGTGCTTGACATGTCCATTATCTTTACAAGATACAAAGTAGAATAAACAATACAACACAATCGTGTTCTCCCATCACAGGGATGCAACAAAATGCAGATGGATTTAAAGTTTCATTGCACCATTAGTGGCCACTAGTAAAGATGAGCAGCAAACGAATGCAAACATTCAGTAATTCATTTACTAATTTGTCACATAACATTTACATTGTTGAGCTAGTGCTCGTAAATTGGTGACACATCAAGATTAGCATTATACACTTTGAGATAAAAGCAAACATACATTTCCAGTCAAAGCTTTATGGCTAGCACTTATATTTGAAATAATTCTCGATGGAATAAAATTAGATGTGCCTTGAGACATGATTTGAAATGATTTACTGGTTTTATTGCTTTGATGTAACTTGGCAGGTTATTATACAATTTAATGTCCGAGCATAGAATACTGTTCCGATAGTGAGGTATTGTGATTGGTTGCATACAGATGTGTATTTTTTTGGGTGTTATTTTCATGTACTGTGTTATTAAAAAAAAAAAATCAGCAGTTACCACTCATTTTTACTTTCTTTACTGGTAAGTAGGGGAAGTATTGTATTCCACCCAAAAATTTGATGTCGAGATTTCACCGGAAATATATGTTTTGAGGCCCCCTGAATCCAAAAAAAAGCGTTTTTAGAGAAAGGTCCGTGTGTGTGTCTGTGTGTCAGTCTCTCAGTCTGTGGACAGCATAACTCAAAAATGAAAAGTCAGTTAAAAGCCAAAGTTGGTATTTAAGTTTAATGTCTTTCAAGGATGCGACACAAAGATTTTGAAGAAAATAGCCCCACCCTAAACTACCCTTTACATGGAAAATTTTTCGAAAATTTTTATTTTCTTGAAAATGGCTCTAACAATTTTGATTAAAATGTCATATGTTTGAGATATTTTGATGACAAATGAAATGTATATCTTGAATTTTCTGGCTATAGCCCCTGTAGTTGTATTAACTCTGGACGACTTTTGCATAACTGGTAAACCGTTAGAGATAGACCAAATCATACTATACAAAAAATGTAGATCTTGCTAAAATACACAATTTATGTCTAAATAAATTTTCTTGTCGGGTGAACCATTTTGGAGATATTCCTTGTTATGTGTATGACTTTCGGAAAACTTTGAACTTTAGTGAAAAGGATCATCGTTCATTTTTTTATATGTTAAGTGGGCAAAGGCAACAGAATCCCAAAGCTTTAAAACATTTGACTATCACACAAAGCCTACTGTATTCTAGTATTCCCGTTGCACCTACAAGGAAATAAACAATAAGATAATTTGTACCAATGTTTATCTCAACTAACACGAAAAAGATATAGGAATAAGAGTTTGTAAGAATGGTTAGTACAAGAGTAGAGAAAGTCATGTGAGTGCAACACATCAGATTTTTGGAAAGAAAATCACAACATTAATCTGGATCCAAAATTACTAAAACGCATATCAGGAAACCAAGAATTATCAACGTGGGAACAGTTGAAAAACTGGAAAAACAAAAGACAGAGTTTTCAATTTTGATATACCAAAGGTGATCCGCTATACATGTTCTTAAAACCACCACCAGAGCAGTCTACAGGAGATACCAGCCCTGGGAACCAGTCTCTACATTTCAGTCGATGTTTGGTTGATAATGGAGAAAAACTAGCCTCTGAAACATGTACCGGAAAAATTTTAAAAGTGAGTGTTGTTTAGTGTTATTAAGTGACTCAAAATTCCTATTTTAATGTGAGCCAACAACACTGCCATCAACTTCTAGTGTATATTAAAGGTTGCCACAATGGTTTCACTGATAAATCATGTACTTCTCAGCTCAGTTATCGCTAGTTGTTTTCAAGAAACCGAACTTGTTAGAGTGTTCAGTAGCATTATGTGTTGTTAGCCTACTTTGTTAAAACTCATATTAAAATATGCACTTATGCAAGTAAGAGTTGGTGGAGGTGGGTAAAGGTGAACCAAGGATTCATGGCCCAAGAGAAAGTTCAGCTTCTGGTCGGGGTGTTACATTGCACAGCCAAGTTAGAGAATACATTCTCTTAGGAAACTCTTCGGACAAGAATTTGCTCCTTCACAATGAACATCTTGTTCCTTTCAACAAAGTGACGAAAATAGCTGCAAGTAAGCATAAAATAAGTGAGGTGACTGTTTTGAGAATATTTAGACACAAGTAGCTATAGCCAAGTCCATCGTGAATTGTAACTCGTTACACAACTGGACATTGTAAGTCAGATGCCATACAAAGGCACATCCGTAGCTATTACAATGTGAAAAAGAATCCTGTCGCATATTATAGCTCTAAGTGCTTTGTTTTAAGAGAAATGCAAAGCAAGAACTTGAGGCAAATAGTGTGGTTGGATGTAATGTGGTAAATGCTGGGCATACTGTGTCAAAGGACTGCTCTGACGGTGCACTTAAAAGTACCTCAAGAAGCCTTATAGGAAAAGGTAGCTGCTTTATTATTGATATTGCTGATATGTCCCATGGGTTTTTGCTGATGCCCAGCTGCTCTTTGGAGAGAGAGAGATTCACCTATAAAATAGGTACTCAGAATCACAATTGTGTAGAGCAAAGAGCATATTGAGAACAAATTACTTTTATTCTTAAAGTAGGCAATTATGGATTATATGTGCTTGTTTTTGCTGCCATGAAATAGAACTCGAACACTTGTTTGTGTGCCGAGTATTGAGGGTTAAACAGAGGGGGCATGCATAAACATGATATCTGCATATTGGCAACACTGTAGCTCTCCATGTAGAGAAGCTGACAACTGCCATGTATCTTCTTTTAAAAATCAGACTGTCAACAGTGACTAAATAGTGTACCATATAGTCAGACAAAACTGACAATAAGCATGTGCAACGCCTAACATGGAGCAGCTCACCATGTTATAATAAATGAGCTTGCCCTGTTGATAAGAGACCTTTGCCCTTCACGGGATATTTTAGCTTTTTTCATTTCATTTCATTTTCACTACCAGATCTTTAAGGATTCTTATAAAATGGCATTCTTATTTATTTTGTGTGTAATTTTTGTACCTTCACTGCTCTGAACATGTTATGCATTTTAAAGCGCGTTCCACCCTTAAAAGACAGTACACGTTAAATGAAGCGCAGTGTTGCAACATGTACTAGTTGCGAATCTTTCTCTGCGAGCGACTCGAGGTGGCCTGAGTCCTGTACTTAGTCCTTCAATTGCTGCTTGACGAGACGGGCACTTTTAACTTTGGTATCCCTCCACGCCTTTGTTACTGTATGACCTAAATTTGCAAATGACTCGTCTGTATAAACAATTGATTTCCCCTGGTCCCTAAACCTTTTTATGTTTTTTAGATATTTATGTCGCCATCTGATGATATCGATATTGTCTCTTTCTATTAATATGCACTTGTTACCCTTTCTTTCATATTCGAACCCCAAATCAGAGTGGCCCTTGAGAAATTTGGTAGGGTCTCATCACTGTTGAAGTGTGACAAAATTATATTCAGCGTGGGTGGAATATTTGCAAACTGTAAAGAATGAACAATTCTCCGCACTCCACCTTGCACTATTCAATCATATTGCGTTAACCTAGCGTTTTGTATAGTCCCGCCCTTTTTGCTTTCTTTTTCGATGGCGTTCTTAGAGGTCCTTTCATTAGTTCCTTTTTAATCATACACACTACTGCTTCTGAACACCCGATAGCCTTAGCTGTTTCTTTTACCGCCTTACTTACACGCATTTTACTTCAAAAATAATCTAACACATTCATAATTATTTGGCGTTCCTTACTTCTTAATTTACCAACATATCGTCTCTTCCTAGCTTCCCCCTCCATAACTACAAATATTTACAAAAATATTAAACAAATAACGCAATAACAGCTCACAGTTACACACACGGCTTCTTTCGAACTAATGTTAGTGCTGCTCCTTATACTATCTTCTGTGTCAGGCCTGACGCTGAATAGATGAATACCTTTTGTTTGCCTTACTGAATAAAAGAAAGAGGTTACTGCCTTTTGGTTTATTTTAAAAACTTTCTCCAACCTTCCTCAACATTTGTTCTTGCTGGTTCCCTGATGTAAACTCAATAACAAAAAAGTTTCACACTGCGTAACTTTTGCATTGCACAGATATAACATTTTCCGAAAACATTTAATTTAAAAAATTATAACACTTAACTGGGTAAACATAGAGAATTCAAAGTAGGCAGGTAGTAGCACTATGGTTTACTCTACGTAAGAAAAAAATATAGATGCATTCTAGCAGTTAGTTTGTTAGTTAGTGCGTGATGAGTATAGAAACAGCAAATATCGGACTTCTATTGAGAAAAACGTTTTCTGAAGAAATTTGGACCTATAGAAATGTATAATGACTCTGAAAAGGATATAACCTCATAGAGAAAAAAATTCTGCATAGGATAATGTGTTCAAACCTGAAATTTATAACAAATGAATATTTATACCATGCTATTAGTAATCTGGCAACAGCGCGAGGGTGGAAAAGGACGCGGCTACTGGCAACTTGTATGCGCTAGATAGAGACAGAGATGTCCCATTTAATTCCATACTGTCTTCTAAGAGTGGAACGCTATATAAATACCATGTCACAAATTTATTACAAGGAAAAGTTTTATGGGTTTTAATTTCAGGAAGTTAGCAAACGTGTATGTTGTGTATGGTGCTAAAAGCGGTTACTATACTGCTATTGCTCTATGAGTGAAAAATATTGTAGAGCAAGAGGATTAATGACTTCATTGTCAGAAATCCAGCATTAGCTAACAACATGTTGTGTATGCACGATGTAGGGGTAGAGGTGGAAAATAAAATTCTGATGTGTTACATTCACATGACTTTCTCTGCCTATTGTTCAACAAACTATGCTTACCAAACTTATTCTACTATATGTTTATCAAGATAGACATTTGTAGAAATGGTTTTGTGACTTATTTCCTTGTAGATGCAATGGGAACAGGAGAACATAACAGGCTTAGGTCATAGTCAGATCTTTTAAGATCTGGTCGCTATGTGAGGGCTTTGAAATTCCATCCATTTTTACATAGCCAGGACTTCCATTTGAGAGAAGTATAAGTATTTGAAAATGTAAGCCAATAAAAAGAAGTATCTCAGAAATGGTTTGCTCCACAAAGGATTTATTCTGCATAAATTGTGTGCTTTAATGCAATCTATATTTTCTGTATAAAATGATTTTGTCTATTTCTCGTGATTTATGAGTTATGCAAAAGTTATTCAGAAAAAGAGAACTTTCAAGGCTATTCCTGGAAAATTCAAGATATATGAAGACAATTTTGAAAGTAAGCTCCATTGTGAGGTAGCGCGGGAAGTAGTGACGATAGTGCATCTATTTTTACATCGCTGTGCAGCATAATTTAGTGCATTTCCAGTTGTGCTAGCAAAAACATTAAACTGCTACGTGTTCGTTTACCATAATCTTATATGATGAGTGTTGCACTTGAAAACCCCGTCAAATGTGAGATGCGTGGTCTTATAAGATTTCCTAAAAAAAAAGTTATAAAGGCACTTAATGTGGTTGAAAAAGGTGATCACTTGGTGGGAAGCTGTAAGGGGAGTGATCAAACTGTCCCATTTAAATTTATTGAAGGGTTCCTGAGTTTTTTAAGCATTGAGAGGTCGAGTGTTGTCATAAAAAAGCACAACACTGCCTGGTAGCATACCGCCATATCGTGATATTATTTTGAATGACTCGCCTAAGTGTTTTTAAAAACATTAAAAAATTCCACCGCATCAGAAAGAATTGAGACCAATTTATCTACTTGCATTGGCAGTTTGTGCTGCCAACCATAGCAAAATTCCACTGCATCAGACGGAATTGAGACCAATTTATCAGCTTGGTTTGACTGTTACTGCATGCTGTGTTGCCAACCTTAGCAAAATTCTGCTATACCAAATGAAATTGAGATCAGTTTATCTGCTTGTCTGCTTACTGCTCTGTAATTGCAGTCCACTCCTGGAGTACTGACTTATTTGATTGGCAGCCTTGACTGTGGTGTATGTATTTGTATGAAGAAAGCAGGAGATGTTTGTGAGCACCTTTCTATTGCTACAATCTTGTTATCCATCTTAAGTTATAGTCTTTTCAGACATTTTATTGTAAACATTGGAATTAAATATGTAATTTACTGATTGCATATTTTGTTTCTGAAGGTTTTGCATTTGGGAATGGACCATTTGCTGTCGCCGTAACAGAAAGTGGAGAAGTTTACTCTTGGGGCAAAAATGATGTTGGGCAAGTTGGAAACAATAAATCTGGTGAGGATGTCTTAACTCCAACTTTGGTTGGTGGTGAGTTACTTGAGAAGAAGGTCATAGAGATTGCTTGTGGTGGCTCTCACACATTGGCTCTGACTGCTGAAGGCGAGGTAAGTCTCCTCTTTTGTCTTTACTTATACTGTTTGCCAAATCATGTTAGTAAAGATTTGTTGTCATGGATAAAAATTAATAACTTGGTGTTAAACATACTAAAATTGTGAGTGGATTGGTAAAATTTAAGTTTCACTTACTAAGTTTCCAGTAATAACAATAATGACTATGAATTTAATGAACACTAAAGCATGTACTGTCTGTTCACCACCTCATGGTCTAAGGGGAATGAGGGGCAGGGGAGAGACATTCCACGCAGTGTAACCTTAGTGTTGTAAACATCTGTGTAGTCGCTCTGCTAGTCATGTTTCCAACTTACCTCCAATATTATTCGCATTAGTTTAACTTGCTGCTAATTTCTCTTAATTTCAGTTGTAAAATTGTACTTGTCACTAGTTTTGTGTTGGAAGTAATGGTAAAAGTAATGTAGAAGCAGATAACCCTCCACCTAGGAGCGCTGTGAAATCTGCTATGATATTGTGTTGCAGAGCAAAGGGGTTCAGAGTGACAGTTCTATGTGTAAAACATATCTTTATAGGATGATTGAAACAAACCTAAAGAGGCTCTTATAGGTATTACTGCTTTTCTTCTATTTTTTTCATTACCTGTACTTGTGGGAACAATTACTATACTATTAACTGACCGAAATTTTAATACTTTATTCTTTGATTCTGCAGAAGGGAATGAGAAGTTGTTAGACTGAATTCTTCCTCAATTGTTATAATGTTATTATTGGTTATTTTGGTTTTATGGGCCACACTTTCGTTTACTTGCCCCCATACATGTGTGATCTCAATCCCATAGAACTAGTTTGGGCCAAGGTAAAATGAATACCTAAAGAAATGCAATAGCTGACTTATTCTTACAGGAATTGCATGATATAACGCTTGAGGATATAACACGTAAAACTGAAACAGATGGCAGAGTTTTTTAAAAATATGGAAAAGACAGAAGATGATAAGTGGGAGAAAGACAGAGTAGTTGAAAACATTGTTTACACTTTTATAAACTAAATAAATTGCATGAGCTGAAAATGACATTTAAATTGTGCTATTTTGAGAGATTTCTTTGCTTTAATCTGGCGCAAATACACATTCCAAGGTTGGTAACATTATCGTAAACGTTAAGAAGCAGAACTGCTGCTTGCGATATCATTGTTTATCGGGAATTGTTTACTGATGTAGTGGCTGGCTGCATTCCTGCCAGGGACCTTCAGCTGGTGAACAAACAATATATGTTGGGCTGCCCATGAACTTGGCCCTAGTCCTTCTGTCATGTGACAACCCTCTGAGATTCTCTGCATGGGAACTTTTGGCATGTGCTGTTTATTCTTTAACTACTGTTAATTAATTTGTCCTTTCTTTTTACTTTAGTCTTTTGATTCACTTATTTTCACCAAATTCTCTTATACTTTCCATTTCCCTATATTAATTATTATTTCAAATTGCCCATTCCATTCTAAAATGTACTTTCCCCTCATTTTTTTCTTATGTTTCATGATCACTTGCTAATAATTTCCTACCCCTCACTGATTCACTTTCTTATTATCTCTTTATCACTTCCACTTCCTTTTCTCAGTTAACCTTCTTTTTTTATAATACCTACTTGACTTTATTCTGTAAACATTGGTTTCCATTTTAAACCAAAAAGGTGAGTAGATTAATAACACTACACAACACTTATAATTTACCGAAACATGTTTTGAAGGCTTGACTTTCCTTCATTATCAACCAGACATTGACTGGCTCTCCCTGGTGTGGGTAGCAATGTTTTCTCTGAGGTCTCTTCTGCTGGTGGTTCAAGGAACTTGCTGAAGATATCTTTCTCGGGGATGTTGAAATTGAATACTCTGTTTCTATTTTTCAAAATGAAGATTTGTTCCCACGTGGACAGCTCTTGTTTTCCTGTTATGTGTTTGAGGAGCTTCAGTTCTGGCTTTATGTTGAGGACTTTTGAACAGAAAACCACAACATAAAGCCAGAACTGAAGCTCCTCTAACATATAATGGGAATACAAGAGCTGTCCATGTGGGAACAAATCATTTTGAAAAATAGAAACCGAATATTCAATTTTGACATCCCTGAGAAAGATATCTTCAGCAAGTTCCTTGAACCACCAGCAGTAGAGACCTCGGAGGAAACATTGCCATCCACACCAGGGAGAGCCAGTCAATGTCTGGTTGATAATGAAGGAAAGTCAAGCCTTCGAAACATGTAAGTGTTGTGTAGTGTTATTAATCGACTCACCTTTTTGGTTTAAATTGATTATTACAACACTGTTTTCAAACTTCAAAGAAAGAAGATATTTATTTCCATCCCTCTACCACCCTTGACTACGGTTGACTTAATCACTTGTTCTTCCTCATCACAGAGCATGGGGCAGCATTTTCCTTTTTTTCTTGACTTTGTATATATTAACACATTTTCAATATCTGATACCCACTTTTGTGAAATATCTTTCAAAATACCTGCTTG
The DNA here is from genome assembly GCA_030765045.1 of Tenodera sinensis. NCBI lineage: Eukaryota > Metazoa > Arthropoda > Insecta > Mantodea > Mantidae > Tenodera > Tenodera sinensis. The sequence continues at coordinate 85,855,196 of CM060973.1, read as the reverse complement.
CCTTTTCTGTTTGCCCTTCTTTCATCCCGTTCTACCCACATATGTAATGCCTGTTTCCCTATACTCCCATTCCACCTGTCATACCACACATTATCTTGTTTACTCGGTTTATTTACAGTTAGCTTTGTTATTTGAGTAATATGTAATTGAGCCACATTTTATGGCATTTATCTTCATTTTTCTCCAGTCTTTTACCATCTTCTCTATTATATCGAAAGCTCTTGTCGCAGCACAGTTGTTCAATTCTTTAGCCTGTTTTACGACTTTTAACTTGAAACTTGCTTCATATCTCCTTTTCGTTTGTTCCATTAGGCTCACACTGTACAAATGCTATGCTGTTTATTGAGTTTGTAATTTGGCACCTGCTTCATAGGCAAAGCATAACAATGCTGAAGAAGGCTTTTCCTTATGCATGCAACTGTAATTATTTGTGGCACTTTTGTTATTGTTCAACAATCGCAAGGTAGTGCTGCCTGATGAAAGTGAATAAAATGTGTTCATTTGAAATATTATGAATAGGACATAATTCTGGATATGCTATACAGTATTATCCAGATGATGATCACTGATCTAGATAAACTAATTCACAGGTTGTTAATAGTTTTGAGGTTGTCTTATGGGATAGATACATGCTATAACCATAAAACTTTGAGCAAAATTTATACCTTGTCTTATCTGAAAGTTGTCTTGTCTGCCAAAATATATGATATTATCTTCCATTGTTAGAAGTTTGAAAACAGTGTTGTTATAATCAGTTTAATTTAAAAGGTGAGTAAATTAATAACACTAAGTTGTTTAGTGTAATGATATTATGTTTTATGTAATTGTCTCCACGGGTGAAGTGTTTGTGTATTCCGAATTCAGTTCTGTTATTGTGTCTCAATTTTGAGATCTAGAAAAGATAGTCATCTGCTTCTTCTATTTCACTGGGTTTTATGTTTCAGTCTTGCCATTTTAACAGTTTCAGGGTGTCATCTAAATGCTCCTTTGGTATGATAGCAGAATTTTCATCCACTTATCTCGCCCAAACATGTGTAAAGCATTTGTTAGGTATATCTCAAGAGCACTTATAAATTCATCTAACAGACAAATTTTAAATTCCACCGTAAATGACATGGTGAAGTCCTATTGCTGACAGATGGCAGTATAACATACATTAAGGGGACCCAATAAGGCAAATATGAGTAAAAATACATTTTTTGTTTGTTTTTTATATGTAAAATATACTAGAGAATTTTCTGAGTAAAATGTTTTGATTTTTATCTTGATATAACTATTATAAGGATTTTTATATAGTATTTACCAAAGGGCTGCCTTTAGTGGGTGTGGTTGGTCAGTTTATTGACATTCGGTTTTGCTATCAACGGAATTAGTTATTTAAAGTTCCCAGTGTTTTTAGGATGGAAATATTGTGGAAAATTTTTGAAATGGCCATACTGATTTTTGGTAACACTGATTACTGATTTATCATGGCAACCTAACCTATCCCTTTTATGGTGCTGGAATGTATTGAAAAGGTTAGTTCTAACTTTGAAGCATGATACCTCAAAACTACATTTTTTGATACATAAGAAACATTTTCTCAGAAACAGACATATAAAGCTCATACTTTCAGAAATTATGTTTATATAAATGATATACATTTTAACAGGTCCATTTTTTAAAATTATCTATAGTTTTGAAATTTTGAAGTGATTAGTATGACATTTTTAAAGAAAAAATTGACTACTGCAGAAAAATTATTTACTCATCAAATAATGATTCTACCAAAAACACCCATGTTAAAGTGTGTACAAAAGTCCATATAATGTGCTGTAAAAAGTTGAAGTAGTGACAATAAATAGTTTCTGAGAAAATGTTCCTTGAAAGCTGAAATTTTAACATTGTCATATGCCTTACTGGGTCCCCTTAAAGTAGGATATTCCCTTCCAGAAATCATTGAGCATACAGCTGACGATGGAGACTAATGTATTTGAAATTTATTCTGAATGGGAACTCAGTAAGTGAAATGGAATTGTAAAAAATTTACCCACAATAACAAAAATGTGCTAAAATATGTTAAAAATGTTCATTATTTATTATCACTTCTAATGATTTAGTAACAGAAAAAACAGTTGTTCTTAAGTTTCATATTTGAGAAATTATAAAACATTACATCCCTGAATTAAAATTAGATGATGAAATAAACACATCCTAAGTAGAAGCAAACTTCTTTAGCTTATGAACAGGCTTAGTAGTCCACCTACATTAAAGAGGAATCAAGTTATTGGTGTTTGTAGTGCATATGACTGCACAATGTGGGGTACCAGTTCTGTCCATCTACTGCAGTGGTGTCAATCGTGGCCCCCAGTGGCAACGCCACAGAAAGAGCCAGTCACTGTGCCCTGGGCATAGCAGGCCAGTTCGTTAGAAACCAGTTCAGTGTAGTTTTCTGTGTGATGCAGGCCTAGCAATGGCTGCATCCGAGAGCACAGACATGAGTCATTTGGATTCGCATGTTTCAAATGGGAAAAACAATTCCTATGCAAAATTGTCGGTAGTAATATTCAGTACCTAATATGCAACCAGTAAGATACTGCATTAAAAAATACAGCATACAAAGTCAATGTGAACATAGATAAAGTAAATAACACAGCAGTTCAGCTGGAGCTGTTAGAAGTACAGTGTGAGTTTCGCCTTCATGAGAAATTCGACAATTCATACTCAGAAATTCTGAGAAATTCTACTGGAAACTTCACAATAGGCGTTTCCCAAATTTGATTCCCAACGCAGCAAGAACTTTGACCATGTTTGGCAGTACCTACCTTTGTGAACAGGGTTTCTCTATAATGAAGCTGCTGAAAACTCACCACAGAAACAGACTCTTGGATAGCAATTTGGCATCCAGTCTTAGAATCCGTCTTTGTAAGCCAAATTTTGAGAAGTGTGTGAGTTCAAAAATATGCCAAGTGACTGATCCTACAAATGTTTAACATGTGGTATTTTACTAAGGTTTTCAGTAAGATTGTCTTAATTTCATTATGCAAATGCTTATCACTAAAATATGTATCCTTAAGGACAGTAGTTTTCAAACAACTTGCATGTAGTTCTTTTCTTTAATTTTGGAGGAAATCGCCAACCCCTGTTACTAATGTTTCGTGTTATTTCACTTGTTTGAAGATAATTCAAGTAAATAATCTGTTATTATGTTTAATTAAAATAGCTAAGAATATTCATTTAAGGGATAACAGGATTTGAAAGCTGCCATTTGCTTTTTGTATAAATATAGGTATATCTGATACAATTTAATTTGAAAGGTGAGTTAATTAATAACACTGAACAACGCTTACAAAATATTTTTCCGGGACACGTTTCGAAGGTAACTTTCCTCCATTATCAACCGGACAATAACTGGGTTTCCATGGTGCTTGATGGTGCAGATGGTGATGCTTCTTCTGGTGGCGGTTCGATGAACTTACTGAAAATGTCTCTCTGAGGAATGTCGAAATTAAATACTCGGTTTCTATTTTTAAAATAAAGATTTGTTCCCATGTGGACAGTTCTTGTTTTCCGGTTATGTGTTTAAGAAGTTTCGGTTCTAGCTTTATGTTGTGGCGGGGTTTTATTCTAAAAGATGGTTAACACATATTAGCGTGAATATGGTAGCAAATGGAGCACTGTTTTTGCTAAATGGTGTAAAGTTTGCTGGAGCAGGTGCGATTCCTATCTGCAGGGGATGTGGTCGCGGAATGGAATGCATAAATCAACGTACTTTTGTTATAAACACATTTATTCGTTCATCTACACTTCTTTTCACAAAGCAATTAGTTAACCACTCTTAAAATTGGATAGCGTCCATGCCGGTTAAAAGTTTGTGTAATTCACATTTTCACACGCCATCAACAATTATACGTCTTTACGTTTTGAAGTCACAGACGCTAATGAAAATAGTTTTTGGCGTGGGTATAACGCAACACCGCCATTCTTTTGTATTCATCCGCGCAACAGTTCTCATTGGTCGAACTCAAAGTGACGACAAGAGATTGGATGTTGATTATTAAAAAGAAATAAGTCCCTAATACACCCAAATTATATAAATTAAAAATTTACATACTCTTATAAAAATATTTACATGAACAATTTTCTATTAGTCAATATTCTGTCTCATATGCCCCTTGTTTTGTTTTTCAAGTTGTCACCTTATTTACAATCTTGAAACACAATACAATACTTCTCCCTACTTCTATGATTCAATCACTTTGTACAATATATATTTTTTTTTTTCTTTACAGTCTTCTTCACTGTTTGTCTTTGTCCTTTGTTTTGACATGATACAGCATGTCTTTATAAACTTCACATATTCGATTGCTACACAATGCATTCAATTATTATACAATACATATCCAGTTATTGTACAATATACCCAGTTATCATATCACATATGTTGTTATTATACAATACACTTTCAGTCATTATGCAGTACATATCCAGTTATTGTACAATATACCCAGTTATCATATCACATATGTTGTTATTATACAATACACTTTCAGTCATTATGCAGTACATATCCTGTTATTGCACAACACATTTGATTACTACACAACATGTCCAATTATCATACAATACATATTCAGTTATTGCACAATATATCCTGCTATCATAACACCTATGTGTTCTGTTTTAATGCAATACATATTCAGTTATTACACAATACACATTCAGTTTTTTTTTTGCATAAAGCATTTAGTTATTACTCAACATATTCAGTTATTACACAATATATCCAGTTATCATACAATATATATTCAGTTATTGTACAATACATATTCAGTTTTTATACAACACATACTCAGTTATTGTACATTTGACATTGACACAAATATAATTTAAGTGTTTCATGTGGTTTTTGACTTGTATTCATTGCTATGAGGAGAGAAAAACAGGATACAAATTTTGAGCTAATGATTTTGATCATGTTTATGGCAATATTTCATTCAGTTCTTTGCCTTCTTTGTCTTATAAGCTTATGTATAGGCAGGTTGTTGAGTCGGTTCTTAAACTCTGATGTTACTAATGGTACTAATTTTCTTGATTGGGTTATTTTTCATTGCTGTTTGGTTCAACATTTCTTCGAGCTTAGCATTGGCTATATTCATCTTAATTCATGGGCATTGTTTTTCTGGTTATGGTTTTCCTCATTTCACTAATTGTCATTTCTTCGTCTCTTATTTTTATAAGAGAAAACTTCTATACTTACAATTATTCTGTAATTGTATTATTTTTCTTCTCAATTTACTCTCGACATCTTTGTGTCGAAATATTATATCTTTTTCATCATAATCAATTCATTTTTATTTTTGTCCCTGACATCCTTATGTCAAAAACATATTATCTTCCGTCGCTATGATTCATTTATTTAATGACAATCAGTGTCCTCATCTGTCTTTGTTGACAATGCTCTTTGTGGTCGATATAGCCAATGACTATGTTGATTTTCTTCCCTGTTGTAATCCTATTCTGAACATAATTTCCTATAAGTAACCCATCAAAAATTATCTTCTTTCATCTCTACTACTCCTGCCTTACACATTCGTTGACAAAGACTATTTGGCCCTTTCTTTGTATGGCTTCAATTTGTTTTTATGGTATCTTCCTACCAACTTGCCATTTGTATTCTGTAGCTCATATGTGTGGTCACCCAGCTGTTTTGTTATGACCAGTGGTCCAGTATACAATAGTTCCATCTTTCCAGATCTCTTCTCAGATGCCTTGGATGCTTTGTGGCTTTTTAAGAGCACCTTTTCTCCAATTTGTGGGGACCATTTCCTGACGAATCTTTTCACCTTGTTCCTCCCTTTTTCAGCCTTCTGTTGTAATCTTCGGAATGCCAATTGACATTTTTCTTTCTCTGATAATTCTCTTTGGGCAGCCATGGTAGTGTCAATGTCAATTGCTAATTTTCTTGGTTTCGTGTTGGTCATTAGCTCGATAGGTGCGAACTTGGTCGTGGGGTTCACCGAATGGTTGATCACCTCCTCTATATATCCACATTTTTCCGTCCAGGAAGTGTGGTCTCTGTGGCAGAGCAAACGAAAATAAATGCTAATATCCCTCATGATTCTCTCAGTCGGGTTTCCCTGGGGGTAATATGCTGAGGAATAGTACAATTTTATTCCTAATGCCTCTAAGGTGTTCTGAAACAACTTGCTCTTATGCATGGTCGCATTGTCCGATAAAATACATTTTATTCTCCCATATTTTGGGATGTAGTCCTTGACGATTTTATCTAGGCATGTTCTGCTTTTGATGTTCTTAATGGGGTATATTTTGGTGAATTTTGTAAAGACATCAAACATGACAAATATGTATCTGTTTCCATCTTTACCCCTTGGCAGCTCTCCATGCTCGTCAATACACACCAATGCATTTTTTTCATTCCTCACAATGGATTGTGGGATGACATCGTACTTTACATTAATTGGCTTGGCCTTTTGGCATAGGTCGCATGAGGAAATTAGCTTCCTGACCTTCTTGCCAAGATGTTTAATGTACAATACCTCCTCGATGGCAAGCATTGTCCTCTCAGTACCGGAGTGAAGCATCGAGTGGTGGAATGCTAAAATGACCCTATCCTGTAAGGAATTTGGTACCATCATCTTCCATTTCTTTACGTCGCGACCATGCAGTTTAAATAGTATGTCCCTAAATTTGCCTATCTTGGCATCCAATCTTGGTATTATGTCTGGAGCCTTGTCGAATAGCCTCTTCAATTCAGGGTCTTCTTGTTGCAGCTTTGCTATGTTCTTGAAGTCTTGCAAGATCTCGTTGTTTTCTTTGCTACTTATCTGCATAATTTTGATCTCATGGTGCGGACTGTATACCGTCTCGGGTATGTGACTTTCCGACCTTAATCTTGACAATAAGTCACTGAAGATGTTCTCCTTCCCCGGGATATGTTTGACCTCTATGTCGTATGACATGATCTCATGTATGTACCTTGAGATTTTGGAGTTTGTCAGCTTGCATTTTTGAATGAAGGACAGGCTTACGTGATCTGTATATATAATTATCTTATAAAGATATATGTATTGTCTGAACTTCTGCAATGCAAAATGGATTGCACCTATTTCCAGTTCGGTTATGCAGGCATTGGCTTCTATTTTATTTAAAAATCTAGAAGCTGTGGCAATCACATGTTTGTTGCCATCTGCATCTTCTTGTGCTAATATCGCACCATATGAGTGCGCACTAGCATCAGTGTATACCAGAAAAGGTGAATTCGGATCCGGTCGTTCCAGGAGAATACTGTGCTTGAAAAGTTCTTTGATATTCTCAAAGGCCACCTGGTGTTCGGCATTCCACTCCCACTTAGTATCTTTTTTCAACAGTGCTCTAAGGGGTACCAATTCCTTGGCGTAGTTGACCACGAATTTCGACTGGTACTGCAAAATGCCCAGAAACCTCCTCAACTGTTTTAAGTTACGTGGGGGTGGTATATGCTCTATGGCCTTGACCCTCTCCGGATTAGGTTGTATACCATCAGGTGTTATGATGTGGCCCAGAAATTCAGCCTCTTTGACGAAAAATTCACACTTTTCTAGATTTAGGGTCATGTTGCTTTCCTGGAACCTGGATAATACATAATCTATGTGATGTAAGTGCGACTCGGGATTCTCACTGTATATTAGAAAGTCGTCTACATATTGCGTCACAAAAGTCTCGATGGTATCTCCAAAAACTTTGTCTAGAGCCCTCAGTAGTGCACTGCTACTGGTCGATAGTCCGAAGGCACATTTTGAAAATTGGTATACCTTTCCCTTGTGTAAGAAACAGGTATATTTCCTGACATCTGGATGAAGAGGAATTTGCCAGAATGATGCTGTCAAGTCAAGACTAGTGAAATGTTGGCCTCCTTTCAATTTCGATATTAGTTGGTCTACCCCCTCAGGCCTGTAGTGATCCGGCAAGGTATGTGTGTTTATCTTCCTTGCGTCGATGGTCATCCTCAATTTTCCCCCTTTCTTATGGACCCATACTACTGGATTCACATAACATGAGTCCGACGGCTCAATTATTCCGTCCGCTAACATTTTCTGGATTACTCTGTCAGCTTCCTCCCTGATGGAGTTGGGGATGGGCCTGGATTTGTGTGAATAAGGGGTAATATCTGTTACTGTAAAGGTATGTACGTACTTGTTACACGTACCTGGCTTTTTATCGAAAACTTTCCTGTTTTTAATCAGTATTTTCCTAAGTTGGCTTCTTTCCTCTTCAGAGATGCCATGTGCCCCCCAGACCTTCTCATCGATTAGCTGTAACATCGATTCTTCTCCATCTGTTGGTAGTGGTTCAGGTTGGCAGTTGTCCCAGGCAACATACTCGTCTTCTGTGCAGATCCAATGGCTGCAAACGTTAGTTTCTTCACCGCTCGTCCAACCTGTTTTCTTCGTATTTACCCTTAGGTCTATCAATCTATTCTCGTGGACATTGATGTTTTCCACAAAGAATTGTTCATCTGGATGGATCCCTGTCTGGTCAGGTTCCTCCTGGCATGTTTCTTCCTCCAGGAACTTCGCAGTGCATTCTGAGGCTCCTTCCTTAATGATAAATTCATGTAGGTCATAGTTAATTATTGACCTCCAAAGGTTAAGCAAATCACTGCCAATGATTAGGGTAGCTGTTAATCTTGGTATTACTAGGGCAATGAAATCGAACTTCCAACTTCCGATTTCAATTACCAGCCTTACCTGGTATTTAACATGTTCTTTCTTCTTGCCAATTGCTGTGCTGCAATATACTCCGCACACAGGCAAGAATTCAGCATTTCTTTTAGTTATCAGTTCTTGGAACAGCTGTTCGTCACATACTGATGTGCTGGCTCCTGTATCGATCATCGCTGGCAATTCGATACCCCATACCTTCAGCCTAATCATTGGTGGATTGGTTATCTCCTTTCTTTCACTCGCCTGTCTTCTCAAGGTACCTACATTATATTGGTCAATATCGCCCCTACTGCCACACAGGTCAACTTCCGGGACACAAAGTTGACTTGTACTTAGTTTTCCTGGACGTTGGAGGTGATCGTAGTTTCTGTACTCTGTGCAGTATCGGTCCTATCCGGCACATTTTCATTCTGTTCCTGTTGTCTTATGTTGTCGATGTTCCCTTGGTTTCTGCCCCTTTGACGTGAACCCCTATTGTACGACGGCCTATGGCTGTTCATGTATTCCCTACAGAATCGTATATGATTCACTTGATGGGTACGATCTCCTGGTCTTCCACGATCATACCTGTGCGTTCTGTACCTCGATTCACCCCTCGGTATTGTGTCGTGGTACCGCTGTCTTGCGTTCTCCATCCTCTCGCCATGATTATGTGGTTGTGGGAAATGGTGTGCCCCTCTCCCCCTTTCATGGGTACTCCTAGTATTTGTATGTTCTCCTTCGCTTTGGTTGTTCGTAGCCGTGTTTCGGTTTAGGATGGGTGAGTTTGGGTGACCGTTCCTATGTCTATGTTCATTAGGTCGACCATTTTGTGTTTCGAAGGCTGTCAGCAGTTCTATCATATCTGCAAAATCTACCGGCCTTGCAACAATTAATCCTGTTCTCACTGTGTCTGGGAAATGTCTCGTTATGCTGGCAATTAGTTCTGCCTCCGACAAGTTAGGGTCTAATAGCTTTCCTTTGTTGGCTACTTTCATGAAATAGTCGACTAATGACAATCCTTTGGCTGGATCGTATCTACCTGTCGCTAGCTCTACCCTAGTTTGGTTTTGTTTAGCTGGGCCCCAATATCTTGATAGGAATAAATTTCTGAATGAGCTATAAGACTCGTGACCAGCTAGTGTTAACCTGAGCCATTCTAATGCCTTGTTTTTTAAGCTTTTCTTTACTATCATCATCCTAAGCTCGTTTGGTATCCTTTTCACTTTAAAGTATTCCTCCATCTCTTTAACAAAGAGTTTTGGATCGTCTCCCTTCTCCTCGTCAAATGTAGGTGGTGTAATTTCATGTAATATGCTGTTGGTGTAACATGTGTTATGTGTTGTGTCATTGTTTGGTTGTGAACCTCTTTCTCTGTATGGTGAGTCAACATTTTGTACATTACTCAAGTAACTCTCATCTTGTATATTACTTACATCTAAATCATCTTGTCTTTGTAATGCCTTCACAACATCATTTACATTAGCCAAATTTTCTTTCCCTTTTTTCATTTCTTCACAAATTGATTTTAAATCATTCTTTATTTCTAAGTGGCTTTGTTTCATATCATTTATAGCATCCTGTTGTGAAAGCATCACATCATTCATTGTCTTAATTTTAGGAAATACAATTTGTTCTACAGTTTCATTAATAATGTCTTTCTTTACAACCTCAATCTCTTTCCTTAATTCCTCAGTTATTTCTGCTTTTACATTTGTTATTTTACAGTCTACACTCGTATTACTTTCTGTTATTTCATCCCTACATCTAGCAATTTCTTCTTCTAACACAATTTTATTCTCTTTCATCTCTGATTCTATTTTTCCCATCCTATCTCCTACAATTTCTATCCTAGCTTCTAAGGCTTCCTTTGTTTCATTTAAGTTTTTATGAACTAATTTTAAATTAGTTTCCATTACTTTCATATTTTCTTTACACTCCTGTCTTCCTAATTCTATTTTCTGTTCTAGATTCTGTCTACCTAATTCCATTTTCTGTTCTAAATCTTTTCTCACTTCCTCCATTTTCTGACCTATCTCTTCCTTATTCTGTTCCAGTTTCTGTTCTATACTCTGACCTAAACTTTGTTCTATATCCTGTTTCAATTCCATGTTATTTTGTTTCATTTTCTGACCTAAACTTTGTTCTATATCCTGTTTCAATTCTATGTTATTTTGTTTCATTTTCTGACCCAAACTTTGTTCTATATCCTGTTTCAATTCTATGTTATTTTGTTTCATTTTCTGACCTAATTCTACCTTGTTTTGTTCCAGTTTCTGACCTAAACTTTGTTCTAGTCTTTCAAACATCAACATCATTAACCTTTGGTCTTTGCTTATTTCCGCCTGTTCCTCACCTTCTAATCCTTCTTGATAACTAGGCCTATCTGCCCCTTCCCCCACTCCTATTTCTATCTCTTTTCGCGACATTTCCATTCCTTTATCTAATTCACTTAATGTTGAAAGTCCCACTACTTTGCTGTTTCTCAGCAGCATATGCACTGGAAATAAAATAAAATAAAAATTTTGGATCCTACTTTTTTTTTCTGCTGGTTCTTCGTCCGGTTATTTACGTCTCCTGGGTAGTTGGCTTCGCTAGATGATCTCCGGTGTTTTTCCCTCGTTGATTCTCCGTGTATCGATGTTTTGTTGATATCAGACGATGGTCTAATGGCGTCTTTCTCCTTCACGATAAGATAGCGTTCTTTTGGTGTTAGCACTTCGCACTCTCAATTTTGCATTCCACTCCAAATTCGTGCCCCACGTTGGGCAAGCCATTTGTGGCGGGGTTTTATTCTAAAAGATGGTTAACACATATTAGCGTGAATATGGTAGCAAATGGAGCACTGTTTTTGCTAAATGGTGTAAAGTTTGCTGGAGCAGGTGCGATTCCTATCTGCAGGGGATGTGGTCGCGGAATGGAATGCATAAATCAACGTACTTTTGTTATAAACACATTTATTCGTTCATCTACACTTCTTTTCACAAAGCAATTAGTTAACCACTCTTAAAATTGGATAGCGTCCATGCCGGTTAAAAGTTTGTGTAATTCACATTTTCACACGCCATCAACAATTATACGTCTTTACGTTTTGAAGTCACAGACGCTAATGAAAATAGTTTTTGGCGTGGGTATAACGCAACACCGCCATTCTTTTGTATTCATCCGCGCAACAGTTCTCATTGGTCGAACTCAAAGTGACGACAAGAGATTGGATGTTGATTATTAAAAAGAAATAAGTCCCTAATACACCCAAATTATATAAATTAAAAATTTACATACTCTTATAAAAATATTTACATGAACAATTTTCTATTAGTCAATATTCTGTCTCAATGTCATGATTTTTTGTCCAAAAGTGAAATGCAACCGCTGATTCTTCTAATTGTTTACTCTTAATGTTTCTAACGTGTTCCTTGGATCTAATTTCTAAATTTCTTTTGGTTTTTCCTATGTATATTTCATTACAATCACTGCATTCAATTTGGTATATGCCAGATTTTTTGTTAGGTGGAATAACATCTTTTATGTTTGAAAGTAGTAGGTTTTTTATGGAGTAATGGTTTACTGCTGCTAGCTCAATGTTGTATTCCTTGAACACCTTTTTAAATTTATCAAAGGCCCATGGATGATATGTGAATTTTTTGAATATCATTTTTGTTTTTGCTGCTGTGAGAGTTGTAGTTTCTGCTATGAGACCCATAATTAGCAGCATAGATTCACCAAATTACAAACTGGCAAAATGGCTATCTAATAAATTTAATTCATTTCCTAAATTTGAAAGTTTAAGCATAAGAAACAGTTATGAACTAATAGAACATATCAAAGACTTCAAATTAACAGAAGAGGACACCCTTGTCTCCTTTGACGTAGAGTCACTATTTCCCAGTATACCAATAGAAAAGCTCCCATCACTGATCAAAAATTGGCTCAAATCACTTGGAATGTCATCGTCAGAAATTGCAGAATACATAGAACTCACCAAATTATGCACAGAACAAAATTTCTTCCTGTTCCAAACAAAGTATTTCCGTCAAACTTCAGGTTTAGCAATGGGCAACCCTCTCTCGCCATTCTTAGCAGATATTTACATGAGTTCATTGGAAATAAGGATCACAAAAGGTTTCCCGTGGATGTTCAAACTCTGGCAGCGATATGTGGATGATATATTTGCAATAGTTCCAAAAAGACACATCAGTGATGCATTAAAACTTCTGAACATACAGGACAAAAGTATAAATTTCACAGTGGAAGTAGAAAAAGATAATAAATTACCATTTTTAGATCTAAAATTAATCAAAAACAAGGATAGAATAAATTTCGGTATTCACAGAAAACCAACGCAGACAGACAACTACATAAAAGCTAATAGTTACAATCCAAGAAGCCACAAACAAGCAATTTTCAATAGTTTAACACATAGATTGGTGAACATCCCTCTTTCAGCAGAAGAATATAAAACAGAATATTACAAAATAATTGAAATAGCACAAAAAAACGGCTTTCCCAAAGAATTAGTAGATAAAAAGGTAAAACAAGCAGAAAAGAAAAAATTATTAAAGAAACTACAACTCTCACAGCAGCAAAAACAAAAATGATATTCAAAAAATTCACATATCATCCATGGGCCTTTGATAAATTTAAAAAGGTGTTCAAGGAATACAACATTGAGCTAGCAGCAGTAAACCATTACTCCATAAAAAACCTACTACTTTCAAACATCAAAGATGTTATTCCACCTAACAAAAAATCTGGCATATACCAAATTGAATGCAGTGATTGTAATGAAATATACATAGGAAAAACCAAAAGAAATTTAGAAATTAGATCCAAGGAACACGTTAGAAACATTAAGAGTAAACAATTAGAAAAATCAGTGGTCGCATTTCACTTTTGGACAAAAAATCATGACATAAAGCTAGAACCGAAACTTCTTAAACACATAACCGGAAGTTTGAGTTTTTTATTTTGAGTCACTTATTTACACACACCTTCACTACTAACTGCTTTTTTAAGCGGAAACGTTTTCAGGACCATTCGATCCCATCATCAGCCGTTGGGTGACTGACGTTATCCTCTTGTTCCTTTTCTCTGTTGTCTCTATTCTGCTGCCATCTGGTGTTAGGGTTGCAGAGCTTTAACACTTCATTCAATGCTGGTATTTCGAAATTAATAACTTTATTACTGTTTTTGATGATGTATATTTTTTCCCAAATATTCAGTTCTATTGGTGAATTAATAGATTTTAACAGTTTTATATTAAGGCCGATGTTGTGGTTTTCAGTCCAAAAATGATGTGCCACAGCAGATTTTTCAATTTGTTTTAATTTTATGTTTCTTTGGTGTTCCTTAAGTGTTATATCCAAATTTCTCTTTGTTTTCCCTATGTAGCTTTTGTCACAACTATTACAGTTGATCTGGTAAATCCCCGATTTTTTACTGTATGGGATGGTATTGTTTAGTGGCTTATTAAGCAGGTTTTTTAAACTGTATTGGTTTTGCAGTGCTAGTTTTATGTTTAGTTTCTTGAAGGTTTTTTCAAATTTTCTGAAGGCCCAGGGATGGTACGTGAATTTCTTAAATTTCCAGTTGTTTGTGAGTGGTGTTAATGTAGTGGTTTGCGAAATTATCTTGAGCTTTTTTGCATTTTTTGACATGTTCCTAACGGTGGCTGGGTTGAATCCATTTAATATTGCAATTTCTTCTATGTGTTGTTGTTCTTCCAGAAATTCCTCTTTACTTAACGGGACATTATATAAACGATGTATCAAGCTTCGAAATGCTGCCAGTTGGTGTGAAATTGGGTTGCAATTGTTTTTCTTGATGTAATTGTCTACATGTGTGGGCTTTCTATGTATACCAAATTTTATACCATCTATATTTCTAGTAATTTTGAGGTCCAGGAAGGGTAATGTGTTGTTGTCTTCTATTTCAATTGTAAATTTTATATGGCTGTCCTGTAGATTCAGTAATTTTAGACAGTCGTCTTTTTGTTTCTGGGGGATTATAGCGAAAATGTCATCCACATATCTTCTCCAAAATGAAGATGCATTAAAAGCAAAAATTGAATGCCTAGGGGTTTTAAAACATTTACGCCCAATACAGAACTACAACAACAACAACAACAACAAAAATAATAGAAAACCTTAACAAGAAACCAGTGATATTTCTAAAAGCGGACAAAGGAAATTCCCTAGTTATTATGGAAATTGAGGAGTACAACCATAGAGTCAACCTTCTTCTGGAATGTAATGACTATGAAGAAATTCCGAAAAATCCTTTAAACTTATATACCACGTCAATCAATAAAGCTTTATCAGTCACAGAAACATTAACAGTATCGGAAAAATATATCCTAAAACCTCTAACCCCATTTTGCCAAGGTTATATTGCCTACCAAAAGTACACAAACAGGACAATAGCATGAGACCCATCATTAACGGCATCAATTCACCTACCTACCATATTGCTAGGTGGCTAGTAAAAAAACTGATTTCTTACAAAAAATTCGAAAGCTTAGGAATTGAGAACTCTTTGGAACTCATAAAAAACCTGCAAAATTACTCTATCCCTGAAGGCCACATTATGGTGTCTTTCGACGTTAAAGCTCTGTTTACCAGCATCCCGGTGGAAAAAATACCCTTACTTATTAAAAAATGGTTGACTCCGACTACAGTTGACCCCATTGAAATAAAGGACATCATTAACCTTACAGAAATTTGCACAAAAAAAATAATTACTTCTCATTTAACAACAAATTCTACAGACAAACAAAAGGGACTAGCAATGGGGAGCCCACTATCACCGTTTTTAGCAAATATGTACATGAGCTTTTTTGAATCTCATTTAGTTAAAGCCTTTCCACATATATTCAAATTTTGGAGAAGATATGTGGATGACATTTTCGCTATAATCCCCCAGAAACAAAAAGACGACTGTCTAAAATTACTGAATCTACAGGACAGCCATATAAAATTTACAATTGAAATAGACAATTACATCAAGAAAAACAATTGCAACCCAATTTCACACCAACTGGCAGCATTTCGAAGCTTGATACATCGTTTATATAATGTCCCGTTAAGTAAAGAGGAATTTCTAGAAGAACAACAACACATAGAAGAAATTGCAATATTAAATGGATTCAACCCAGCCACCGTTAGGAACATGTCAAAAAATGCAAAAAAGCTCAAGATAATTTCGCAAACCACTACATTAACACCACTCACAAACAACTGGAAATTTAAGAAATTCACGTACCATCCCTGGGCCTTCAGAAAATTTGAAAAAATCTTCAAGAAACTAAACATAAAACTAGCACCGCAAAACCAATACAGTTTAAAAAACCTGCTTAATAAGCCACTAAACAATACCATCCCATACAATAAAAAATCGGGGATTTACCAGATCAACTGTAATAGTTGTGACAAAAGCTACATAGGGAAAACAAAGAGAAATTTGGATATAAGACTTAAGGAACACCAAAGAAACATAAAATTAAAACAAATTGAAAAATCTGCTGTGGCACATCATTTTTGGACTGAAAACCACAACATTGGCCTTAATATAAAACTGTTAAAATCTATTAATTCACCAATAGAACTGAATATTTGGGAAAAAATATACATCATCAAAAACAGTAATAAAGTTATTAATTTCGAAATACCAGCATTGAATGAAGTGTTAAAGCTCTGCAACCCTAACACCAGATGGCAGCAGAATAGAGACAACAGAGAAAAGGAACAAGAGGATAACGTCAGTCACCCAACGGCTGATGATGGGATCGAATGGTCCTGAAAACGTTTCCGCTTAAAAAAGCAGTTAGTAGTGAAGGTGTGTGTAAATAAGTGACTCAAAATAAAAAACTCAAACTTGAAGAATACTTCACTGTCAATAGTGCTTCTATTTTTAATATTCACATAACCGGAAAACAAGAACTGTCCACATGGGAACAAATCTTTATTTTAAAAAATAGAAACCGAGTATTTAATTTCGACATTCCTCAGAGAGACATTTTCAGTAAGTTCATCGAACCGCCACCAGAAGAAACATCACCATCTGCACCATCAAGCACCATGGAAACCCAGTTATTGTCCGGTTGATAATGGAGGAAAGTTACCTTCGAAACGCGTCCCGGAAAAATATGTTGTAAGTGTTGTTCAGTGTTATTAATTAACTCACCTTTTAAATTAAATTAATTACAACAACACTGTTTTCAAACTTCTATGAAAGGAACATATCTGATACAAGTTCGTATTAAAAGCACCATTATTAATACTGTGTAATTATTCTCTTATTTATTTATTTATTTATTTATTTATTTATTTATTTATTTATTTATTTATTTATTCAAAATAGATTATGACATTTTTGCACATGGGATTCAAAGGTAATAAGAACATCTATCTTTAAGAGGTATATATGTGTGTGAGAGTAAATGGTGTACTTCACAGTTTGAGAATGCTAACCCAAGGGCTAAAAATTGTTGTTGTTGTTGTTTTCTAGTGCCTTGCATCTGGCAATGAAGCCATTAGCATTCGTGCTTTCCAATACTTTTGAACTGTAGTTTCTTCTGATCTTAATGCTTCACAGGTCTTCAAGTGTTCTTCATTCATTTCTGCTGGATCGTTACACAGGACACATATTGGTGAGGATGAGATACCTATTCTGTAGAGATGACTTGCTAAGCAGTCGTGATTTGTCAATAGTCGGAAGGCTGCAACAGCTGTTTTCCTTGGTCTCTGGGGGATTATATCTGGGTTGGAAAGTAGTGTAATCCATTTTTTATCTTTGGCATTTGTTTCTATTTCTTGTAGGTATGAATGTGAAAAATTTGTAATGATCAAGCGTTTTATTGAGGAATATGAGAAATTGAATTTAGACTTTTGTTTTATTATTGTGCCTTTCTTTGCAAGTGAGTCTGCAGCTTCATTCCCCATGACTCCACAGTGTGCTGGAATCCATTGGAGATGAACAGTCTTATTAACTTTTTGGAGTTGTGTTAACATTTTGTAGCATTCTCTAATTTTTGTTGACTTCTTTGTAGTATTTGAACATATTTCCTGAATTGCAGCTTTAGAATCTGAAAGAATTACTGCCTTGTTAAATTTATTTAAGGGAAGATTTAATAATTGTCGGAGAGCAATGTGTATAGCAGGAAGAGTCATAGAAGACCTATTAAACTCATCAACAATGGAATTAATATTTAATCCAAATGATCCACCCACTTACCTTCATTATAATGGTTCAGGTACAAATCCTGATCTTCTGAAGGTGTCATCTGACATAATTGACAATACAAAAAGAGAAATAATAGAAGACCCAGGTTCAGGCCACAGAATCACCATAAACTCCATAAGAAGTCTAATAAATAAAAGTAACAAACCAAAAGTTAAAACTTCTTGGAATTTTAAAAAAGCAGATTGGTCCAGTTTCCAAAATGAGATAGAAGGGAAGTGTAATATACTGTTAGAATCAGACTTCAAGTCAACAGATGAAATGAATAAAAAAATTTGTGAAATATTATTGACAGCAGCCAAAACACATATCCCCAAAGGAAAGTTAAAGAAATATAGCTACTTTTGGTCTCCATCTTTATCTAAGTTAAAACACGAAAGAAATATAGCAAGAGTCAAAGCCGAAAGAACCAAGTGTCCAGAGGATGTACAAAACTGGAGAAGAAAAGCAGCCATTTTTAAGAAAGAATTAATTACAGCAAAGAGGGCCAGTTTCACAAATTTTGTAGAACATATGGGCTATAGGAAAGATGGAAATAAAATATACAAATTCCTTAATAAAACAAAATTATCAAAAAATACAACTGAACCATTAAAACATAATAACAAAAGCTTAACTACAGATAGGGAAATAGCAGAATCCCTTAACAAGTTTTATGCTCAGTCACAAAGAATACCCCAAGCGTATAAAAAACAAGATAAGGCTATCCAAAAAACTATCAGAGAAACTAATAAGCCAAAAGATATACGAAACAATATTTTTATTCAGGATTTTAACGAAACAGAACTGGATTTAGCAATAGAACAATTACAGAACAAAAAATCTCCAGGACCTGACAAGATCCACCCAGAGTTTATTAAACACCTTGGCAGGAAAGGAAAAGAAATCCTACTTAAACTGTATAACACGTGTTGGAGAATGACTGTACCTTCCGACTGGAAAAAAGCCATTATCATCCCGATTTTAAAGAAAAACAAACCTTCAAACAATATTAATAGTTTCAGACCAATATCTTTGACCAGTGTTATTGCAAAAGTGATGGAAAGAATGGTGGCATCTAGACTTAACTGGTTCCTGGAATATTACAACTTAATTAATAGTTCACAGACCGGCTTCAGACAGAATCATAGTACAAGTGAAAATGTACTCCTACTAAGCCAAGACATCAAGGAAGCTTTCAATAGAAAGGAGGATACCTTAGCAGTATTCATTGATTTCAAATCAGCATATGACTCAGTCTGGAGAAACAAATTAATTGAGAAGTTGCAATCAATAGGTGTGAAAAGTAGCATGCTTAAATGGATAACTCAGTTTATTTCACAAAGATTTTGGGCTAAAAATTGTAAAATCTAAAACAAATCGTGATTGACAGATGAAAACCTACATGCTCTGTTGTATGGCTGTACTTATGAATTAATGTTAGATTTATGTGAAACTATAATGCTCCAGATGAAGTATTAATGAAAAATGAGTGTTAAGCCCTATCAGTCTGTGCCTATGTATTAAGCATGCATAAAATCAAACATGTGTTAGTGAATATCCTTTACACTGCCACTGTGGCTTTTAAATCCCCTCCTTCGAACAGTGCATCATGTTCATGTCGGGCTGCATTCCCTTACATCACAATTTGTGCAGTTACGATGACCAATTGGCCAACTCCTGGTGTAAGTGTATAAAGTTTCATCTACATTTATTCTAGATGCTCTCGGGCTTCGAGCCAGGTGTAGTGATGAAGAGACATCGACGTTTCAGGAGTGTACATCTCTCCCATCTTCAGGTCCCTTCACTCTTGCTTTTCTTTCTTCATCCTGAAGATGGAAGAGATGTACACTCCCGAAACGTCGATGTCTCTTCATCACTGCACCTGGCTCGAAGCCCGAGAGCATCTAGAATATGTTCGTCGCCAGGAAAGCTTGAAATCATATTTTTCATTTACACTGTAGGTCAAAGAGTATTGCTTTGTATGTTTTACAGTGTGTGGAGAATGGGAAATAATTCTGGATAAAGAGAAATACCTACCCTTCAGCCAAAGGTGAAACCATGGCTTCTGGATTAGATTTTTGTACATTCACTTTGTGTAATTCATGTACTTCTGATTTAAAGGTTTATTTTTGGGGAATACACACCAGAAGCTGTAGTACGAACCTTACTGGGAGACAATATGGGTATACTGCCAGTCATGGAGTTATCATTAATGCTGAGAAAGCTCCTAAAAAGGTGAATTTTGGTACAGAAACGAAGAAAGTGATTGCAATAGCATGTGGAAATAGGTCAAGTATGGCATTGTTGGAGGATGGTAAGGTAAGTTCTAATACATAAATGAATTTTAGGAATAATACATGGTAATAAATTAATGCTCACAGAAGTTTTTATAGGTTGTGACAGTCAATAATAACAATACATCTTACCAGCTTTTATGGCTTGCTCATAAAATGTATGGGAGCATAGGTTTTTATTGTGACTTTAGTACAGGTAGTTATTTCTTCTTGGACATATTGAAAGTAATACAGATTTTCAGCATGGACATGACAAAGCATAAAATTCTATTGCTTTATATTGTAACTTATGGTATACAGTGCACTAATTGGTATACAGTGTTATGATGGACCATAGCTTATCTGTGTGTCTATCCTTCATCATGATCATGGTCCCCCTTCACTGGGCTGCAACAAAATGTATAGCACCACTACTGACCTCTAGTAAATGGTATACAGTACTATGATAGACCAGAGCTTATCTGTGTGTCTATCCATCATCATGATCATGGTCCCCCTTCACTGGGCTGTAACAAAATGTATAGCACCACTAGTGACCTCTAGTAAATGGTATACAGTGTTATGATATATATAGCGTTTCACTCTTAGAAGACAGTATGGAGTTAAATGCATCTCTGTTTCTATCTAGCGCATACAAGTTGCCAGTAGCCGCGTCCTTTTCTACCCTCGCTCTGTTGCCAGATTCCTAATAGCATGGTATAATTATTCATTTGTTATAAATTTCAGGTTTGAACACATTATCCTATGCAGAATTTTTTTCTCTATCAGGTTATATCCTTTTCAGAGTCATTATACATTTCTATAGGTCCAAATTTCTTCAGAAAACGTTTTTTTCAATAGAAGTCCGATATTTGCTGTTTCTACACTCATCACGCACTAACTAACAAACTAACTGCTAGAATGCATCTATATTTTTTTCTTAGGTAGAGTAAACTATACTGCTACTACCTGCGTACTTTGAATTCTCTATGTTTACCCAGTTAAGTGTTATAATTTTTTAAATTAAATGTTTTCGGAAAATTTTATATATGTGCACTGCAAAAGTTACGCAGTGTGAAACTTTTTTGTTATTGAGTTTACATCAGGGAACCAGCGAGAGCAAATATTGAGGAAGGTTGGAGAAAGTTTTTAAAATAAACCAAAAGGCAGTAACCTCTTTCTTTTATCCAGTAAGGCAAACAAAAGGTATTCATCTATTCAGCGTCAGGCCTGACACAGAAGATAGTATAAGGAGCAGCACTAGCGTTAGTTCGAAAGAAGCCGTGTGTGTAACTGTGAGCTGTTATTGCGTTATTTGTTTAATATTTTTGTAAATATTTGTAGTTATGGAGGGTGAAGCTAGGAAGAGACGATATGTTGGTAAATAAAGAAGTAAGGAACGCCAAATAATTATGAATGTGTTAGATTACTTTTTAAGTAAAATGCGTGTAAGTAAGGCGGTAAAAGAAACAGCTAAGGCTATCAGGTGTTCAGAAGCAGTAGTGTGTATGATTAAAAAGGAACTAATGAAAGGACCTCTAAGAACGCCATCGAAAAAGAAAGCAAAAAGGGCGGGACTACACAAAACGCTAGGTTAACGCAATATGATTGAATAGTGCAAGGTGGAGTGCGGCGAATTGTTCATTCTTTACTGTTTGCAAATATTCCACCCACGCTGAATATAATTTTGTCACAGTTCAACAGTGATGAGACCGTACCAAATTTCTCAAGGGCCACTCTGATTTGGGGTTCGAATATGAAAGAAAGGGTAACAAGTGCATATTAATAGAAAGAGACGATATCAATATCATCAGATGGCGACATAAATATCTAAAAGACGTAAAAGGTTTAGGGACCAGGGGAAATCAATTGTTTATACAGACGAGCCATTTGTAAATTTAGGTCATACAGTAACAAAGGCGTGGAGGGATACCAAAGTTAAAAGTGCCCGTCTCGTCAAGCAGCAATTGAAGGACTAAGTACAGGACTCAGGCCACCTCGAGTCGCTCGCAGAGAAAGATTCGCAACTAGTACATGTTGCAACACTGCGCTCCATTTAACGTGTACTGTCTTTTAAGGGTGAGACGCGCTATAGACCAGAGCTTATCTGTGTGTCTATCCTTCATCATGATCATGGTCCCCCTTCACTGGACTGTAACAAAATGTATAGCACCACTAGTGACCTCTAGTAAATGGTGTACAGTGTTATGATAGACCAGAGCTTATCTGTGTGTCTATCCTTCATCATGATCATGGTCCCTCTTCACTGGGCTGCAACAAAATGTATAGCACCACTAGTGACCTCTAGTAAATGGTATACAGTGTTATGATAGACCAGAGCCTATCTGTGTGTCTATGCTTCATCATGATCATGGTCCCCCTTCACTGGGCTGTAACAAAATGTATAGCACCACTAGTGACCTCTAGTAAATGGTGTACAGTGTTATGATAGACCAGAGCTTATCTGTGTGTCTATCCTTCATCATGATCATGGTCCCTCTTCACTGGACACTTACAAAATGTATAGCACCACTAGTGACCTCTAGTAAATGGTATACAGTGTTATGATAGACCAGAGCTTATCTGTGTGTCTATCCTTCATCATGATCATGGTCCCCCTTGACTGGGCTGTAACAAAATGTATAGCACCACTAGTGACCTCTAGTAAATGGTATACAGTGTTATGATAGACCAGAGCTTATCTGTGTGTCTTTCCTTCATGATGATCATTCGGCCCAGATCGATGGTTTTTAAGTGTGCTTAAAATTAGTCATCTACACAGAAGCAGATAAAGGTGGCAAATTAGTTGGTTTGGTTTTATTGAGTACTAAGCATACATTACAAATATAATTACAAAATTATTTTTTATTTGAATATTTTGGAGCACAGTGCAACAACTCTGTAGAAGTCCTGAATTTTGGGTAGGATCTCCACAAATTACTTTTTCCTATGTTCAACCTACTCTGTGTACATAAAATTTAAAGTCCATATTTGCAACACTATATGTGAAACTTTTAAATTTAAAGGCTCTTCATATAAATTTACTTTAGCTTTGTACCAATTATTAACAAATTTCAAATATACCAAAAAATATTCTATAAACTCTGAAATATAAATTTCAAGTTCAGATGTGCAGTGGCTCATCTGAAACCCCTAGACCCAGTATTATAAATGTACAGTATGTGCACCAAGTCTGTATACTCCTGTACTAAAATTAAAATTACGTGAGTAAATATGTTTTTTTGAGGTTGGTATATATTCATATTATTCATTATTATTACTCAGGGGTCTCCGTCTAGGGGATATGTGAATGGCAACCACAAGGTACCCAAGCTGAGCAGAACATTACTTCCACTTACTGGTGTTTTGCTCCTCACTGTAACTTTTCTATCTGACCTTACCTTGGTCATCTCTTGTTCTCTTCCGACCCCTATGCTATTGGGGTTCCTGAGGGCTAGGGAGTCTTTATTTTTCCAACCTCTCCATTTCTCTAATTTCTCTATAAAACCTTAACCCCTAACATGCTGACCTGTCATGGCATGTAATACGTCCTCTGATTGGTAATCAGAGGATATGGTCGGTGAATTTATGTTGATAATTCTCCCGGTCAGGTCGGTGAGACCCGTAAACCAGCGACAGGTGTGGTCCTCCAGACATTCTGGGGGTTGTGAGAGAGCAATGTGACCGCCAAAACATAGAAATATGGTGCTCTCTAAAAAACGGTTACATTTACTGCTAAGTCTCTTCAATTGAAAAATATTGGAGAGCAAGAGGATTGATGACTTCATTGTCACAAATCCAGCATTAGCTAACAACAACAAAATTTTACATATTCCCATGCCCCATTATAATTAACCCAGAGCAAATTAGTTATACTGGACAAAGAAGATTATATTTCCAGGGTAGAAGAACTTCTAAAAGAAAAAAACACACAGAAATAAAAACAGATCCACTAAAGTCTCAAATAAAAGGCTCAAATAAAAGCCTTCAGCGATACAATGAACAATGTTAAAACCTTAACAGAGAATGAAACATATAGAATAAAACCAAAATCATCGCACTTTACCGAGATTATATGCACTTCCAAAAATCCATAAACCAGGCAATAAAATGAGACCTATAGTAAACAACATTGACTCACCTGCATATAATTTGGCAAAATGGCTTACACAGAAATTCACAACACTACCCAAGTACAGTAGTCTAAGCATCAGGAATTCTCAAGACTTAGTGAAGAAATTAGAACATTTAGAATTAAATCCATAAGACAAACTTGTATCCTTTGATATCACAGCACTCTTCCCTAGCATCCTAACAAATAAATTAAAATGTATAACAGATGATAAGAAAAAACTCAAAGCAACTAAAAGGTATTTATTAGAAAAGGTTTTCTACTCTATAGAAGAGTACATAGATGTAAATAAAATCATATAAGATTGTAAGATATAACTATATGTATTTTGTGAAAATTGTGACAATCCTTGTAATGATGTAAATACAATTGGAGCTAATAAATGAATGAATGAATGAATGAAAAATGAACTTTTAGTCCAATTGAAGAAATGACTTTTCCAAAACACTATACGTCAAGATGAAACAGATGACCTTATGAATGTCACAAAATAGCTTTACTTTTAACAATAGATTCTCCCAACAAACTTCAGGTTTAGCCATGGGAAATCCTCTGTCACCATTCCTGGCATATTTCTTCATGAGTAAATTAGAAACGCACATAATGACCTCTTTTCCACACATGTTCAAAGTTTGACACAGATATGTAGAAGATATTTTTCAAATAGTACCTAACAAGTTCAGGATTCAGGATTCCCTAAGACTTCTCAACTTACAAAACAGAGCCATACAATTCACCATGGAAATGGAAGAGAAAGATACTTTATTCTTTTTGGACTTAAAAATAATTAGATGCCAAAATAAAATCAGTTTTGGTATCTACAGAAAGCCTACCCACTCAGAAAATTACATAAAAAATAGCTTCAACCCAGTTCCACACAAACTTGCAGTCCTAAACAGTTTATCTTACAGATTGGTTTTTAACCCATTATCAAAAGAAGAATACAAACACATAGTCAGTACAGCAATTAATAATGGATTTAATAAACAAATCATTGGCAAGAAAATAGCACAATTCAAAAAACAAACACTTGAAAGAGATCACTAAGCTTTCTCAACAAAAAAGCAAGATGATTTTCAAAAAATTCGGTTACCATCAAAATAAGCACTACAAATTCCAAAACATCTTCAAAAAATGCAACATTATCTTGGCCCCCAAAATAATTTCAGCATAGAGAAATTACTGTGTAACAAGTCAAAGGACCAAATGCCACAGAACAAAAATCCAGGAATCTATCAAATCAGTTGCCCAGATTGAGACTAGATTTACATAGGGAAAACCAAGAGGAATTTAGAAACCAGGCTAAAAGAACACATGAGATGCATCAAATACAAACATGGATAAATCTGTAGTTGCACACCATTTTTGGACATCTAACCACATTACCCCAAACATAAACTTTTAAAAGCTACAAAGATTGCTGCAGGGTTGGATACCTGGGAAAAAATTCATATAATAACAAACAAGCTCTGTGTAATGAACTTTGATTTACCTCCACAAAACCCTTTATGGAGGTTTATCGGCTCACCGCTAGATGTCAGTCCAACCAACCACACATCAGACAATATCAACAAAAACCAGTTGGTTAATACTGATGATGGAAGCAAGTTAAGGTCTTAAAGCACATCAAGACTAATTACATGCAAGTGAAGTTAAGTGTTTCAATCCAACTCAGTTTTCATTATAATTTAGATTCACATCACTGTTACTAGCTTATTAAAAGATACATAAAATATTAAATATTATTATTTCATCATGATCATGGTCCCCCTTCACTGGGCTGCAACAAAAATGCTAGCATGCAGATTTAAAGTGACCTCTCAACTCCACTCAGCCCAAGGAGGGGTACAGGTATAAACAAATACTCATGCTACTGTCGCAGGACACTTGCCAAGCAAATGAAAATAGTTTGGTACTGAACTGCATATATTATCACTCTTTTTATACTTCAAATAATGGTAAATAATGATAGTATTGTCACAGTGGCTTTGCCACAGAGAGATTAAGCATGAGTCACCCCAAGCTATCACATCCCACTGTGCCTACTTGCAAGACCCAAAAATGGGTTGATTGAAGAATAAATGCCACTGCATGAGGTTCTAGAGCTGTCGATGTGCATGAGCCTTTGATATGCAAAAGCTGAGAAACTTTGATTTTCCAGAGAATTTTTCTGTGATGCAGGAGATTATGTAAGTGTGCTGGTGCATGCCCGAAGACAGTCAGTTATGAGCGTAAAGTCACAGAGTTAGCAGTTATGATACCGCAGGGTGTGAAGGATAGCTGTGTGAGAGAACAGCTATGAGTTACAAGGTTTTGCAGTATGAATGGTGTTTCTTATGACAAAACAGTTGTCAGCAGGGCATTGAAAGTTTCATGTTGGTTCTGTGTTAGTGGCTTTAGCGTATTGTTAGCACCTTTAAAAATTCAGAGGCAAATAAAGTGACATTGAAACTAACTGAAGTTTTCTTTTGTCACACTGATGTCAGAAGTGGGTTGTAAGCCACTGTGGAGGCAATGTTAGAAAAGCTATTGACAAGATGCAGCAGATGGAAACAAAAATTGAAGTGAATTCTGCAATAGAGAAGACTGAGGTGAAAATGAAGGGTGTAAAGAAAGAAATGGAGCAATCAAGCAAAATTGATGATTGACTAGCTGGCACAGAGAAAGTGTGAAAGACCTTGGGCAATGTGTTAATGCCCAACACTCTGGACGACAGGGTCAATGGCAGCGCCAAGGTATTGAATACCAGAGTGGAACAAATCCTTGATGAATGACTCGAGAACTTGAAGGTCAAAGTGCAATACATCTACGAATGTCAAGCCACCAACTACAATGTGGCATGAAACTTTTGAGGTCTTCTGGTGATTGTTACTGTTGCTGTCCCCAACCAATGGTCAGCAGAAGAGGAAACTGCACGGCTGATAGCCAGCCTGTAGGATGGGCAGCACAAGTTCTGAGTGCAATTCAGATGTCGTCAGTGTCCAAAGACATCTGAGAAGCTCTCAAAAACAGGTTTGGAAACCACCATCTGGCCAGCCAGATCAAATCAGGATTGCAACAGTCAGGGGAAATGCTGCAGGAGTTCACCCTGTCAATTAAACATTTGGTGAATAGGACTCAAAAGAAGAAAGTCATTCTGCAGATATATCATCATAGTTTCAGTATTGTTCATTTTTTAAAATTTTATTTACTTTAAATTAATACATACTTGAATGTGACATTCAGCCCAGGCTCTTAGCCTGTCATATCCACCCAACATAATTTCTTATACATACATTTTGCTTCTCTATTTAACACATTATAACTAACACAAAATTTTTAATTCTGTTTTCTTTGTACAGACCAATTCCATTTTTTCTTAACTCTACTTAAAAACTGACGTAAGTTCTTTACCTCCTTTCTAAAAATCCTCTTAAATGCTGTTATCCTATCTCCCTTCTCCCATTTCTGCCCCAGAAATTCTTTCCTCCATACGTCCGTTCCTTGGCACTCAAAGACTATGTACTTCAGATCTTCTTTCCCCCCACAAATAGGACACAGAGTCTGAGAGATACTCTTTCTTAGCCCTCTCAACTCCCAAACACCAGTTCTTAGCCATGCTATTGCCTCCCTTTGTTCAGAGTTTACCTTATCAACATATGTCTCCCTTTCCCATGTTTCCTTCATTGATTTGTAATCTACCAGAGACCCTTTTTCCATTATACCACCAGTTTTTGGATTCCTATGTCTTCATACCTCTTTCTTATTATTTTCCAGAATTTGTTATGATTATTCCCCCCTCCCCTCCAGTAATCCCCCATCCCATTTACTTCTAGGTTCTTTCAAATACTACTCGTCCATCCAAATTCCCTAAGATTCTTTTCCTGGTATTCTACACTCTGCCTTAACAAATTATTTTATTGTTTAATTAAGTCAGCATATTTTTAAACTACTTAGAGTGATTATGCTTTTATGATTATAAAATTAAATTTGAAATGTTTTTAAATGAAACATCAATATTTAAAGTGAAATAGTTTATTTCACAATTGCCTTCCCTGCATTACTTCTGAGAAAAATACCAGATCTCATCGCTTCAACACAAACCATCATCAGAATCCAAGATGCAGTGTTACATAAATGACACTAGGACTTGAACTTGGGATGTACACAGCTTTGCTAAAAATCGCTGCAGTACTTTGAGTTTAAGAAGTGTGAGGAAGTACATTTCTTTAATACTCAGAGCTGATGCACTGAAATACAGTGCATACTTATGAAGAGGAAGCTCCACCATATGTTTGTGAAATTTCAAGTGTGGAGTGACCCTAAATGCATTGTTTTATGTTGGGATTCATTCTCAGCCTGGAAGGAGTATAATAACCAGTAGTAAATTGTCATGAAGATTAATGAACAATGTGAATTGTAAAGTTAACTCCCTCATATAAACTCTCTATCTTATTGATATTGTATGGCTGCGGGATATGTGTCCCATTTTGGTAACAGTTCTTTTCAAACACCTGTGACATGAGCTTTTTTTGTAAGTTTCATGTTACGAAGCACAAAATATGGAATATGGTTGTCACAAAATTTAATGGTAGCTGATAGCTGACTATTACTATTGTTTTTCCTGTTGTGCAAATAAATTTTGTGAGTGCAAATTATATTTATATCTCTGACTTTACAGTGTGTGTAAGTGTACAACATCGCAAGGTGTGGCAAGTCTATGATTGAATTTTGTATTGAGCCTCCTGCTATCAAATTTTGTGACAGTTATATAAATCTGTATATAGGTCAGAAAGTAGCATTCTTTGCTTTAATACATGTTTATTGTGGTACCAGGAAAAATTTCAGAATTTGACAGAAACAAGCAATGCTACCAGGTTTCCAGATTTCTTATAACATGGCATTACTGTTTATTTTACATGTAGTTTCCTGGTCAAGAAGACCACACAACCGGCCGGAAGGGACCAGAGCACTGACCATGTCCCACCTCCAGTACTGCACCCCACTCATGATGTTTGTGGTGGACAGAGGTGGGGGACACAGCAGTCGGGTGGTAGGCCTTGGCCAGGAGGGGCTATTGTGCCACAGGGGGTGGGGGGGGGGGGGGTTGCAGGAGATTACATGTAGTTTTGGTACATATACTAAATTGAACATTTTATGTATTCAGAATTTCATGTCATTGCACAGTTATGCTTTGCAGGATGAGGGAAAGCTTTATAAGTTTCATTTTCAGGAAGCTGGCAAATATGTGCATCCATAAAGTACTAGATGAATGCTTTTTGTACAGCTGTATGGATGGGGCTATAATGACTTTGGACAGCTAGGCCTGGGAAGATGTTCAGATTACTGCCATCCCAACCCATGTTGGATTTCAAGTTTAAAGGGTACTGTAATAACAAAGATAGCATGTGGTTACCAACACACACTGGGTGTATCAGATAATGGACAATTATTTGCATGGGGAGACCATACCAATGAACATCCAAGAAGAGGAAATGCACCATCTACAAGTAGACCAGCCCACTATATGACAGGGATGGGTTACCAAGGACAGGCTATATCAGATGATGCAGACTTCTATCCACAGGCACGCTATTATAACAATGCACTGTGGAGCACAACATTAATATATAAAGCAGTCCACGCTGTCTTAATAGGCAGGTTTGTATACTTTGACAATATTTTATCGTTTTTATAGTTGATATATGTTTCTCTGACCTGTGTTACTTCTAGAATATCTTGAAATGATTATCTGGCATTTTATGTATGTTGTTTCAAACTTTGATTGATATCTGTACAATCCTCTACAACTTATTATTGTGAATCCTTCCTTTTGCTCCTTATATAAAATCGGAGAATGTTGTAAAATCCCTAATAACATATGAAAAATACCTTGATATTCATGAAAATGGAAATGAAATATTTGTGAATGGTGGATCGCAAGAATCTAATAAAAAAATACAAAAGAAAAAATCTGATGTGTTGCACTCTGATGACTTTCCCTATTATTGTACTAACCATTCTTACAAACTATTATTTCTATATCTTCTTCATGTTAGTTGAGATAAACATTTGTAGAAATTATCTTATTACATATTTCCTTGTAGGTACAAGGGAAATATGGGAATACAATAGGCTTTGACCGATAGTCAATTCTTCCAAAGCTTTCAAATTTCGTTCTCTTTGCATGGTTAACATATAAAAATGAATAACGATTCCATTTGACAGAAGTATAAGTTCTCCAAAACTCACACAAATAACAAGGAATATCTCCAAAATGATTAATTCTACAAAAAAATTATTTAGAGATAAATAGAGTATTTTAGCAAGATCTACATTTTTGTTGTAACAATATAACGACTTAGTGATCAGAGCTTCATGGGTGATCAGCTGTGTTAAATTTAAGAAGGTCGAGCTTTTGGCCATTATACACTCCATGGCCATCTTCAGGACTAAAATGATGAAAAATTCTCCTCAGTTTTCAAATATATACTATGGTTAGGTTGTGTTGTCCTAGCCAATGCGCGAGTGATGGTTTCTGATTGGGCCTGCTGTAGGCTCGGCTGCAGTGTTTTCCCGCGGGTACAAACTTTGTGCAGTGTTTCTGATGGCTATAGTCCACACAGAACTTAGTTTGAGTCCGCCCTCTCTGTTGAAATTGTGGGGGTGTAATTTGATGTGGATGACCTCCTTGATGAGTCTGTCCCAGTAATTTTCTGCGTGTTGTAGTAAAACGATAAAGTACTAGAACACGCTAGATTACTTCAGAACAAACAGTTACAATTTGAATCAAAAGAGAGACATACTAAAGAAGAAAGTGGCTTCATATTTTTATAACTCTATGTTTTGTATCATCTGTTTTTCCTTCGTTTTCACTGCCTTCCAAATTTTATATTAGTACTGTTGTTCACACGAAAAGATAAATTAAACATGGTGACGAGAAAATATTCTACTCTAGCTTATTTATACATACCAATACACTATCGATCATGCAATATTTTGGTGCTGAAACCTGAGAATATAATCATCAAAAGGTGGGTATAACCATCCAAGGGTATAACCATGAGAAGAAAGGTTCATGGCACTGCAAACTTTCAGAATGAGATAACATGGAGCACTACTAATGAATTAATGTGCATCACCACTACATGCAGATAACTTACTTCTATGAATATTTAGCTGAACTTGTCTCAGAATTGATTATGTATTAAATTAGAAACATGACTGAAAATGGAAAGAGTATAGGCAGTTCAACACGCCATGAAAGCAAGTTATGATTGTCAAATTATTGAAAAATTCTTGAGTCACGAAGTGACGAGTTGTATATGTTAAGCCTGTTTCCCAAACTGTGTGTAGGTAAACTTTGTAAGGAAACTGTCTATTTACTAATTTGATAGACAAACTTATCATTGATTGGCCATATACAGAATGTCCCAGAAAAACATGAAAATGCTTAATATGTAGTGTGGGATGGCAAACTGATTGATTTTCAAATAGGAACCCTTGTCCACACTGTATACTCTGTGTAAGCTCCACAGAAAATAGTCAAATGTCAGATCTGGCGACCGTGTTGACCATGGAACTAGTCCACCTCTACCAATCCATGGATTTGAATATGTGAAGAGGTGATTCAGCACATTTATATGAAAGTGTGCTGGAGCTCATGTCGGTCATTTCCACAACTGTGTACTGGTACATGTTGCACTGCTGTTAAAACTTACTGTACTGGAAACTACCCAAGTAACGCAGTAAGGTGCACACCAAGGACTCTATGGAGGAATTTAGTGCATGTGCGAGAATGTTACTATGCTCAGGTCATTCATCCCAGTACACAGATACCTTCCATATTAAGATACCAAAATGAATGTTAACAAATTGTCACAACTGTTTGTTCTCAAACTTCCATGCTTTCCAGCATCCAAACCGTGCATTTCCAGACAGGGCGAGGCTGACGTGAATATCAGGCTCTGGCCCGGGCCGATCAGCTGATAGCCGGGAACCGGGTATGCTAACAAACATGGCTGCCAGTGTGGAATGTTATGGGGCAACACGTGTAAATTTTGTTTAATTGAAAGTGAATTAGTGGCGATATATGTTGTTTCAGTGATTGTGTTTATTTGTAAATATTGTAAATTAATCAAAATTAATTTTTCAGTAGTTTTGTTGTTGTAGTACGAGAATTATAACAGATGTTCTTCGCTGCAATTTTTAACGGTTTCTTTTAAAAACAACAGTTTTTCGCCTGGTTTTCGTAAGTTCTACTTGTTATAGTTTAACTATTAAACTAAAATGATTATTTTCATTTATAGTGTGTAATTTTAAGTGATTTAAGAAATGGTTAATTCTTCAGTGAAGTTATTCAAGAATCCATAACCTATATTGTAACATGGTGATACCGGTACTGAAAGGTATGTAATTCTACTTTTGTTTTAGATGTCGAATTGAACAATATGGGTCGACGTTGTAGTGTGTATCGATGTAAAACTAGTTAGGACAGTTTATATATAAATGAAACACTTTGAAAGGACAAATCTACACCCAAAAAGTGTTGAACTAAAGATGGTATGGGTTGGTTTTTGTTAAACCATTCTGGCAACAGTTAAATGCAATGAATGTTAACAAAACATTTACCAAGTTAATCAATAAATTTAGAAAACAGGCAGTAGCTAGGTCATTTACATTTTTCCCCACCTTCATCAAAAAGGGAAAACTATTATACTTGGGTCAAATTTTGTCCTCTGTCTTTACTCACACATGATGGAATTATGTAGGCAACGACACCTAGGTTAATGTGTACCTATATGAACAGGATGACAGAGTCCTGTGTTATCAAAATTTAGCCTGTGTTATCAGAGGCAGCATCCACACCTGCCATCAATAATAATATGCAACCCTAACCTAACTTTATAACATATCTCAACTCTTTCTCCACTTTTACAAATTCACACAGGTATCACAGCTTAGCCTCTTGTTGATAATTGCTATTTATGTGCAAATTTGCCAAACCAGCATGGTAAATGTTGATAGACTGAGTTTAATTAGTATTTTGCTTCAATTTCTGGGATGCCTATCTAAAGGACAAATCCACACCCAAAAACTTCTTGGTATGGTCACCGTATGGGTTTTGTTAAACCCAAAAACAGTAAACTTTGTAAATATTTATAATTGTAAGTTAATGTTAATTGTAGCCTGTAAGCCAGGTCCTTTGTACAGGCACCAGGCCAAACTTTCAATAAACAAAACTGAAACTGAGAAAACTGTATATGCCCCGCTGATACTAAGTTAACATTTATAGATTCCATCATTAATAAATATTATGTAAGGTAAGTGGATACATTGGTAAGTACTTTATACAAGTGATATTGAAAAATAAGTCTTCCAGCTTCTCCGGGGTAGGCAACATATCAATATTACCATTATTTTGCTATGATTGACTAGTTATAATAATATATCGATTAGTGACAATGGGCCATAAAAATCAAAATATTGAGGATGGAATATTTCCATTTACATGTATATATTCAGTTTCAATGGAATTAAGTTTGGCAATAACCACGTGCCTCATGTTTAAAATTTGATGATAATAACAGCAGCTATTGAGATAGGTAGTTAATCTTTATTATATTGATATGTGATTTATTATTTATGTAACGTATTATAATATTGTGCAGGTATTTTTGTTACGTGTTTTTATTTTCAATAATGAGTGACAATTCAATGGATATCACTTCCTTACGCTGTTCCTCCAAACGGGGAAGTCATGATCACGTTCGGCTTCGGTCGGTTCCCTTCGATCAGCTGTTCCAAAGATGACGCAATCGGGCCGTAGCCTGTATTTCGCGCGAGCCTCGCAGACAGGGGTTCCTAGTTGAAAACCAATCAGTTTGCCATCCCACACAACATACTAAGCATTGCTGGCAATTTTTGGGACACCTAGTGTATGTAAACTATCATAAAAGCCTTAAAGCCCATGACTTAAGTTCTTATGAATTCTAAGTTGCTATTGGAGTATGTGATCTCAAATTGAGATTCCTTTGTGGTCTACTGGGAAAATGCAAATCAGTTGTAATTTAATGTCATACCAGCATGTTGTCATGATAGCTCAGTGGTTAAGAAAGCTGTGTTTAGAGCATATAGGTGGTTCAGATCATGGCTAGGGCAATGAATTTTTCAGTTATGATTCTATGTTTCAAAATACAAGTTTGGTTTAATTTACGTATCTTTGAATAAGCTAGTAACAGTGATGTGAATCTAAATTATAATGAAAATTGAGTAATGAACTTTGAATTACCACCACCAAACCCTTTATGGAATTTCATCAGCCTACCACTAGATGTCAGCCCAACCAACCACACATGAAACATCTACAAGAACCAGTCAAGACAATTCTGATGATGAGAGCAAGTTAAGATCTTGAACCGGTCAAGACTAATTACATGTAAGTGATGTTAAGTGTTTCAATCCTACTCAGTTTTCATTATAATTTACAAGTTTGGTATTAACCCATTTGACATTTATCTGTTTTTGAGTTGTGCTGGTCACGGATGCACACTTATAGATTGTTTTTGGATTCCGGAACCTCAAAACATGTTTTTTCTGATGAAATCTTGATATTGAATCATTGTTGGGTACAAGATACTTCTTCATGTCTTCTTCATGCTACAGAGAAAGTAAAAGGAGTTGGGTTAAAAATCTTGCTTTTTTTCTTAGGCTTAGAACTTTCTGAAGAACCCTTGTACTAAGCAACTCTGTCATAATGATTGACTGTGTGCTACTCTTATTTAAGAAAATTAATTTCTGTTTCTTTATTTTAGAGTGGTGGATATAGCAGCTGTACATAATTCAAAGTTATCTGCAGCTATGACAGAGAATTCCGAGGTTTACATGTGGGGAGACTGCAGAGGTAAGTATACTCTTATTTCTGTGCCACCAACTTATTGTTTTGTGTAGTATTGCATGACAGTAATAAACTGTTTTATTTCCTCCAGGCATAAACATAACAGAACCACTAAAAACACATTTTACATCTCTAAGTGATGTTTTTGCATGTTGTGCAACTGTAACGCCTACACCGCCCAGAGTTGACATGAATCCTGGATCAGCTGTAGCAGAGAGCATGAGGAAAGCTTTTAATGACCCAGTAAGTAATTTTCATTTCTTAATCGTAATGTTTGCAATAATCTGTTGATTCACAAACCCCAGGAATGAGAATGGGAACATATTGTAATTTAGTATGGTTTTCACTGTCCCTTCCCTTTTCTTTTCTACACAGCATGTAATCCATCACTTGAAGCAGCTTTTTCTGGTCATTAAATGCCAAACACAAGATTTCTCTTCTGGGTGCTCACTTCCTGTAGAAACATGACTCCTTTCTCTCGCTCTAGTTTCACTTGCTCATACAACACATTTTAGGTTGCATCAGGAACAACAGCTCGCTCCCTCACTTTTGGACACACTTGTTTATATGTAGCTGCAAAGCTTTCTACAAATGTCATGCTAAACATTCTGGAAAGTCCACAAGAGAAGCAAAGAACATCTAGAAATGTGAGGGCTGTCC
This sequence comes from Tenodera sinensis, assembly GCA_030765045.1. NCBI lineage: Eukaryota > Metazoa > Arthropoda > Insecta > Mantodea > Mantidae > Tenodera > Tenodera sinensis. The sequence goes on along the minus strand of CM060973.1, from coordinate 85,819,352 downwards.
CAGCAGTACCCGACGTGACGTATAGATAGTGGTTGTTTAAAACAAATGACTACGATGGAAAGTACCAACCTTATAAAGCTTAAGTTTGCCAATGCTATGTTGTTTGTATTTGTTCTGTAGTTGTCAATAGTAAATGCTCTCAGCAAATTTGTGAACATGGATAAAACTGTCATTGTTATTTGATACAATACTTTCATTTGAAAAGTCTGCCCAACTAATATTAAAGCTGAGCCAAATTCTACTCTAGGGAAGTCATTTTCTTCATTTACAACACTAAAATATTGGATGGCAGAGTTTAAGCAAGGCCATATGAACTGTCAAGATGAACATTGCAGTGGTCTTCGAAATCAGGCGACCAAGCCAAAAATTGTCAAGAAAATCCACAAAATGGTATTGGATGACCCGAATCAAGTGAAAGTGTGTGAGCTAGCAGACATTGCAGGCTTTTCAAAAAGTGCTGTACATCGCCTACTGACTGAAAATTTGGATATGAGAAAGCTTTGTGCAAGAACACAGTGGAACAAGAACAGCATCATGAGGATACAAACAAGGGAAAAAATGCTTTGGTACCAAAAACCCAGCCTAAATGTCACACAGCAGCAAAGGTGCCTGGCATTTTTAATCTAAAACACCCTGTCCCAGCTACCCTCTCTAGCGAAACTTCCATAGAAATAACTGCTGATACAATACCATCACTAGCTGATCCACTCGAACTCCCAGAAGATGTTTCTGAGGATCATGATGCTGAAGAACGGGCTTAATCTTAGATAAAACATACTGTTAAAAAGGCAAGAAGAACAGAAATAATAACTTTGTATGCAGCATTATTGAAACTGGTCAAATCCATCATGGAAACAGAGCCTCACAGCTTTACTCTCAGTTTTCTACAACTCACAAATTTCTTTGAAAACACTGTAGGCAATACTGATGTAGGTACACTGGCTTTCCAATACACCAATGATCTAGAAGTTCTTCTGAATACACTCAAAAGACTTCATCCATGTTACACAGAATGTAAAATGAAAATCAGGAGTACTCGAGTTAAAAAAAAAAAGCTGCTGACCATCCTTAATTCCACAGGATATAAATGAATGAAATGGACACTTTTACAGGTTAAAGGTTACCTGACCTTTATTCCACATCAGTATATCTCGATGGATCTGGAACTCCCCAGGAGGTTAAAATTCTCTTCCATATAATAAGTAAGCAAGGTATGGATACCCTCCCACCAAGATGACCGATGAAGCCGCCAAGAGACTCTTGCAACATACCAGTGAATGTACACAATAATCTCAAGAACCTCAATTATTTCGTTTTCTTATCACATTATTTTATTATATTATTGTTATTGTATTGTTAACTTGTTTATCCTTTTGTATACCATGACATTGCAATATGACCTAGTTGTTAAAATGACGATAGATAAATAAATAATAACCACTACATCATTCTTATATTTACAATGAGATGTGCAATATTTATCTCAGTTAACAAGACGTAGATAAAAGAATTAACTTTTGTATACTCTGTTCATCAAGAGATTAGAGGAGATATAAACAAAGCACCGGTTTGTATCACTCCGCGGCCACATGCTTTCACAATGACGCAACACGGTTACCTACCGCTACGCATAGGTATAATATGCATTTTACACTACTAAAAGGATATATTTATATGATCCAAATAAGATACAGCAGATGGAAATTAACTGCTACTTACATCTTCTCTGTCCACAATAACACTTTTTCATTTCCTGCTCACAATCTCGAAACCAATCTCCAGAAGCAGCTTGTGGGGGGAAGTTCGTTTTATATCTGGAAGATCGGGATCGAGTTAACTGCCGAACAGCACTTTGTTTAAGGTGCAGGTTCATTGTTAACAAAGAACTGGTGAACTTTTCGACGGATTGCAGATCTCACACTCACAAATTCGTCGCAAACTACACCCACCATTTATCTGGCACGTGGTATCTTCACCAACTGACGATTTTTCTTTGCGTGTACTGTAAATACTGAAACACCGGTATACTCGGATGTTAATTTCATCCCGTCTTCGATAGCAAGTTCGGGATATTTCTCGCAGAACTTGTTAAATACGTTCAATATTGTTGTCTTTTCACCACTTCGCAACGGTTTGCGGCACTTATGTTTTACAACACTCACTTGTTCCGCCATGTTACTTTCATACTGAATAATGCGCGCGCAGAATGAATTAGGCTGGTTACAGATTCACTTAACTGCGTATTCTTACACTTTAACTATGCTTAGTACACTTAGTTCATGCTTTAGCAAACATTAAGTGACATTTCAGACCTCAGTAACAGTATTTCTTCAAGGTACTATTTAGACAGCGAAAGCGTCAAGAGGAAGTGCTGTGGTCAAAACGCACGTGGCTTTGTTTACATCTCCTCTAATCTCTAGATGAACAGAGTATAAGAATAGTTTGTGGAAGAGTTAATAGAGAAAGATATATGAATGCAGCACATCATTTTTTTTTTTGCCATATAAGAAAGGAAATATTGATATTTGTTATTTTACTCATTAATTTCTTGGAATTTTGTGGAATGACCTTATATTGGAAATCTTTACTATGGCAAGACTGCTTGTGCAGCATTTCAGAGTTCATGTTCTCAGTTTTTTAATTCTGTCAGTTATTACTCATTGAAGCTTAAGTTTTATTATACAGAAGGAGCTATAGAAGTATGTGTTGCTAATTTTATTCGCAGAAATACAGTGACTTAACAATGATGGTTCAGGGACAGCCAATCCACGTTCACAAGGCTTTTCTGAAGATAAGGTGTGAGCATTTGGCAACCACACTCAGTGAACGTTGGCAGGAAGGCCAAACAGAGTAAGTCTCTTTCATCTTATTTATTAATAGGGAACCTGAAAAGTGATGCACAAATTCATTGTAGCAGTAATATGAGGTGTTGAGCGCAACAGTGGCCCAACCCACAAAAATTCAGAAACTGAGTTATTAGAACAGACATGTTCCCCATATCAAAATCTAGGAGAGCAGTAGTGGCCTACACCACATTTCTACAACCACCGACAGATGGCATGAGAAGTGTGTTATTGCATGGAACTGAATCTGGCTTCCTGGATAGAAACAGTGGCCCAACCTTCCTGCATGTGTGTAACTATGTATCACAATGTCGGTACTATATTGATTAAAATTTCCAAATATCATGACTCTTGCTTAGTTATTAAAGTCAATGTAAAACTTTCAAATCACAGATATTTTTTACACGCCATTATCTCCATTATGTACATTTAGTGGTTGGGCCACTGTTGCGCTCAATGCCTCATATAACTGTTAGTGGCTCAGAAACCACCAGTTAAACATATTTCCCCAAATAGAAGACAATTCCAATGTAAGGTGGTCCGCTTTTTTTCGGAACCAGATACAGGCATTTAGCATGTTATAAATGGAAAGAGCCGTGGAAACAATTTGAATTCTATTTGGAGATGGAACAGATCAAAACGCCTAAGTTGTGAGGAAGAACTGAATAGCAAAGGGTTAAGTGAATAAAAATAAGTATTTACTTTTACTTGCACTTTGACAGATGCATTCAGGTGACTAAAAGAAGTAAATACTTTCTTTTTAATTTTGTTTCAACCTCATGCCCCATTAACTGCATAACATATTATTTATACATAAATAGTTTATCATAAGAACCAAATGACCTCATTGACAGGCCCTTTAACCCCACTCACTCACTCAGTCAGAGAAAATTTTTCAATCACTCTGTTGCAACTGTACATAAGTTGCCCAAAAAACTAATGAACTGGAACAAATATAGGTACTAAAATAACAAATGAACAAATGCCTCTCATCAGAAAGTATGTAATACAAAAATAAGATTCAATATTAATAGAATATAGTATATACTACATACATTCTGATGAATGCCTCTCAGCACAATAAACATAAACCACATTAATATACAATTGAAACATACATGTATAATTTGTGAAGAATGAAGAAAGGAAGCCAATAAGCTCTTTGTTCTTCTCATGTATTGGCTTCCTTTCTTCATTCTTCACTTATGTGACTTTTCTAGTCTTGTAGGTGTCAATCACATTCTGTTTCTCCATGTTTGGGACGTCTGGAAGCTCTCTAGTGGACTTCTGCCCTCCGTAGTGTTGTGTGATTCTGAATTAATGTTTTACCGGTGCCCTTTTCTTGATTTCAGCAACCATTTGCAGTGGTTTTAAATGGTGAGGTAATTTATGTCCTGGGCCTATTGGTTTGCAAAAAGGGGACCTTCTGAGCAAATGAGAACCAAGATGAAAAATAGCTTTAGTTTTAATTATAGAAGCTAAATTATAATCACATATTAACTTTCATATTAATATTGAATTTCTGCTTTATATTAACACTCTTTAAAGTCTCTTAATATGTATATATCTTTACAAAACTTAAATACTTCTCAGCCAGAGAAAATGTTTTAATCAGTCTGTTGTTGTAACTGTACATGGTTACCCAAAAACAAAAGGACTGTAATGAATTGGAAGAAATTTAGGTACTGAAATAACAAATGAACTTACATAATAAGCACTCTGTTTCCATGGCAAATTCATTATGTATTGAGTACATTCCCACTTCCGCATTTCCATGTTAAATTCAATCCAGAAATGAGATTGCTTTGCATATGAAAGGCTCAAACAGAAATAATTCAAGCTTTTATGTTGGTCACTTGGTTTATGTTGGCGAACCTGTAAAAATATGTTTTCTGTATATTTTAACAAGGTTTTGAGATTAGTAAATGTTTTCTAGAAGAATATATTGTGAGATAACAGAAATGATAAAAATGGCTTTGTTATTTTCTTTTATTACACCACTTTCACGAAGAAAACAAAATGACAAGTGTTCAGCATGTTATAAGTACAGTAGAAGTTAGCATCTTTGGCGGAGTCAAATTGATCTGTGTTTCAATGCAACCGATTTCAATATGATCCCACAAAATGAGCATATTGGATCCAGTGGTTGACCTTTGTTTCAGTCTGCATCTCCATGCAGTATTCAGTCTGGTAAGAGAACTCAATATGTATTGAATTTGCCTTGGAAATGTAGTAAATATAACCATATTAAGTGCATGTAAGATAAACTTATTCATGTGCTTTATTCTGTAATTACAGTGTTTGCGAAATTAATATTTTCCCATATGAGGTGTATCGGGCATTTTTGGAATATTTGTATACAGATGAAGTGAAAGTTCCTGTGGAGTATGCTGCAGGTAAGCAGCCTAAAGTTTAAGTATTTAATTCTTTTTAGTTGTATTAATGTTTCAGTGCCATCACTTTTTTAACGCAATAGATAAATTAAGTCTAAAAGTTATAAGACTAAATTGCTTCTTGGGTAGTAATTGTTGATATTAAAAGAAAAGTATGAATGTGTGGTGCCCAATTTTTGAACTATAAAGACATGTTGGCAAAAACTGTGGTCATTGTAACTGTTTTGCATATTTTGTTACAAGCATCTGAAAGTTTTACTTTGCCACAAGTATGCTGTAATTTGTTTCTTAAAACTGTTGTTGTTTAAGAGGTAGAACTGGAACTTAAAAATTCAATGCCACAACTGGGATTTGAACCACAGACCTTCCGCTTGCCGGGCGGACGCTCTACCACTGAGCTATTGTGACAAACTGCCAGAATGACATTAAATTCTCAAGCCAGTTCGTATTTCTCCTGGTAAACCACAAAGGCAGTCTCACATCAGAGACAATTACCCCAATGGTGACTTACTATTGCAAGTACTTTATATCCCAGGATTAAATAACCTTCACATGGTAATTATTATTTATTTATGCCAACAAACTTACTGTTGGTGTTGTTAGCTAATGCTGGATTTCTGACAATGAAGTCATTAATTCTCTTGCTCTCCAATATTTTTCACTGATGGATGGGGCATTAGAAGTGGCCGGGCATATTTGAAGGTGGTCTCGATCCATTTCCTCTTGCAGGTCACATAGAGGACAGAGTGGTGAAGAATATATCCCAATTCTGTTTAAATGTTTTGCCAGACAATCATGTCCTGTAATCAACCTGAAGGTTGCAACTGCTGTTTTTCGAGGATACTCAGGAATTACTGCTTGAATGTTTGGTAGTTCCCGTCTTTTATTTTTTGATTTTTCATAGTAATATTTTGCAATAATTTTTTTGAATTCAGAGTTGACTAATCTTTTAGCTGCATAAAATGGTAGATTAACTATTGATTTCTGCACATTGCCGGTACCCTTTTTTGCAAGAAAATCAGCTTTGTCATTACCACTCAGTCCACAGTGAGCTGGTATCCATTGGAAGACTAGGCATTTTTGAATGCAGTTAGATGGGTAAGGATTCTCCAACATTCTATAATTGTTTGTTTTTTTGGTGACAACTTGGAAGTAATTGCTATAATTGCTGCCCTGGAATCTGAGAGAATAACTGCTTGCTGAAAATGTGAAATTCTGTACAAAAGATTTTGTAGGGCCATTCGAATTGCTTCAATTTCTCCATCAAAGTTAGTAGTTCCATAACTTAAAGATTTGTAATAGGAAAAGAGGTGACATGTGACTCCCGCACCTGCTCCATCTTGGTTTGATATCAATGATCCATCAGTATAAATATGGAGCCATACGTGTTCTGGAAATCTAGTATGGATTGTCTCTAATGCCAATAATTTTAGAACACTAGTTGGAGTATCACTTTTCTTAACTTCTTCTGTCAGGTGTAAATAATATGTGATGTCTAATGTTTGTGTCAGATTGACTTTAGATATGAAGTTTTCCTCTAAATTAGGAAGGTATACATTCTTCTTGATGTCTTGAATTTTGGGAAGAAAGCTCTCCTGAGTCTTTAGTGTATGTGTAAAATTTCTCTTGTGCCATGTATTGAATGGGAGTCTGATCAACTTTTCATGTTGAATAAGAGCCGCTTTTTCTATTTCATATTCAATGGGACATTGGTTGGTTAGTATTTCCATAGCTACTATTGGTGTGGTTTTGATAGCACCTGTAATTAATCTCAGGCTTTGGTTTTGAAAGAGTTGAATTTTTTTTTGTGTTTGCTGTTACAAGAGCTTCGCTGCAGTAAGTAAATAATGACTTTATATATACATTGTATGTTGTGTTAAGAGTTGCTCTGGAACATCCCCACTTCGTTCCTGTTAGATGTTTTAACAGTGAAAGGCGACCGAATCACAGCGGTATAACTGTATCATCTAAAATGGAGGAAATGTCATTTACATATGTTGATACCGAAATTTAGATTTCCGATCGAATGGGCTTTTGAAAAAGACACGTTTTAATTTAATTGCCGGATATGAGATTTGCGATAAATATTGAGTAATAACATAAATAGATAATATAGCAGGAAGTGTTGTAAGGTGAGCAAGATATGAGTAAATAATAGTCGTTAAATTTGTAGAATAAACGCATTATTGGTTTGAAATTAACGAGTCATGACGTCATACCACATAGTTTAAAATACACGTTCGAAAGTCAGTTCTACAAACCTTAAAAGTCGCGCGAGATATATATAATATAATATAAAGTAAACATCGTTTAATCCTAAAAAGGTAATTATATATTTGAAATTCATAAAAGAACATGTTATAATAGAAAGGGATATTTCTAAATTGCGGGAAAAGAAAATAGCATTTTGGATACGAGGCTTTCTTGGATGACGTCATGACATTCAAATGGAGCGAACGGCTTCTTAGCGTGGGTAAGAGAGAAGCGTCGAGTCAGTACTCAACCAGAGAACAGTACGGGAGTTCGTGCAGTTCGTGCTGCGCAGATGTGATTGTGATGCTTCTACAGATACACATATAGAATCGGCATATCTCCCGAAAATATTTAATATAAAATAAATTGATGTGCAAAGTTGTTCTTGGGTTGTCCTTTACACTTACGCAAACCCGAGATAAAGAGATCATGCTCAGCTAGCCGGAGACAACACCGAACCACATCATCAACGACTTCAGCTTCAAATGGCGATCAAATAAAAGAGGAAGCGATATTACAGCTTCAAATTGGCTTCCCAACGTGTGGCTTCGAAAGAATGGACCAAACCCCAAGACGACCGAGCCAGCATCGAACCAGCAGACAAGAAGGTGCCCAGCGCGTCAACATCTGTGAAACGTGTAGTGAACAAGTTTAAGTGCAGTTAAAGTGAAATAGTGAAAATATTGAAAATTTTGGTGAGTAGAAAAACACATGTAAATAGCTTAGAAATGGAAGACAGTGATAGTGAGTTTAGAGGTTTTGATAGTCCGGAAATTCAGGAAAGTATAAGTAGGATGGAAGAATTTAATCGGAATGTAATTGGTAGCAGAATATACCAAGAATTAGAAGATCAGAACGTTAGAGAAACACCTAGAGGTAGTGCAGAAATGTTTAGTAGTAATTCAGAAAGGCCAGCATTTATGTCAGAAATAGAGAATATGTTTCAAACGATAATGAAAAAGATGAGTACAGATTTAAGTCAAAAGATAGATGAAAATAGTAAAGAGTTAAGTCAAAAGATGAGTACAGAGTTAAGTCAAAAGATAGATGAAAATAGTAAAGAATTAAGAACAGAGTTAAGTCAAAAGATAGATGAAAATAGTAAAGAATTAAGAACAGTAAAAAAAATGAGTACAGAGTTAAGTCAAAAGATGAGTACAGAGTTAAGTCAAAAGATAGATGAAAATAGTAAAGAATTAAGAACAGAGTTAAGCCAAAAGATGAGTAAGATAGACGAAACTAGTATAGAGTTAGGACAGAAATTAGAAAAGGGACAACAGGAATTGGGAATGCAATTGGAGAATCAGAGGAGAGTTTTCGAAACCTTTAGGGAAGAAGTTAGGGAGGAAATTAATAAAGTCAGTAGTGAAGTAAAAGAAAATAGAGAACAGGTTAAGGGAGAATTAGAGACAATAAGGCAAGAAGTAAAGAATTCTGAAAAGAAATTAGGTCAACAAGTGAGTGAAAAATTAGATAAAGAAAGGGAAAAAGTAACATATAGATTAGACAAACAAAGGGAAGAAATTAGAGAAGAGTTACAGGGGTGTAAAGTTAGAATAGAAAGATCTGATGTAGAAAGTGAAAGGCAGGCTAGAAATTTGGAGGATGTTACAGACCAAATAAAAGGAGTAGTGACAGAAATTACTCAGGTAAAAGAGGCCTTAGAAAATTTGAAATTAAATGAAAATGCATGTAATCACAACAATCTTAGTAATGAAGTTGCAAGAAACGAGGCAATACCAGATGTATCAGCTGACATTTCGATGCAAAATAGGGGTAACAGTAATTCCCATTCTGATCTCGGAAATAGCTCAGGGATAGGTGACAATTCAAATTTACATTGGCCTAACCATGTCTTAAATGAAATGACACCTCCAGTTTTTGAAAATGAAGATTCAGATGATCCTAAAGCCTTTTTAGAAGGGTTACAAGAGTACTTCACGGTGAAACGTATACCAGAGGAGTACAAGATGGTGATAGTAAGAAAATGTCTAAAGGGTAATGCTGCTAATTGGCTAGGCCTTTCTATGGGTAACAATAATGACTACAGGACCTTTAGGAACATCTTTTTAACCAGATATTGGGGAGCTAGTAGGCAGGCTAATATAAGAGTTGAATTAAGCAATGGAAAATTTAATCCTAGATCGGAGGAATCCATGGTAAACTATTTTATGAGAATAGCGAGAAAATCGAAGATGTTGGATCCTCCCTTGGATGAAAAAGATCTAATAAATATAGTTACTCCACATTTTCCGGAAACACTTCAACATTACCTAATCATAGCCCGACCCGATAGCATTGCAGCTATGATAGAATTATTATCAGCCTTAGAAGTCAATAAGCCAAAACACGCATTTGGAAATACATATGAAGGAAAAGAAACTGTCAATTCTTTCGGGCAAGGGGCACAGTATTATCAGAATAGAAGTGAGGTTAGGGAAAGATATAAAGGACCAGTACCAAGGATGGAATCATTCCGGTGGGAAAATCAAGGTAGATATAACCAGGAAGGGCATCACCAAAATAGAAATGGTAATCTAAGGGGAAGAAATATAAGGGTGAATTATATGAATACAAATAGATTTGATCGAGGTAGACGGGGCCGTTATTTTGGACATAGTAGAAATTCAAATGATGGGTATTGGACAAACGGAGATAATGAGTTTAGACCGAGGTCACCAAGACAGGGAGAAAGGTATTCTAGTGGACGAAATTCCCCCGAAAATGCAGAAATGGTCGAGGCCATTAACACGGTCAAAAACATGGTAGGAAGTAACCCCGATTTAATGCAGGAAAACAGAAGTAACAATTCGGGAAATAGTACAGGAGCCATACCTAAAAATCAGGGAAACGCCAGACCCGGTCAAACGCGCCTTCAGTGAGAACTGGGTATCATAGTAATGATTGTGATAAGTACTCGGAAATAAATAGTCCTGGAAGGCAAATGATGATACAAAAGAAAAGAGAATGGAAAAATAGAATTGACGAAAACGAAACAGTAGGAGATCCACCTAAAATCAAAATTGGAGTAAATGGAAAACAATACAATGCAATTATAGATACGGGATCAAATAGCACAGTATGCTCACAAAATTTTTATGATAATTTACAAAGTAGTGGCTTTAAAGTAATGTCTTTACCAGTTAATGGGATATATTGCTCGCTAGCTGTGGGAAAACGAAAAGAAAGAGTAAAATTTCAAGCAATGATAAATATTGAAATAAATGGGAGAATACTTGGAATTTTATTTCTGATTGTAGGAAGACTTGTGACAGATATTATAATAGGTTGTGATTGTCTTTATGCCTGGGAAGCTGTGGTGAATTTTAAAAACATGATTCTAGAAATGAAAGTTGAAGATGAGACCATTATAGTGCCTTTTGTGGAAGATAGTAGTTCAGAAACTATTGTACGAGAAAAAGAGGAAGAAGAAATCCAAGGGGATACATTCTTTGTAGAATATGTTAAAGTAGGAGCTATGGAATTAACTGAAGTAAATGTCAAAGAGTACATTGTCGATAATAAAGAAAATGTAGAATGGGATAAAAATGATTTCATAGACAATTTGAGGGTTTCTGATGCAACTAGGTACTATGATAGGGAGAGTAGTGAAGACTTAGAAGAATTGTTGAGGGAAAAAGTAACTCAGGCTGATCAACTAAATGAACAACAAAGGGATAAACTGTTTGAAATATTAATCCGAAATAAAGAAGTATTCTCTGAGAAACCTGGTAAATGTAATATTTATACTCATTCGTTTGAGATGATACCCATCAAACCTTTTACACATAAAGCGAGAGCTATCCCTAGTACAATAAGAGAAGAGGTAGATGCAGTTATAAAGTCAATGTTAGAAGATGAGGTTATTGAAATTTCGAATTCAGAATTTGTGAATCCACTATGTATTGTAAATAAGGCCAATGAAAGATTAGGGTGACATTAGATGCGAGAAAATTAAATTATTGTTCATCATACTTTCCATCAGGGAATCCAACAGAACGTGTCCTCCGAGATATAGGAATTTATTTACGTGTACTTACACATCATAATCACAAGGATTGGGTGAAATATTGTCCATTGATAGAAAAGATTATCAATCACACCATTAATGTAACTACTGGGTTTGCACCAATAAAATTAATGTTAGGAATTGAACCAGAACCAATATTGATCGGGGTACCAAAAACACTGAAAATTAATGACATTCAGTTAAGTGAAGAAGAAAGAGCGAAAATTGCTTTTGAACGAATCAAGAAAAAGGCAGAGAAGCGAAAATTAAAGAAAAAGAGTAGAAAACATAAATGGGAACCTAAGATAGGCGATTGGGTACTAGTTAAAGACCATAAGTTATCAAGTGCCTTGAGAGGTAGGAACAAAAGGATGGAATTGTTATATAAAGGTCCTGCAGAAATTATATCAAAATTTGGTTATCATACCTATGAATTAAGAGATGTTAAAAATGAAAAATGTCTGGGAAGATGGCATAAACAACTCCTTCGACCATACAAGAAACCGTGTGGTGCCTTGGAACCTTGATTTAATGTAAAAGAAAAATTGGAAGTGTCATTTGTCTATTGGCGCCCAATCAGCTTTGAGATAAAATGTAAATGTTAGCTTACTTGAAAATCATATATTGGTCAGGTACTTACATATTCATGAAAAATGCAGAATGTGAATTGCTATCTACTACAAAGAGCTTAAAAATATATTGTATAGAGCTCACAATAACAGCTTCAAAAAGATTGTTAAATTGTTCATCTCCGCATAGAGAGAAAACAGAATATTTACTTTGTAAACATTTGTTAAAATATTTAGATGTATAGATAGTTATCACAGAAAGACAAAGAAAGAACTTGTCTAAAGAGTGCAATGGATTTATATAAATATATGTACATTTTAGTGCTTAAAGGATATAGTACAGATATGTGTTACAATAACAAAAGTAAAAAAAAAAAAAAAAATCACAGTGCAAGTGATAGTGAGAGCGAAGTGAGCAAACATGAACTGAAAGAAGGAAGTATAAAGAAAGACTCTTGAAATTTAACCTTTATATAGAAGCTTCACAGAAGAAACCATAACATATTGTAATTAGTATTTAAGGATTAATGTTTAGTCAAGTGTACAATTGTTTGTCATGTTAAAAAGATTAATGAGAAAATGTGTTAATAACCAATTTCAAAAACAGTGTAATTGAAAATTGTATATAATGGGAGTGTTGCCGATTATTCAAAATACAGGAGTAATTTTTAATTTTTCTTTCGGGCAAGACATTTACATTATTTTATTATGAAATAATAAAATAATATAAATGGGGGCATTTGATACCGAAATTTAGATTTCCGATCGAATGGGCTTTTGAAAAAGACACGTTTTAATTTAATTGCCGGATATGAGATTTGCGATAAATATTGAGTAATAACATAAATAGATAATATAGCAGGAAGTGTTGTAAGGTGAGCAAGATATGAGTAAATAATAGTCGTTAAATTTGTAGAATAAACGCATTATTGGTTTGAAATTAACGAGTCATGACGTCATACCACATAGTTTAAAATACACGTTCGAAAGTCAGTTCTACAAACCTTAAAAGTCGCGCGAGATATATCTAATATAATATAAAGTAAACATCGTTTAATCCTAAAAAGGTAATTATATATTTGAAATTCATAAAAGAACATGTTATAATAGAAAGGGATATTTCTAAATTGCGGGAAAAGAAAATAGCATTTTGGATACGAGGCTTTCTTGGATGACGTCATGACATTCAAATGGAGCGAACGGCTTCTTAGCGTGGGTAAGAGAGAAGCGTCGAGTCAGTACTCAACCAGAGAACAGTACGGGAGTTCGTGCAGTTCGTGCTGCGCAGATGTGATTGTGATGCTTCTACAGATACACATATAGAATCGGCATATCTCCCGAAAATATTTAATATAAAATAAATTGATGTGCAAAGTTGTTCTTGGGTTGTCCTTTACACTTACGCAAACCCGAGATAAAGAGATCATGCTCAGCTAGCCGGAGACAACACCGAACCACATCATCAACGACTTCAGCTTCAAATGGCGATCAAATAAAAGAGGAAGCGATATTACAGCTTCAATGTGCTGGCCTATCACAGCACAACAGCGTCCCTCAGAGGCACATGAGGAGAAGGTCGATGGATCTAAATACCACCTATTTAGTCCTCCCGGCTAGGTCTGATGGACCCGTTGACCAACGATAGGTGTGGTCCCCCTTGCAAAATGGGGGTTTAAGTCGGGTGATGTAACTGCCACATTGTGAAACTGGTGCCCGTTAAGAAAACAGTTACATGAAAGCCATTGATCCAGCAGAAATGAATGAAGACCACTTGAAGACCTGTGAAGCATTAAGATCAGAAGAAACTACACTTCAAAAGTATTGGAAAGCACGAATGCTAATGGCTTCATTACCAGATGCAAGGCACTAGAAAACAACAACAACAACAGTGAAAGGCGCCTCTCTGCTCTTTGTGTTACATTTTCTATTTGTTTGGTCCATGTAAGTTTGGTATCAAATGTAACTCCTAAATACTTTGCTTCCTTTGTTTCTGGTAATTGTTGACCCTCAAAATTTAGTTTTATTTTTAGTGGCTTTTTTCTTAGTGAAAAGATTTGGTAGTTTGATTTTGTTGTATTAACAGTCATTAAATTTTCTTTGGTCCACCTTTGTAAGTTGGTTAAGGATTGTTGCATGGTTTTTTCTAGTTCTGTACTTTTGCTTTTTGGTTTTGAAGTCCACATTACTACGTCATCAGCAAATAGTGCACACTTCACGCCTGATTCTTGTATTTGTTGTGTCAGATCGTTAATAAATATATTAAAAAGTGTTGTGCTGAGCACTGCGCCTTGTGGTAAGCCACTGTGTACTTGTTTGTATTTAGGTATATATCTTCCATATCTGGTTGCAATAAAGCGTTGTGTTAGGAAATGACAGCCATGAAAACATTGGACCTTGTATCCCTATTTTTTTTTACTTTCTTTAGTAGTTTTGTTCTGCATATAGAATCATATGCACTTTGGAAATCAATAAAAACTGATAAATCATCTTCTTTTCTATTGAAGGAGTCTTTGATTTCTTGACTGAGAAGTAAGACTTGTTCATTTGTAGAGTGGAACTCTCTGAATGCAGCTTGACATGGTGAAATTAAATTTTGTGATTCTAGAAACCAATTTAACCTGTTTGACACCATTCTTTCCATCACGTTTGCTATTATGCTAGTAAGAGCTATTGGTCTATAATTTTTTATTTCTGACGCTGTTTTGTCTTTCTTCAAGAGTGGGACAATTATTGCCTTTCGCCATTCAGCAGGTACAGTGGTTTTCCAGGATAGATTGTAGAGTTTTAGAGTTGTTGTTTTGCTGTTTTTCCAAGGTTTTTTATGAACTCTGGATGTATGTGATCAGGTCCAGGAGACATTTTGTTTTTTAGATTATTTATTGCAATGTTCAGTTCTTGCATATTAAAATTTTGAAAAAAGATATTGCACTGAGTGTTAGGATCACATTCTTTTTCTTGTTTCAAATCTTTCTTAAATTCTTTACGTTCCTTTTTGTTATATCTTGTTACTTTATGTGAATTAGCATAATATTTATTGAATGTTTCGGCTATGGCTGCATCATTTGTTAATATTTTATTGTTGTGTATGGTAGGTGTGCTGTTGTTTTCTTTCCTGTCTTTGACATTTTTTATGAACTTATGAGCTTTGTTACCATCTGTCCTATAATCCATTTTTTCTAAGAAATTATTAAAGTGATTCTTTCTAGCAGTATTAATTTCTTTTTTTAGTGAGGCACATTTCTTCTGCCATATTTGTGTATCCAATATGTTATTTGTTTGTTCAGCTGTATTTCTAGCTATGTTTCTTAAAACTAAATAAATATAATTAACAGGTTATGGGCCAGACTCTGCATGAATTGGTGCATAAATGTTCTTGCTTGTGATTTTGTTGTGAATTTGCTGTTGAAAACATTGTATGCAAAAATGGACTCCATGTATGACAAAAATTGTTAACAGTAACAGTGACTATAAACTTAAAGGTTCTGAGGAGTTGACAAAATGGAAATGGCATTTGTTGAAGTTGTGGGCACATGCACTTGAAGATGATGTCGACGGTATGTTTACCTGAACTTGCAGAAAGTGCAACTGCGGCAGAACAAGCAGCATATCAGACGTAGTGGAAAGATGATACAAAAGCAACAAGTTTGTTGGCAATTACACTGGGAAAAGCCTGAGCTCATGTTGACATTCAGCTATGCAAGTGAAATTTGGGGCAAGTGACGTGCACGATTTGTTTAATTCATTCAATTAAACATGACAGAAGTCTTTTTTTGTGTTCAACTTTTAAATAAAGATTATATTAACACACATGTCATAAAATTGCAGTGTCTTTTTGTTAATTTGAACAACGAACTGAAGAAGCACAAAGAAAATATTCTCTTGGAACATTATAATTGGCCAAATTTTATCCATGCTGGGAAAAGAGCATGATCATTTTAATGACTTGTGGGACACAATTCCATCAGAAAATCAAAGTAAACTTGTTGATTGTGCTCTAGTTTGACCTCCACTCAAAGCATTATCATTATGATCAGCACAGGAGATTACTGAATCACTGCAGCTTTTGGTTACTAGAGGTCAACGTGTAGTGGAGTGATGTAAAGTCGCTCATGCGTTGATTGGCTCCTGCCGAAAGCAGGTCAGTGACTCCAGTCTTTCTTCATTTATTTATTCATCCTTTTAGAACATATACATGTTGTTGGATATATCAGGTTACATAAAATGCTAAAGTAACTGTCTTAATGGTAAAAAATCTTCAAAATCACAATTGCAGATATTCATCTATGTCATAAAAAGCCCTCTCAATTAAGTAATTTTTTAAGCATTTATTAAACTTGGAACCAGTTGATTGTTTAATTGTGGTTGGCAGCTTATTGTATAAAGTTTTCCCAATTACAAATGGATTTTTATCAAAGAATTTCTTACTCTTCACTTCCCTATACATATTCTCTTTAGTTCTTGTATCATATTTATGTATACTGCTGTTACTCCTTATATTTGTAGTTCTCCTAATTAGTAAAATAACTCTAAAAATATATAATGCAACCACTGTAAGAATTCTTTCTTTTTTAAAAATTTCTCTACATGAGTCCCTTGATTTTAGTGAACATACAATCCTTATACACGTCTTCTGTAATACCAATAATCGTTTTAAATTCTCTTTAGACGTTGTACACCATAATTCAAATAAGAATGAATTATTCCATAATAAATCAATCTTAAATTAGGTTTATCCAAATAGTGTGCCACGTAATTTAATAGATAGATACCCTTACTCATTTTCTTGCATATATAATTTACATGTTTTGTCCATGATAAGTTTTTGTCAATATGCAATCCTAGAAATAAGTGATCATCTGTTGTATCTATTTCTTCATTTCCAATTTTAATTTTCATATTGTTGTACTTGCAATTACTAATTTTAAAATATATTATGCTTGTCTTGTTTAAATTATTAACTAGGTCATTATTAACAAAAAATTTAAGTATTACATCTGTACCCGAGTGTATATATTAGTTAAGTTGTCTTGATCTTTTCCCCAACAAATTATAGATGTGTCATCAGCATATGATACAGTTTTCACATTATTAATCACAGGTAAATTGTTAGTGTACAATGTAAATAGTAAAGGCCCAAGCACAGATCCCTGTGGGACTCCATATTTAACGGTTGCTAATGAGGATTCATATTTTGTTTCTATTTAGTTTAGTTTACATATTATTTCTGTACTTTGTACCCGGCCTTGTAAGTATGTATTAATTAATTTACCTGCAGTCCCCCTTATACCATAATGTTCCAATTTTTGTAATAAGACTTCGTGATCAACACTATCGAAGGCCTTTGATAAATCAAGAAAAATCCCCATTACTTGATTGTCATTTTCCATTTTGTTAATTAGTTCATCTATAAATTCTACCGCAGCAGTAACTGTAGAATAACCTTTTCAAAAACCATGCTGGGAATTAGATAAAATGTTGTGTTTATCCAAAAAACTTAAGATCCTCTTTAAAATAACCTTTTCCAGTAGTTAAGCAAAAGTAGATGTTAAAGTAATTGGTCTATAATTACTCACATTAGTAACATCACCCTTTTTGTGTAACGGTTTAACAACCCCCTTTTTTAAACAGTTCGGAAAAATTCCTTCCGCTATAGAGGCATTTATTAGATGTACTAGGATATTAACTAATTCTTCCTTGCATTGTTTCAGGATTTTTGATGAAACTTCATCCCACCCACTTGAGTTCTTAGATTTCAATTGAGTAATAATTTTGATTAATTCTGTTTCAGTAACAGGATTTAAGAACACTGTGCTACCAATATGCTTTATTCCCTCATTAATATCCATTTTAACCGTTTTACTCGTATTTCCCTTAGGCACCGCTACATCTATAAAGTATTCATTAAATATATTACTAATGCTTACTGGATTATCAACCCATTTGTTCTGATGTTTAGTTACAATGTTCTCTGAAATTTTACAGTTTTTCTTACTAGCATTTACTACATCCCATATAGCCTTACTTGTATTTTTTGCAGTAGTTACCTTATATTTAATACTTTCCGACTTTAAATTTTTGAGAGCAGCTTCATACTCTTTCTTGTAATTTTTATATCTATCATAATACAAACGATTACCATACTTTTTTTTTAATTTAAAAGGTGAGTTAATTAATAACACTGAACAACACTTACAACATATTTTTCCGGGACGCGTTTCGAAGGTAACTTTCCTCCATTATGCTATGAAAGGAAGATTACCATACTGCTTATAAAATATATACATGTCCTTCATTGATTCCTTAATCTTGAGACAGAATATTAGAAGACCCCAAAAAAAATTGTTCATGTTAAAAATGTAATTTGTTTTTTGATGTTGGTATGATTTGGTTAAATGGCGAAAACATGTCAAAAATGTTCATTGTTACTAACAACTAAGTTTGCCCAAAGACGTCATAAATCTTTCCATATTTGATTTTAATATATATGTATAAATATTAGAATTATATGTGTTCGATAATAAAAGTAAGGGAGGATGGTTAGGGATCGCTTCCCTAACAAGAAAGAACTATTTGATGGACGCATACGCGGATGTATACGAAAAAGGCGGTGTCACGTGAGGACGTCATAAATGTCCACTTGCGTGTGTGTAAGCGAAGTGAAAGGACATATTTAGGTAGTGTGAACATAGAATTTTCACCAGACTTTCATCAAGCATTGGTTCCACTAAATGAGAAGGTGGAAGCGTTTTAAATCATTTAGAATGATGCTGAGAGGAATTATTTAAAGTAAAGTATCGATGAAGTGTTAATAAAATAATACATTGTGGTGAAGAAACATCGTGTGATTTTTCATTCCATCCGTTACCAAGCCCTGAGATCACAAAGATCTCAATAGCACGAAGACACAACGATAATAATAATTGCAAAAACCGCACCAAATGGCTTGCCCACCGTGGAACACGAATTTTGGATGGAATGGAAATTACGGGAAATGAACTTACGCGAAATACCAAGTGATGCCATATCTTCGCACCAAAAAGAAAGAAGACGCCATTAGACCATCGTTTGATATCGACATCAGAACACCGATGAATGGATAATCAACAATACATCAGACCACCGATGAACGGATAATCAATGCGGGAAAACACTGGAAATCTTCTAGCGAAGCCAACTGCCCAGGAGACGCACATACCTGGACAAAACAACGGAAAAAAAAGTAGGACCAAAAATTTTTATTTTTACATCCAGTTTATTTTTATTTGTATGTTACTGCGAAGTGGCAAAATAGTGGGACTTTTAAACCAAAGTGTACCGAATAAAGAAACTAAAATGTCGCGAAAAGAGATAGAAACAGGAGTAGGGGAAGGGGCAGATAGGCCTAGTTATCAAATAGAACCAGAAAGTGAGGAACAGGTAGCAATAGGAAAAGACCAAAGGTTATTAATGATCATGTTTGAAAGACTAGAACAAAGTTTAGGTCAGAGTATAGGCCAGAAACTAGAATAGAATAAGGAAGAGATAGGTCAGAAAATGGAGGAAGTGAGAAAGGACTTAGAACAGAAAATGGAATTAGGAAGACAGAACTTAGAATAGAAAATGGAATTAGGAAGACAGAACTTAGAACAGAAAATAGAATTAGGAAGACAGGAGTGTAAAGAAAATATGAAATTAATGGAAACTAATTTAAAATTAGTACATAAAAACTTAAATGAGACAAAGAAAGCCTTAGAAGCTAGGATAGAAATCATCGGAGATAGGATGGGAAAAATAGAATCAGAAATGAGAGAAAATAAGATTGTATTAGAAGGAGAAATTGGTAGATGTAGAGATGAAATAACAGAATGTAATGCAAGTGTAGACTGTAAGATTACAAATATAGAAACAGAAATAACTGAGGAATTAAGGAAAGAGATTGAGGTAGTAAAGAAAGACATTATTAATGAAACTGTAGAACAAATTGTAATTCCTAAAATTAAGACTATGACTGATGTAGTACATTCGCAACAGGATGCTATAAATGATATGAAACAAAGTCACTTAGAAATAAAGAATGATTTAAAATCAATTTGTGAAGAAATGAAAAAAGGAAAAGAAAATTTGGCTAATGTAAATTATGTGAATGCACTATAAAGGCAAGATGATTTAGATGTAAGTAATGTACAAGATGAGAGTTATTTGAATAATGTACAAAATGTTGACTCACCATACAGAGAAAGAGGTTCACAATCAAACAATGACACAACACACAACACATGCTACACCAACAGCATATTACATGAAATCACACCACCTACATTTGACGAGGAGAAGGTAGACGATCCAAAACTCTTTGTTAAAGAGATGGAAGAGTATTTTAAAGTGAAAAGGATACCAAATGAGCTTAGGATGATGATAGTTAAGAAAAGCTTAAAAAACAAGGCATTGGAATGGCTTAGGCTAACACTAGCTGGTCATGAATCGTATAGCTCATTCAGAAATCTATTCCTATCAAGGTATTGGGGCCCAGCTAAGTAAAACCAAATTAGGGTAGAGCTAGCGACAGGTAGATATGATCCAACCAAAGGGTTATCGCTAGTCGATTATTTTATGAAAGTAGCCAACAAAGGAAAGCTGTTAGACCCTAACCTGTCGGAAGCAGAGCTAATTACCAGCATAACAAGACATTTCCTAGACACAGTGAGAACAGGGTTAATTGTTGCGAGGCCAGTAGATTTTGCAGACATGATAGAATTACTGACAGCCTTCGAAACACAAAATGGTCGGCCTAATGAGCATAGACATAGGAACGGTCACCCAAACTCACCCATCTTAAACCGGAGCACGGCTACGAACAACTAGAATGAGGGAGAAGATAGGGAAGTTTAGGAACATCCTGTTTAAATTACATGGTCGCGACGTAAGGAAGTGGAAAATGATGGTACCAAACTCCTTACAGGACAGGGTTATTTTGGCATTCCATCACTCGATACTTCACTCTGGTACTGAGAGAACAATGCTTGCAATTGAGGAAGTACTGTACATCAAACATCTTGGCAAGAAAGTCAGCAAGTTAATTTCCTCATGCGACCTATGTCAGAAGGCCAAGTCAATTAATGTAAGATACGATGTCGTTCCACAATCCATCGTGAGAAACGAGAAAAATGCATTGGTGTGCATCGACGAACATGGAGAGCTACCAAGGGGGAAAGATGGAAACAGATACATCTTTGTCATGTTTGATGTTTTCACAAAATTCACTAAGATATACCCCATTAGGAACATTAAAACCAGGACTTGCCTAAATAAAATCGTCAAGGACTACATCCCAAAATATGTTGTTGTTAGCTAATGCTGGATTTCTGACAATGAAGTCATTAATCCTCTTGCTCTCCAATATTTTTCACTGATGATATTGAAGAGAGCAATAGCAGTAATAGTAACCGCTTTTTAGAGAGCACCATATTTTTATGTTTTGGCGGTCACATCGCTCTCTCATAACCCCCAGAATGTCTGGAGGACCACACCTGTCGTTGGTTTACGGGTCTCACCGACCCGTATGCATATTTTACTGTTCTTAGTGCACGCTCAAGAGGTTTCTTGTAAGCTATATGCATTAGTTAATTTTGGAATTTTAATAACTGATTAATGTACATACATTCTATATTAGCTAAATGTGTTTGATAATTAATTTCACTGTTATAATCTTAATCAGTATTTACACGAGAGAGTACTGTGCAATATGCTGTTTAAATTAAAATTATAACTTTTGCATGTCTGTTATCATTTGTAAGATCTATGGACAATTCATCATCGTCATCGGCAATGGCAGTATCATTATCATCAGCACTACTTCATCTCCCATTCTGCAATCTAAGTAGTATATTATAACAGGATATGCACCAAAGCATGTTGTAAGTCCAATCTAAAAGCACAGTCTGATTTTTAAAAGAAGATACATGAAATGTC
The DNA here is from genome assembly GCA_030765045.1 of Tenodera sinensis. NCBI lineage: Eukaryota > Metazoa > Arthropoda > Insecta > Mantodea > Mantidae > Tenodera > Tenodera sinensis. The sequence continues at coordinate 85,797,337 of CM060973.1, read as the reverse complement.
AAGTTAGGGGGCCAGAAAAGTAAGACAGGAAGGCCATTGCTATATATAGCAGTATAAACAAAGGTTGCCATATTGGTTACACTGGTGAATCACGCACTCCTCAGTTCAGTTATCACTGGCCGTGTCCAGGAAACTGAGCTTGCTTGGATGTTCAGTTGCATTGTGTGTTGTAAGCCTACTTTATTAACTCATATCAAAATCTTATATATTTAAACAAGCAATTCTTGTATATGTATAAATATATTCTGCGCATCTTGGAAACGGCTCTAACAATGTCAATCAAATTTTGTATTCAAATTGGGTTTTGTTTATTAAGTTTATCTATATATGTGTCATTCCTGAAAAAAATGTGATTTTACACGTAACAGTCACAATTACTCTAAACCTTATTTTGGCCATAATTTCTCTGTTAATGGGCCAATTTCAATAAACAAGCCTGGATATTAAAGGTCTCGTCAAGATCTTTCAGAAAACCTAAAGAAAGTTGACTTAGCTATCTTAGTCTACGCGTAACAGTCACAATTAGTCAAAACCTTATTTTGGCCATAATTTCTCTAACAATTACGATGAAAATTTATATTCATTTAATATTTTGCTTTTCAAGTTTATTTAAATTAGTATCTTCTCAAAAAAAAAAAAAGGAAAAGGAAAGAAAAGCCGAGCAAAGCTCGGTTGCCCAGATACTTTGTATTTATAGAAGCAAGACTAGGTGGAGATAGAGGTAGACCGAGGATCCATGGCCCAAGACAAGTATCGGCTTCCGGTCTGGGTGTTACATTGCACAGCCAAGCTAGAGAACGTACCTGTTCTCTTAGGGAATTCTTTCAATGGGCAGAGGAGAATATGCTTCTTCACAATAAACCTGTTGTAGGGGCTTTCAACTAAGCTTCCTATCAACCAAATGAGGAAATGGACTGTATGTGCTCTTAAAATAAGTAGGTGACTTTCTGGAATCTCTACAGATAAGCAGCTACAGTCAGGTCCATCATGAATTTTAGCACCAAGAGCATCTCCATGTTGCACGACCGGACAGTTTTCAATGAGATGCCATAAGAAGACACATCTGTGGTTTTTAGACCCGAAAGGAGCATTCTACCACACGTAAGCTTCTCTCTTCTCTTAAAGAAGCAAAGCTATTTGAGGGAAGTCTAAGCTTTTTGAGGATAGTCTTCCATGATCTGGAATTTGAGTTCAGAAAAATAAATAAAAATCTGATGTTAGAAAGATCAGATGTTTAGCCTTAGCTTTGCTTTTTAAAAGAAATGCACAACAAGAATTTAAAGGGAATAGTGTGATATAATACATATGCCTGTTCACAAACATATACATCACTTTCAACATATGATCTTGAGATATATAATAGAGATTCAACTGTAAAATTGGTACTCAGAATCACACCTGTGAAAATGTGACAATGCAGTGAATGTATATTAAGAACAAATTAATTTTGTTCTTACAATAGGGCAATATAGGTTACATCTGCATGTTTTGCAACTTGAATGCTTCTTTGTTTGTTCCGAGTATTGAAGGAGTAAAGAGGGAGATATGCGCAATTTGCTACCTACTTCTTGGCACATTGCAGCTCTCCAACTGGACAAGCTGATGGCTGTCAAGTATCTTCTTTTAAAAATAAGACTTAACTTTCGCTCAAATCTTCTACAGGTACATAATTTGCATTTAGTTATCAGGAGTAAAATTACAACATTCAAATATTTCTAAACATTGCCTTCTTCTGATTTTTATAATTTCGTCAGAGAAAAATGTCACTCTTTAAGCAATTTGCTGCTTTTTATATCTACTTCAAAGGAAACACTATTACATCCCAAAATATGGGAATATAAAATCTATACTATCAGATAATGCAACAATGCATAAAAGTAAATTATTCCAGGACACCTTAAGAACATTAGGAATAAAATTATACTATTCCTCAACATATTATCCTCAAGGAAACCCGACAGAAAGAACGATGAGGGATATAAATATATATTTCCGCCTACTTTGCCACAAAGACCACACTTCCTGGACAGAAAAATGCGGGTACATAGAGGAGGTGATTAACCATTCGGTGAACCCCACGACCAAGTTTGCCCCAATCGAATTGATGACCAACACAAAACCCAAGAGATTGACAATTGACATTGACACTACGATGGCTGCTCAAAGGGAATTGACAGAGAAGGAAAAATGTCAATTGGCGTTCAGAAGGTTACAGCAAAAGGCAGAAAAGGGGAGGAACAAGGTAAAAAGATTTATCAGGAAATGGTCCCCACAAATTGGAGAAAAGGTGCTCTTAAGAAGCCACAAAGCATACAAGGCATCTGAGAAAAGATCTGGAAAAATGGAACTACTGTACACTGGACCACTGGTCATAACAAAACAGCTGGGTGACCATACGTATGAGCTACAGAATACGAATGGCAAGTTGGTAGGAAGATACCATAAAAATAAATTAAAACCATACAAAGAAAGGACCAAACAGTCTTTGCCAACAAATATGTAAGGCAGGAATAGTAGAGATGATGGAAAATAACAATTTTTAATGGGTTACTTATAGAAGATTATGTTCAGATTGGAAAATACAACAAAAAAGAAAATCAACATAGTCATTGGCTATATTGACCACAAAGAGCATTGTCAACAAAGACAGATGAGGACACTGATTGTCATTAAAGAAATGAATTATAGCGACGGAAAATAATGTGTTTTTGACATAAGGATGTCAGGGACAAAAATAAAAAGGAATCAATTGTGGTGACAAAGATAAAATATTTTGGCACAAAGATGTCGAGGGTGAATTGAGAAGAAAAATAATACAATTGCAGAATAATTATAAGTATAGAAGTTTTCTCTTATAGAGATAAGAGACAAAGAGGTGACAATTAGAGAAGTAAGAAAAACCATAATCAGAAAAGCAATGCCCATGAATTAAGATGGATATAGCCAATGCTAAGCTTGAAGAAATGTTGAACCAAATAATAATGAATAAGAACCCAATTAAAAAATGGTACCATTAGTAACATCAGAGTTTAAGAACCGACTCAACGACCTGCCTATACATTATGAGCTTACAAGGCAAAGAACTGAATAAAATATTGCCATAAATATGATCATAATCATGAGCTCAAAATTTGTATCCTGTTTTTCTCTCCTCATAACAAGGAACATAAGTCAAAAGCCACACAATAAACCATGATACACTTAAATTATATTTGTGTCAATGTCATATGTGAAATCTTAAGAGTATGTATTGTATAAGAACTGAATATGTGTTGTATAATAACTGAACATATGTTGTATAATAACTTGATATGTTGTATAATAACTGAATGTGTTGTACAATAACTGAATATGTATTGTATAATAACTGAATATGTGATGTATAATAACTGAACATGCATTGTGTAGTAACTGAATGTGTGAAATTTATAAAGACATGCTGTGTCATGCCAAAACAAAAGACAAAGACAAACAGCGAAGAAGGCTGTAAAGAAAAAAAAAAATATTATACAAAGTGATTGCATCAGAGGAGTAGGGAGAAGTATTGTATTGTGTTTCAAGATTGTAAATATAGGTGACAACTTGAAAAACAAAACAAGGGGCATGTGAGACAGAATATTAGAAGACCCCAAAAGAAAATCGTTCATGTGAATGTTTGTTAAAAGTGTAATTTGTTTTTTGATGTTGGTATGATTTGGTTAAATTTCAAAAACGTGTTAAAAATGTTCATTGTTACAAACAACCAAGTTTGCCCAAAGACGTCATAAATCTTTCCATATTTGATTTTAATATATATGTATAAATATTAGAATTATATGTGTTCGATAATAAAAGTAAGGGAGGATGGTTAGGGATCGCTTCCCTAACAAGAAAGAACTATTTGATGGACGCATACGTGGATGTATACGAAAAAGGCGGTGTCACGTGAGGACGCCATAAATGTCCACTCGCGTGTGTGTAAGCGAAGTGAAAGGACATATTTAGGTAGTGTGAACATAGAATTTTCACCAGACTTTCATCAAGCATTGGTTCCACTAAATGAGAAGGTGGAAGCGTTTTAAATCATTTAGAATGGTGCTGAGAGGAATTATTTAATGTAAAGTATCGATGAAGTGTTAATAAAATAATACATTATGGTGAAGAAACATCGTGTGATTTTTCATTCCATCCGTTACCAAGCCTTGAGATCACAAAGATCTCAATAGCACGAAGACACAACAATAATAATTGCAAAAACCGCACCAATTTTAATTACACGGGGTGGGAGGATTAATTTATTAGTTTGTTTTTTGCATTTATTCATAACCCGTTTTGGACACGAAGTATCAAAGTGAAAGGTTGTCCTGATATAGAGCCAGCAGTGTGTATTTGAGCAAGTATGGAGAAGGAGCTAAAAGCCACTGGTTCTGACAAGTGATCAGGACTCGTGGTAGTGCAGCTTGGTAATTTAGACTTGACCCTGCAGAAATGCAGAGGAGGAGAAGGTAGTCTAGGGTGGAGGAGAAAGGCTGGCAGTATTCTCCTTACCTGCATTTGTTACCTACATTGTGCACACAGTCCGTACTACTGAACCAAAACCCCTCCCAGAAGATAGTGGACTAGTCCAACTACTGCGCATAGAGCTAAGCAGGTTCAGGACCATCAAATCATGCTATACTTTCAGCCATTTTAAAATTATTACTTGTAATATTTGATGAGTTTTAGTTCACAATAAATTCCACAGAATAATCACTTTCGAAATGTAGATCCAGTACTATTTCCATTTCTGCAGGTCATTACCACAAATTAATACAGCATACCAAGCAACATTTCTGTGTTAATTGTGTGTATTAGTTTTTTGTAGTTCTTTGTCGTTCTCTGTTCATTCCTGAACTACCCTTTACACGGAAAATTTTTAAAAATTTTTGATGTTCTTGAAAATGACTAACGATTTTGATTTAAATCACATATGTGTAAGATATTTTTATGAAAAATGAAATGTATTGTAACAAAACAGCAAAATTCAAAGTCCAGTTACTTTCCTATCACTTTATTGTCCTCTTAAATTTTACTGCAAATGCACAATTTTCTTCTCATTAATGCAGTTTACAGTCTTCTCTGCTATTATAATTCACAACTGTTCTTCTAATAGTCAAAGTCCTCCTCCACTTTCACTGTCTCTTATTTCTTGACTATTACAATGCAATCACTCGATGACGCATACATACTCACTGACAGGCTGGCCAACTCACTGTCGTAACTATAAACTAACTGTACATGAAGACTTACACAACTAAACAATAACTGCTACTGACTATCCGTGCTGTTTGTGTGGTCCTATGTACAGCGAAGCCGGCTTCACATGACCTTCAAGAGCCCTCCATACACGCATGCAATGATGACTCAATGGAATTAACAAGAAACTTCTGGTGTTATCAGTGTTATCGTGCTGTTACAGTCACGTACACACACAACCGCTCCAGGCCGCACACTCTTGAGTCTCGGACCTCCTCCATCCATTCATTGTTGACCCAATGTCACACTGCTCCCTGCATGATTGCTTGCCATATCTAATGTCAAACTGCATTTTGAATTTTCTGGCTATAGCCTATGTAGCCCTGTTTATTCTGGATGACTTTTGAATAACTCGTGAACCGTAAGAGATAGACAAAATCGTACCATACAAAAAATGTAGATCTCGCTAGAACACACAATATATGTCCTGGTAAATTTTTTTAAGAGTTTCGGAGATATCCTTGTTATTTGTGTGAGCTTTCCAATACTTATACTTTTCTCAAATGGAAGGTCTTTATTCATTTTTTTATATCTTAGCTGTGCAAAGAGAACAGAATCTCAAAGCTTTAAAAGATTTGACTACTGCTCAAGGCCTACTGTATTCTAACATTCCCCTTCTACCTATAAGGAAATAAGCAATCAAATAATTTGTACAAATGTTTATCTCAACTAACAGAAAGAAGTTACAGGAATAAGAGTTTGTAAGAGTGGTTAGTACTAGAGTAGAGAAAGCCATGTGAGTGCAGCACATCAGGTTTTTTTCTTTTAATATCAACACTTCCTCCAAAAAAGATAATAAACAAAATTTATGCCTAGTTTTATGCACTCTAATCGAACCCTCTCCAATTACTTGGTCAGCAAATTGCTAACTGGCTTGCTCCCTTGATGTGCTCCAGTCCATAACCCAATATCTCCATCCAAAACTTGTTCCCTGATTTAGAAATGCTGAATTTCTGTGTGCTTTGATTTTCAATAATATGCTGGGTTTTTGGACAATTTCACGTCACTAGCATTATCAATATAAAATGTAGGTGGCAGTTCTAAGTAATTCAGTTAGCAATCTTTTCAACCAGATCAGTTTCTTCGCTCCTTCACTTGCTGCTGCTACTACTTCTGCTTTGTCATGGAAGGGTTAATGATTTTTGCAAGTGACTGAATCGTGATGTAGTTCCATTGAGTGAAAGTTGCAGCAACACTGGTCATTGAAAATCTCATTCATGTCTTTGTTGCTGGTGTAGCCAGCATCACTGTAGACTTTCAAAGCTTTTTTTTTTTGTAGATGATTTGTAGTCTACTGTGCTCTTCAAGTATCTGAAGGTGCGTTTCATTCAATTCCAATCTTGAGTTGTAGAATTTTCAATGGCTAGAGCTACTGGGAGGGCAAAAAAGGTGTGAATCCCCATTGGTCACCATCGTCCATACATTTTTGGCACCGCTTTAGGAAACTATCCATCACTCGAGGTACTTCACATTGAGAAATGCTGGCAATTTCCTGGCAGATGTTTTGTTTTAATTCTTCCAGAATGTGTGAGTTTGTGTTGTACACATCACGTTTTAAGTTACCCCAGAGATAGAAATCGCCTATTGGTGCTCTGAGAAACCTCTCTGCTGATGGCACACCACACATCAATTCTTTCATCTTGAAGGGGTACTTCATGAACAATACTAGGTTCTGAGTTATAGGGTCAATTTTTTTCGAGTCAACAGTTGACGCCTGTACATACATGAATACAATTTTGCTCCTTCTTTTAAGGAATTAATAGACATTGAGCATGATTTTGCCTTTTTTCAACATGACTCTCCAGCAGCTCATTTGGCCAATCTTTGAAAGTATGTTTCAGGACCAAACGACTATCTCTGGGGTAACTTACAACATAATGTACAAGACAAACCCACACACCCTGGAAGAATTAAAAGAAAATATCCTTCTCATTGCAGCACCCCTGAATATGAACTATTGCAAGTGATGAATAGCTCCCTAAAGAGGTGCCAAAAATGTATAGACAACATTAGTGGCCACTTTCATTATCTCCTTTTATAAAGTAAGTAAAGACTAAAAGTATTTTAAACATTTTGTATGGTTTCATCAGCACCTTCCTATGATAGCAGCAGACAGCAATGAGCGCCGAGGATGGGGATAGGCAAAATACTGCACAGCCTATTCAAACTTTTTGTTTGCTCTCCCAGTACTTTGTTTACTGTGAAAGCAATGTCACATGAGGCTGAAGTCAAATACAGAAGACAGCCTACAGCCTCACAATACAACATTTTGGCTGTAATCTTCTCTCTGACATCACTTTCTTCACGTCCAATTGGAGTAGACTCCATTTGATTCGTCCATTCCAAATCTCTTTAGGATTTTTCTCATATAATCTTGTTGACTCAGTGCTCTATTGATCCTCATTCTTCTGTATTTTCATATTCTACAAATTGCCAAGAGATCTTTGAAATGTTTGTTTCAACAACATGGTGCCTATTTGAGACCATACAGACTCCTTTAGAGTAAACACTCTCGCCCAGTGGCATCTTCAAATCCTTCTGGCTGTTCCACATCTTCTTTGAGTATGCCATTCAGAAAAGCTGTTTTGATATCAAATTGATCAAGTTCCAGATTCTCTGCAGCAGCAACAACTAACAAGGTCCAAGTATCATAACAGCATTGTACAAACTATGCTTTGCTCTCAATACAGTAGAAGCCCGAAATAGTGCAGTCTGAATCACCTTGGATTTGGATTTAATGTAGATAAAAGTATGTTGCCGTTAAAAAATATTGTAGTTAATTATTTTCTTTTCTTATTTTTTTACTTTGAAAGTTGAGATAAAACATTTCACAAACAGGGGTTCTGCAGTATAATTTTCACTACCATTGACATTGATCGCTACATTCCAGAAAAGTAACAGTGCATGGAAACAATAGTGTTTTGTAGTATACTTCTACAAGGATTCAAAACTCTGTCTGCAACGTACAGTATTCTTAAAACTTGGAAAAGTTTAAGTACACTTCTAGTCTGAGTCACGCATTGATGTCAAAATGTCACAGAAGCTGAAAACATTCAGTTGGAGAAAAACTAAACATTATTGACTGTGTGAAAAGGAGAGAAACAAAGGCAAGTTTATCGCATATAATACAGTAAATGGAGAAAAAACGTAGTGCATCAATGCATCAAACAAAACTTACCGATTTTTTTATGACAAAGCAAAATTAGGTTAGTGTAACATATGTATAGTGTAATATAAATCAAGGTCGGTTACAGGAGTGGAATACACTTCCAGCATAACTGGTGAATAATTTTGAAAGTACTGTAACACTGTGTGCTCTTTGACTAGCTGGACCGTCCCGCAACATCAAGGGACCAGGTAAGGACCAGCGCGGTCTCTCCCAGAATTACACGTAAAGGATCAGCAAGTTACGGATACAGAACACTAACTACTGTACTAGCTTGCATTAGGCCCACCTGCATCACACAGAAGTTGAATGCAAACTTCTATGCAAACACATTCCCTATATTTACCTTATATACGAGAGTTTAATACTGGACTGTAATTTATTATTGCGTGCATATTTCCTTCCCCCAACTGCCCAGGATTGATTCTTTGTCCCCTGTAGTGTTACATCTCTATATGCCGTGGTAAGGTTATGATGTGGGGCTAAAGGATGTACCCCAATAACCATGTTACTTTGGACTTCTACTATATTAGAAAGTTTTGTGTATAATATTTAACACTAGTTATTTGTTTAATATAGGGCTACTAGATCTTGCAAACTCCTATCAAGAAGAGCCCTTGATATACAAATGTGCGGATATAATTGAACGAGGACTAACTGTGAAGAATGTAGCCTCTGTATATGGCTCAATCTTAAACTATAATATTAAGGTAGGTGCAAAAGTTAAACTTTCAACTCAATTTATTTTAATCCATAATAACATTTACATGTTAGATACATCAAAAAAGTTAAAACAGAAGATTACATTTTAAATTTCTTTGAAACTATTTAGTTATTTAGTATGGGTGATGTGTCACAAAAATTACAATAGAAGATTACATTAACATTTTTCTTTAAAAATGATGTGCAGTTATGTACATTTTCTAAACAAGGTGTACCTCTAAGAAACATAATCCATTTAACCTATGATTGCAAAAGCTCATCAAGTGAATAATAGCAATTTGTGATTAAGAAGTTCCTAAATATTTCTTGAAGCTTAGATGCTCTTTTTAATTTTTATTGGAGAAGATTTTTGTTATAAAAGTGAGTTCCTTTATGGTGAAAGCTATTCTCAAACAATTTGCTGTTATGAGGAATTATATGTTATTTAGATTTCTTTCTTGTGTCATGATTTTGAATCTCTGAATTAATAATTAATGACCTAGTTGTCGCCAGGCCCTTAACCCTTTCATGCCTGAATTATTTTGCCACTTATGCCGTTCTTCCTCTAATTCGAAACTGGTTTAGATTAGGCGGTCTGGGACACCTTCAGCCTGCTGGCTTGATTAGCCATGATCGTTAAGGCAACACGTAGTGCATTGGCCATGCACTCAAAGCCTGAGGTTGTGAGTTCAAGTCTCGGCAACCGCAGTCAAATGTGCCTGTGGTAAAGGATGGGGAGGGGCCACGTAAAATATTCGGTGTGATGGCACACGTGGATGATGACGGGGTATCATTTGACTGCGGTTGCATGGATTTTGCTTCTTTTCTTATTAAAAAAAAACTACAATATAAATTGTAAAAAAATAATTTTTTACAATTCATAACGTCTCAAATATGTATTTTTAATTGGTGTCAGACAATATAACAAGAATATAGCAGAAAAAAAGTTAAAACTAGAACAAATAGGAAAAAAAGCCTATAGATCTTATAATACACACCAGGCATGAAAGGGTTAAGCCATACACACTGAAGTGGAAATTTTTTCAAATGTTTGGTGATGTATGATGCTGCAGATCCAGCCCAAATGTTGCAGTGATGTATATAACAGGATTTTATATATTATCAATGTAAATGATGCTTATCAGCTTAGTATTAATTAGAGCTAGATGACTCTTATTCTTACATCTTGGGCACGGTACAAATCAGTGTTTAATTTTCGATGGAATACATCGTAAATGAGAATCAAGATCCTGAGCAATGACCAATGAGAATCAGATTCATATACAATGATGTAATGGTACATAGAGGTAAACATACCAGATACACAGCATTTGCTTTAGCGGCTGAGTAAAACTTCAGAAACACCTCAGCCAGGTACCTCAGAACAGGATTTACAAAGAGATACAATTCTATATATACAGGTGTTTAAAAAAGTCCTATATTGCAACTGGAGTTGGCACTGGTCAAAACTAGAATTTATGTCCCTATAAATATATGTCTGTAAACAAATATGTGTTGAGGTATGAACCATTTTTCTTGTGTTGAGTAATTACACCAGACAGTGGGCTTCATCCAGCAAGAACAGTTGTTGGGTAAACTTACATAAACACCAAACAGGAGCTCTGATGATATCTGGCATTTTGTCCTCTGGTAATATCTGCATGTTATTTGGTTACCATGCATTCTTACACATGATTCAGCTCTTCTTCTTGAAGAATCCTGAACTCCTTCGAACACTTGACTGCTCTCCGATTTGGGCACATACATTGGTCACACACTCTTGTAACATATGCACATTATCAATGAGTATGGCATACATCGATGTCTTTAAATATCCGCATAGCGAGAAATCCAATGAATTAAGCTCTAGCAAATGGGGAGGCCATGTTGTTGGACCTCCTCGATCAATCCATCGTCCATTAAATGTTTGGTTTAAGTATTATCACACAGTATGTACAAATTAGGGTGGTGCCCCGTCATGCATTAACCACATGCATTGTCTTTCTACAGACACAATATCCTCCGAAAGCATGGGTAACTCATCACACAGGAATCGGCGATACTTGTTAATCTGTTCAGTAAAATGTATGGTTCTATGAGTCTGTCACCCACAGTTCCTGCCCACACATTGAGACTAAAGCAATTCTGATGCCTCGACCCCTGACTGTTCCACCAAATGCAACTCACACTTAACATGGGTAAAATGACTCATATCTCAACAGGTATTTGTTTCTGGACATATGCTTATAGGAATATTTATTCTAGTTTTGACCAATCCAAGCTCCTGTTGCAATATCAGACACTTTTTTTTAATACCCGGTATTAACATTTTACGAGGGGCGTCTCAAAAGTTGTTGTTGTTGTTTTCTAGTGCCTTGCATCTGGCAATGAAGCCATTAGCATTCGTGCTTTCCAATACTTTTGAACTGTAGTTTCTTCTGATCTTAATGCTTCACAGGTCTTCAAGTGTTCTTCATTCATTTCTGCTGGATCGTTACACAGGACACATATCGGTGAGGCTGAGATACCTATTCTGTAGAGATGACTTGCCAAGCAGTCATGATTTGTCAATAGTCGGAAGGCTGCAACAGCTGTTTTCCTTGGTCTCTGGGGGATTATATCTGGAGCGTCTCAAAAGTAACTTGCACTATTTTTTTAAAAAAATAACAAAACGTTTAAATATTTTAAAAAAGGTATATTTTGAAAGCTACATTCAGTACCTATTTTTCCACATAATTTCCTTGAACCTAAATACATTTTTGATACCGTGGTAACAGTTTTTTTAACCCAATGTCAAAACCACTCTCCTGCCAAACTGGATAGCCATCTTTCCACTTCTTGTTTCAGTTCCTCGTCATTTACAAAGTGCCTTCCCCCAAGATGTTGCTGCAACTCCGGAAAAAGATGGTAATCACTCGGTGCAAGGTCAGGTGCACTAGATCGAAACTGCTCAAACGGGCTTGAGTTTCACGAGCAACGTGCGGGCGAGTGTTATCATGAACCAGAAAAACTGTTTTGCTCAACTTTCCCTTCCTTTTGTTTTGTATGGCTCTTTTGAGTTTTCTCAGCACCTCACAATAGCGAGCAGCTGTCATCGTGGTCCCATGGAGCAGGTAATCGATTAGCAGTACTCCCTTCGAATCCCAGAATATCGTTGTGATGACCTTGACAGCCGATGCAACAACTTTTGCCTTTTTTTGGAGTTGCCTCATCCATTCATTTCCACAACTTGCACACACTTTCCATAGACACAGATCCTTAGAAATAATCCTGTGAAGCGATGCACCGCTTATTTCGATATACGGAGGAAGCTGAAACAAACCTGCATCAAGTGTAAGGCGCTGATCGGTGTTCACGACTGCTCGAATCTCGTCAACAATATCCGGAGCGAGGGAAGTGGAGGGTTGGCCGCTTCATTGCTCATTGTGTGATGTTGTTCTCCCTTCAATGAACGATTGGGGCCAACGAGAAACCATTTGTCTTGACAAAACGTCTTTTCCATAAATACCGCACAACTCGCAATGAATTTCAGCCACACATTTATTTTTTCCCGTCAGAAAACGGATTACAGCGCGAACTTCGCAATCGGTGGTAGGAACGAGTGGAGTCTCCATTGTTACTGCCGTTTTAATGTCCAAACAATAAACTTAGGGGCCTAGGAATTTTAGGTTGCTGCTACTACACCCATACCTATATACCCTGGGACTTTCAGACTTTTTCCACCTACCACGTGGATTTAAAAAAAATTGTGCAAGTTACTTTTGAGACGGCCCTTGTATGATAAATTTGGTCAGAATCCTAAATCCAGCGAAGAACGATTGTAGTGTTAAAGGCAATCATGAGGCATCCTCCTGAGCCAAACTGCATCCCTCAGGTGAACAGGAGCCATGCAGCAAACAAGTTCATAAGATTTATTATGAGGATGTGTTCAGAAAGCAAGTACCGTTTCAAAAAAAAAAAAAAAAAAAAAAAAAAAAAATTGTGAAAATTTTTTCAAGCCAATTTTGTTTTTGTGTGAAAGAGCATACCTTAAACTATTTTTCTACATATTTTCTGCCATTGTTCAAACATTTGTCGTAGCAGGTGATCAGCTTTTCTATAGAAACTTACCACCAGTGATGTTAGCCACGACTCCACAGCATTTTTCACTTCATCGTCAGCAATTCGTCTGAAAGCATTGTCATTGTGGAATGTCTGTTCTGGATTTTTTCATCAACTTTCCTTCCAAATCATCGTTGACAACAGAGGGCTGACCAATCCCAGCCTCATTGTGGACATTTGTGCAATCTTTTTTAAACATTCTAACCCATTTTATCACCGTTCCTTCACTCATCACATCTTCACAGTAAACATCTTTAACTTGGTGATAAATTTTGACTGGTTTCACATTGCTTGCATTCAAAAGTCAAATCGCAGCACAAATCTCACAGTTGGCAGGATCGGTAATGGTCTTAAAACATTTTAAATGCGCACAGCAAACAGAAAACACCATGCAGAGCAACCAAAATGGCATTCAGCTGAGAACCAGTGAACAAGGAAGACAAGTGCACGTGTGTGAAATGTTGACTGCAGCGCTGTGGTGGTGCTACAATGAAACAGTACTTACTTATTGGACGTGCCTCATAATATTTAAATTTTCCTGTACAGAATTCAAGATATTCCTCTAGCAAGTAAAACAGATTTTTTTCAAGAAACTTAATGTAACTCTTACTTTATATTGTATTTCAGGAACTGGAAGAAAGCTGTCTAAAGTTTTTCGTGAATCACAAGTCTGATGTTATGGAGACTGAAGGCTTTAAGAATCTGGATTTAAAGGTACGCGTCGAGTTACTTGAAAAGACTGTGAAATTCGCTGCCTGCAAGCCTTAAATTGTAATACAGCTCAAGTATCCACATTTTGGTGGTACCTGAATGTCTGATTGTATATAATGTGCCTTTTTTTCTGTGATAATGTGCAACCAGCACAGAAAATGGAGACTGCATTATATAAACCATTTTGAGTATATGTTCTGTTGTTGCTAGATATGATGAATGTCTGATGTGATATCTCCTGTGTTAGTCTTCAGAAACAGTCAGGTCTCTTGTAAATGAGTTATTTATGGTGGTATAATATATGTATATAGAGCAGCTGTGCCACTTTCAGGGCCATATTCTTAGATTATGCATTACTTTTTTATGACTAAGGACCGGTATTATAAAGGTGGTTTGACTGGAAGTGTAATTACACCAAACCAAAGATTTAACTGCAGGTGCTGTTTTATAAACTTCTGGTTGAACTGCAATGCAGTGGTGCTGGTATACCTGAAGACTTCTTCATCTTCTTACACCACAACCAAATGTTGTTGGTACATCCGTCAGTTTAGAAAAAAGTGAAAATATTCTGAAATAATGGCCATTCATGATGACAACTAAGTGTAATATTACATTAATGTGATAGGCAACCATTCACAACAAATAGCAGCATTTGCCAATCACCACTGCAACCACCACTGCCACTGCCACCACCACCGCCACCACCAGTGCCACCACTGCCACCACCACCGCCACTGCCACCACCACCAGTGCCACCACTGCCACCACCACCGCCACCACCAGTGCCACCACTGCCACCACCACCAGTGCCACCACTGCCACCACCACCACCACCGCCACCACCAGTGCCACCACTGCCACCACCACCAGTGCCACCACTGCCACCACCACCGCCACCACCAGTGCCACCACTGCCACCACCACCAGTGCCACCACTGCCACCACCACCACCGCCACCACCAGTGCCACCACTGCCACCACCACCAGTGCCACCATTGCCAGCACCACCACTGCCAACGTTTATGTTGGACACTTCCTAACAAGCTGACAATGTCAAAAAAAATAGATTGTCACTTTAAAATTCTTTCATTAATAGCACTTTGAATGTCAATAAATTGAAAACAAAGGTCTTAGGTACACATGTTTACATAACCGTTTCTTTTTCAGTGAGAGGAATCTGTCCACAAACTTAAAAAGTATTTTTAAATCAACCTGTGTATCTCGTTTATTGTATTATTTCATGTAACAGTCAAAACTCTAAAGTTAGCAGCTTTGGATAAATAAAACTGCCCTCTCTATACCAGCCAGGGTTGCCAGCCTTTAAAAGTAAAACTGTCATACTGGCCACTCAAAATTATAGTTTTGGATTCACAATTATCATACATCATAAACCAAATGCTATAACAATAAAAATATCACCATAACATTTATGAAAATATAATGTATTGATGTTTATGTATCTACTTACAAGATTGGTGACCGTAATCAGTATTACAACTTTAGTACTTATGTTTCTTGCACTATTCATCTGAAAGTTCATCTTCCTCAACTGTTGTAGCACATTACAAATTTGTTGTTGAGATAAACTTTATCATCTCCTCGGTGACTTGCAGATCTTCAGATCCACTCCATTCTTTCACAAGCTATCTAGCGCCAATGTGTTTAAAATTTTGGTTTTTATTAAACCCAGTTTAGAAAAAACTCTTTCACAAGAAGTGTTTCTGTGGGTCAATGAAATCACTGATAATGCAAACTCCACTAGTTCTTTGAAATCAGTATTTCCATGAAGGTGACATGTGTTTAACAGCACTCCGGAAACTGTCAGGTTCAGGTATGTTCTTTAATTTACACGGAATATAAATTTTTCTGAGCAGTGCCTTCTTCATTGAGATTATCAGTTCTGGGCACTCTGGTAATAAGAAAATAAAGGGTAAGGGGCTTAGCGGGATATAAGATGGTTGCCATAGAGGGGTGAAGACAGGCCATGAGGGCAAAAATGGTGTCTCTTATTTATAGTTGATTTCATGTTGCTGGTGTGACAAACCAGTGAAAGTGATATTTTTATCATGCATTCAAATTATCGTACACCCCATAATTATCATACAGGTGGGCAACTATGACTATAGACATTCAAATTATCATACACCCCATAATTATCATACAGGTGGGCAACTATGACTACAGACACTCAAATTATCATACACCCCATAATTATCATACAGGTGGGCAACTATGACTACAGACACTCAAATTATCATACACCCCCATAATTATCATACAGGTGGGCAACTTGACTACAGACATTCAAATTATCATACACCCCCATAATTATCATACAGGTGGGCAACTTGACTACAGACACTCAAATTATCATACACCCCCATAATTATCATACAGGTGGGCAACTATGACTACAGACATTCAAATTATCGTACACCCCCATAATTATCATACAGGTGGGCAACTTGACTACAGACATTCAAATTATCATACACCCCATAATTATCATACAGGTGGGCAACTATGACTACAGACATTCAAATTATCGTACACCCCATAATTATCATACAGGTGGGCAACTTGACTACAGACATTCAAATTATCATACACCCCATAATTATCATACAGGTGGGCAACTATGACTACAGACACTCAAATTATCATACACCCCATAATTATCATACAGGTGGGCAACTATGACTACAGACACTCAAATTATCATACACCCCATAATTATCATACAGGTGGGCAACTATGACTACAGACATTCAAATTATCATACACCCCATAATTATCATACAGGTGGGCAACTATGACTACAGACATTCAAATTATCATACACCCCCATAATTATCATACAGGTGGGCAACTATGACTACAGACATTCAAATTATCATACACCCCATAATTATCATACAGGTGGGCAACTATGACTACAGACATTCAAATTATCATACACCCCATAATTATCATACAGGTGGGCAACTATGACTACAGACATTCAAATTATCATACACCCCATAATTATCATACAGGTGGGCAACTATGACTACAGACATTCAAATTATCATACACCCCATAATTATCATACAGGTGGGCAACTATGACTACAGACATTCAAATTATCATACACCCCATAATTATCATACAGGTGGGCAACTATGACTACAGACACTCAAATTATCATACACCCCCATAATTATCATACAGGTGGGCAACTTGACTACAGACATTCAAATTATCATACACCCCCATAATTATCATACAGGTGGGCAACTTGACTACAGACACTCAAATTATCATACACCCCCATAATTATCATACAGGTGGGCAACTATGACTACAGACATTCAAATTATCGTACACCCCCATAATTATCATACAGGTGGGCAACTTGACTACAGACATTCAAATTATCATACACCCCATAATTATCATACAGGTGGGCAACTATGACTACAGACATTCAAATTATCGTACACCCCATAATTATCATACAGGTGGGCAACTTGACTACAGACATTCAAATTATCATACACCCCATAATTATCATACAGGTGGGCAACTATGACTACAGACACTCAAATTATCATACACCCCATAATTATCATACAGGTGGGCAACTATGACTACAGACACTCAAATTATCATACACCCCATAATTATCATACAGGTGGGCAACTATGACTACAGACATTCAAATTATCATACACCCCATAATTATCATACAGGTGGGCAACTATGACTACAGACATTCAAATTATCATACACCCCATAATTATCATACAGGTGGGCAACTATGACTACAGACACTCAAATTATCATACACCCCATAATTATCATACAGGTGGGCAACTTGACTACAGACACTCAAATTATCATACACCCCATAATTATCATACAGGTGGGCAACTATGACTACAGACATTCAAATTATCATACACCCCATAATTATCATACAGGTGGGCAACTATGACTACAGACATTCAAATTATCATACACCCCATAATTATCATACAGGTGGGCAACTATGACTACAGACACTCAAATTATCATACACCCCATAATTATCATACAGGTGGGCAACTTGACTACAGACATTCAAATTATCATACACCCCCATAATTATCATACAGGTGGGCAACTATGACTACAGACATTCAAATTATCATACACCCCATAATTATCATACAGGTGGGCAACTATGACTACAGACATTCAAATTATCATACACCCCATAATTATCATACAGGGGGGCAACTATGACTACAGACATTCAAATTATCATACACCCCATAATTATCATACAGGTGGGCAACTATGACTACAGACACTCAAATTATCATACACCCCCATAATTATCATACAGGTGGGCAACTATGACTACAGACATTCAAATTATCATACACCCCATAATTATCATACAGGTGGGCAACTATGACTACAGACATTCAAATTATCATACACCCCATAATTATCATACAGGTGGGCAACTTGACTACAGACACTCAAATTATCATACACCCCATAATTATCATACAGGTGGGCAACTATGACTACAGACACTCAAATTATCATACACCCCATAATTATCATACAGGTGGGCAACTATGACTACAGACATTCAAATTATCACATACCCCATAATTATCATACAGGTGGGCAACTATGACTACAGACATTCAAATTATCATACACCCCATAATTATCATACAGGTGGGCAACTATGACTACAGACATTCAAATTATCATACACCCCATAATTATCATACAGGGGGGCAACTATGACTACAGACATTCAAATTATCATACACCCCATAATTATCATACAGGTGGGCAACTATGACTACAGACACTCAAATTATCATACACCCCCATAATTATCATACAGGTGGGCAACTATGACTACAGACATTCAAATTATCATACACCCCATAATTATCATACAGGTGGGCAACTATGACTACAGACACTCAAATTATCATACACCCCATAATTATCATACAGGTGGGCAACTATGACTACAGACACTCAAATTATCATACACCCCCATAATTATCATACAGGTGGGCAACTTGACTACAGACATTCAAATTATCACATACCCCATAATTATCATACAGGTGGGCAACTATGACTACAGACACTCAAATTATCATACACCCCATAATTATCATACAGGTGGGCAACTTGACTACAGACACTCAAATTATCATACACCCCATAATTATCATACAGGTGGGCAACTATGACTACAGACACTCAAATTATCATACACCCCCATAATTATCATACAGGTGGGCAACTTGACTACAGACATTCAAATTATCACATACCCCATAATTATCATACAGGTGGGCAACTATGACTACAGACACTCAAATTATCATACACCCCATAATTATCATACAGGTGGGCAACTATGACTACAGACATTCAAATTATCATACACCCCCATAATTATCATACAGGTGGGCAACTATGACTACAGACACTCAAATTATCATACACCCCATAATTATCATACAGGTGGGCAACTATGACTACAGACACTCAAATTATCATACACCCCATAATTATCATACAGGGGGCAACTATGACTACATACATTCAAATTATCATACACCCCCATAATTATCATACAGGTGGGCAACTATGACTACAGACACTCAAATTATCATACACCCCATAATTATCATACAGGTGGGCAACTATGACTACAGACATTCAAATTATCATACACCCCCATAATTATCATACAGGTGGGCAACTATGACTACAGACACTCAAATTATCATACACCCCATAATTATCATACAGGTGGGCAACTATGACTACAGACACTCAAATTATCATACACCCCATAATTATCATACAGGTGGGCAACTATGACTACAGACACTCAAATTATCGTACACCCCATAATTATCATACAGGTGGGCAACTATGACTACAGACACTCAAATTATCATACACCCCCATAATTATCATACAGGTGGGCAACTATGACTACAGACACTCAAATTATCATACACCCCATAATTATCATACAGGTGGGCAACTATGACTACAGACACTCAAATTATCATACACCCCCATAATTATCATACAGGTGGGCAACTATGACTACAGACACTCAAATTATCATACACCCCATAATTATCATACAGGTGGGCAACTATGACTACAGACACTCAAATTATCATACACCCCATAATTATCATACAGGTGGGCAACTATGACTACAGACACTCAAATTATCATACACCCCATAATTATCATACAAGTGGGCAACTATGACTACAGACACTCAAATTATCATACACCCCATAATTATCATACAGGTTGGCAACTATGACTACAGACATTCAAATTATCATACACCCCCATAATTATCATACAGGTGGGCAACTATGACTACAGACATTCAAATTATCACATACCCCATAATTATTGTACAGATTGGCAACCTTGATACCAGCTCCTTTCAAAGGTTATATGGCAATGTAAATAAAGTGGTAAAAATGTACTACTCTACCAGTACCTGGGATTGGAGGTCATGATCACACATTTATAGTGAACCACGTGGTCAATATTGATTTATTTTAGATTAGATTTATTTCATCCATGTTTCAATTACACAAGATATATCACAACTTCAGCAGAACTGTCTACACATGTGTAACAATATATATTTACATGATACACAAATCAAGAATTGCACATCTTTTCATTTCTTTCAATTCCTCATTACATTTAAAGGGACACATCATAATTTAACCTATTTACTTATGTCCATGGTACACAAATAAATTGTTTTATATATATATTTTCCATATTTGAATTCCTCTATACTATAGAATACATTTTCGTTTAAGTATTTTTTATGGTTTTCATCATTTCTTTTGCTTGAGTTTTTTTATTTCATTTGGTAGCTTATTAAATAATTCCCTTTTTATAATTTGTACTGCACAATTATTCAGTGTTCCCCTTAGTGTTGTTCGGTAGTTATCATCATTATTTCTCAAATTGTAAGTGTGTATATTGCAATTCTATTGGAGAGCAAGAGGATTAATGACTTCATTGTCAGAAATCCAGCATTAGCTAACAACATATTACAATTCTTTAGAGTGCATATACAGGGTGGAAGTGAAATAATCAGCTAGACTTAACAGCGAGTTTCTCATATTGTGAATAACAAAAAGCTCTTAAACCAAAAGGCTGGAAAGTTTATAGTTTTCTAGGAAAAAATACTTCCATTAAAAAAATTATCACCTGGCTGAATTATTATTGATTAAAGGTTCCTAATTTATGGCTATATTCATAGGAAATTGAATAAACAACAATCTTTCCCTTTGGCATATTTCAATATATTCAACAATTTTTGTGGAAATTAAATTTAAAAAATCCACAATTTGTTGCTTTTTTAATTGTGTTAAAAGTGGCAACATTGCATCAGCTATGTTTACTTTCTTTCAACATTGCTGTAGTGAATGTTTACTTAAGTGCATGCAATTGTTTTTTGTCAAAGCCACCAGTTAAGACATAACAGTTGGAGGCATGGGGAAAAACAAAACAAACAACACAAGATCTATTTACACAATGGCACGTTTTTCAAGTTCCGAATATCTGGACACGATATTAATTTATGAAGAATGCAGTGCAATTTGTGATCTGCTCAGTAGCTCTATGCTGAAAGATTTTGTAATAGAGTCGTGCCAAGCAGAGATACATTTGTTGCTGTTTGCCAGCCAGTCCATGATACACGTAGTGTAATTCTAAGCTACCATAATTGAGGCCAACAACGATTAAATGCAATCATAAACATGGAAGAGGAAATGTTAAACTTGGTGGATGAAAATCCTGATCGGAGCAGTTGCAATATCACTTGCGAGGTGAGCATGTCACCCTGGACTGTCCTTAAAACTTATAAAGAACAACTATTGTGCCCATATCATATCCAACAAGTGCAATGTTTAATGACATTTACCAACGTGTTGAGTGGCTGCTTCATCAGTTGGCACAAAATCCAGATTTTATAACAAATGTGTCGGTGATGGACGAGACCTGTTTTACATGAAGTGACATCATGAATTTTCACAACACACGCACGTGGGCAGTGGAGAACTACACAGTAGCAAATTTTCAGTATAGGTTCTCGATTAACGTTTGGGCCGGCATAATTGGAGATTATCTTATTGGACCATACATCCTTCCACCGTACTTGACTGGTATAGGGTATCAGCAGTTTTTGAAGTAGCAATTGCCTAACGTGTTGGAGGACGTCCCATTAGACTTACGGAGGAAGATGTAGTTCCTTCATGATGGTGCACCACCACACATCACTGTTGCAGTCGGTTGGCAACTGCCAAGGACCTTCCCGAACTGCTGGATCAGTCATTTGGACCTGAGGCTTGGTCTGCCAGATCGCCAGATTTGAATCCCCTAGATTTTTAGCTCAGGGGTGACATGAAAGATGAAGTGTTTACGGGTGAAATAGAAAATACAAACAAGCTGCATCAGTGCATTTTCTTAGCAGCTGAAGAAATTAGAAACAATCCAGGGCTCTTCACCCGAGTGCGTCAGAATAGGCTAAAAAGATGCAAAGCCTGTGTACAAACCAATGGTGGGCATATGGATCACTTCCTCTAAATGCTTATTTTGGATTCTAAAGTAAGAACAAATTAGAAACTAAAAACTTAACGTATCTTAGTAATGTTGCAGTTCTTTTTGCAAAAAACTGACCCTGGGTTTCAAGTTGTCTCCAACTCATTCTCAAAGCTATCAAACACATTAGTTAACAAAGCTACAATCTTTCATTTTTTTCTGAAAACAAAAAACAAATACTGATATTCAATTTTTATTTACCAATCTCTGAAAACAAAAATTTATAAATACAATCTATAGATGGTAATTCGAAGTTCATAACACGGTTCCTGTTTTTTAAAATAAAATTTTTTTCCCAAACCATTAAATCTATAGGACTACTTAATTGCTTTAATAATTTAACTTCTGGATTAATTTCATGATTAAATGACCAAAAATGATCTGCTACAGCTGATTTATCAGTTTGTTTATATTTAATATTTCTAAAATGTTCTTTTATTCTGGTTTCTAAATGACTTTTAGTTTTACCAATATAAACCTTATCACAATCTAAACAGCTAAATTGATAAATGCCAGATTTTTTATAATTTGGTGTTTTATCTTTTTTAGAAAAATTAATTAAATTTTGTATATTAAATTTATTTTGAGCGACCAAATTTATTCCATATTCTTTATAAATCTTCGTAAATTTTTTATTGGCCCATGGATGGTAAGTAAACTTTATAAAAAACAGGAACCGTGTTATGAACTTTGAATTGTCATCTATAGATTGTATTTATAAATTTTTGTTTTGAGAGATTGGTAAATAAAAATTGAATATCAGTATTTGCTTTTTGTTTACAGAAAAAAATGAAAGATTGCAGCTTTGGTAACGAATTTGTTTGTATAGCTTTGAGAATGAGTTGGAGACAACTTGAAACCCAGGGTCAGTTTTTTGCAAAAAGAACTGCAACATTACTAAGATAAGTGAAATTTTTAGTTTCTAATTTGTTCTTACTTAAGAATCTTGTTGCTTCAATTTTTTATTATTTGCTTATTTTGGATTTAGAGTCTGGAGGCAACTTCAGATAATTTAAATGAATTGCAATGTTTTCCCATACTTCTTAATGCTAATACATGTTAGCGAACAAAGTAATGGTCAGTGTTTGTTTCTAAAGCTACCAGATAAATAATGGTTAGTCCTGAGTGTGGAATTCATTAGACACAAAAAGCAGTATTAATTTTCTTTACCTCTACGCTTCTTGAAATATTTTGATACATTTTATACATACTCATGCTCACAAATCTTATCAGAATTGCAAATTTCACTAACTCAAGGTTTTTGGTGCTCAAAAGCTGCTTGTTAAATCATGTTGGAGTAACTGCTGGTGAAAATGCTTCGTAAACTTCTGCATCATGTTCTACAAATACATTTATGTTATATAAATTCTCTTTTTTAGACCTACTGACATAAAGCACTTTAATTCCATTTTAAAACGGGTATTTTAAAAATTAAATAGAATTGTACATTTCCTGATTGCCCAAACCTGTAAACAAATGCACTTTAATTTTGTTCAAGCATGTTGCAGTGGAGAGTAAATTCACATTATAAATTATACTTTACTAAAGATTTAGCAATTATTAGTACTACATGGTTAAATGCAACACAGATTAATGGTATTAATAATGGAAGAGGTAATTATTATTTATTTATGCCAACAAACTTACTGTTGGTGTTTTTAAACACACAAGCTGTGTGTGGGCAAAGTTTGAGAGGTAGAACTGGAACTTAAAAATTCAATGCCACAACTGGGATTTGAACCACAGACCTTCCGCTTACCGGGCGGCTGCTCTAACCACTGAGCTATTGTGACAAATTGCCAGAATGGCATTAAATTCTCAAACCAGTTGAGATTGAGAATTTAATGCCATTCTGGCAATTTTTCACAATAGCTCAGTGGTTAGAGCAGCCGCCCGGTAAGCGGAAGGTCTGTGGTTCAAATCCCAGTTGTGGCATTGAATTTTTAAGTTCCAGTTCTACCTCTCAAATGGAAGAGGTGTTTCACACATGAGTAACATAAACTTTGAAATGCTGTAAAAGTTGCAGCACATACGTCTGGCAGACAATATTAAAACTGCACATGTGTTCACAAGTGCCGGTGTTGGAAGCAAACTGGCTTTACTATTTATTGTGAAAATGAATGTCCTGTTTGGTTCCTGCTATTCAGTAAACAAACCTAGTAAGTGTAGTTGTGTTTGATTTGTTAATAATGTTGATCTTGCACCATTGTGTCACGGTGTATGTAGTTCCTATACGAGACAGCTTATCAAGAACATGCATGTTATATGTGGATGCAGGCAACTTTCACTAGTTTATTTAACTGTAATGCATTGATGTTCTTAACTTTAGCAACAAACACTTGGGCATCATCAAGCGGAAACAATGTTGGCAGTAATGTTGCTACCAACTGGGTGCATGTGCAGTAAGTAGATTTGGACATACCTTGTATGCATTTTATTTCAAGTGAATTTATGTCTTCCTGGCTGTTTAGAGCGTATTTAAAGTTAGTATTTATATTTCCATCATATTCATGATTTCCTAAAGGATGCAATACCGTAACTGATGTTGAAAATTAGAAAAAATGTTTGTGGTACATAAAGTAAGGAATAACCCAACTACATTTCATTAATTAAAACATAGGTTTGTTAGCTTATCACGGCTTAAGCTCTCAAATAGAACAGGAAACAATTTACCAAATAAAATCTTGAAATTATGCGGAAATGTAGAATTCCAAGTCTTGTTTGCATACAGTGCAGTAAACAGTAACCTCATATTTTCACAGAATTTTCTGGGTCTTCTGCCCTGTGGCAAACCATCTCAATTTGATTCATTTTCACCTTTACTTAAATGATTTTTATAGAGCGTTAGAATAGTTCATTGAGCTGCCGGTAGAAGAAAATTACTTGATCAACAAGTTCTGATATGTTGCCTCGTACTTTTAGCTATAAGCACGATTATCTAGTCAATGGTGCATTTGATTAAGAAAATGTATTTGAATTTTTTGTTCATTTACATACATTTTCTCACCTACTTCAGTCTGATGGATTATTTTACTTCCACCCTACATATGCATGGAACAGTTAAAATATCAGTTTTTAAACAGGCTTCTGCTCATTTGTCTATTTATTTTATCTATTATCCTGATGGCCTTTTTCTGTTGTTTAAATAACTTTCCCATTTCTCTTTGGGCAGTATTCTCTCATAGCCTGATACCATACATGTCAACATTGTCCAGAGTGAGCAAAGTATTGTTTTGCCATTTACTGATTCTTGCATAGCATTTTATCTGTTAGCACTTTTATTGTTAGGTTCAATGCTACAGAGTTATATTCTCTCATGCTACAGACAAAGTGATGTAATATTTCATTACCTTCTCTAACCTTAACTGGCTTGAGCACCCTGAATAAAACTACTAGAGTTATGTTTCTGCTCACAAACTCAAAGCAAGAAGAATAGCGTGGAAACTCGTTTTTCTAAACTTTGGCAAATAGGGATCACTGTTTACACTTTCTGGCACTTTGCATTTGTTGGTGGCTCGTTTTTATTTCAAAGAAGCTATGCCCCTTACGACAAATGTCTCTTCTAGCAAATCATTGCATTCAACTTCCACTAAGTGCATTTCTTTCTGCAAGATTTTCCAGGTGTTGAGAGCACAACCTGTTTTCACTGTCACTGCTTGGCGCTGAACCACCAGTTCAGTCTGCTGATAAATTGACCATGTCCTCAATTACTATGATACTTTCAGCACAACTTGCATACTGTAATCTGTTTTCTACAAACTTTTTAATGGCTTCCCTCTGAAATATTTAACATGTTGAATGAAAGTGGCCATGTTTTAGAGCTTTTCTTAACTGTGTAAGCGCAATATGTAAATGCATACAGTTACTTTTAAGTATGAAACAGAATACATTCAAGATTATTTCACTCTTACATTTATAATGGACTGGTATATTCTAAGATATATTTAAAATAAGATTGTGAACTATATTGTCTTTCCGCAAGGGCTGCAATGCTCGACCAGCCAATAGCATTGCACTTGTGTTTCTGTTTACATTGCCACATTTAGTTACACTGGAGTCAGTATAGTGAACATAAATTTAAACTTACCTTTTTGGCATTTAAAGTCTAATTAGCATAAGTTTCAGTTCATAAATAAATCCCTCGAATATCTAAGAATATGGCCTTTGAATATAGAAGTTATTGAAATATGCTATGATGGGCACAAAGTAAAGTTCAGCTTAGAAATTAAACCATTTTCACAAGTTGCTCAGCTTAAACCCACTAAAGCTATTAATGCTGCAAGTTTGAAATTTGATATGATGTTGACTGAAAATTCTGATAATGAATGCAATAAAAGTTATAAAGATGAGTTCTGATAATCTTTTCAAAGTATGTATTTGAATTACATTTTGTGCAATATGGGACATGCTGTTCCAAAACGTAGTACATTAGATAAATCTAAGATACAAATAAAACCTCTAACTAAATGTATACAGTATAGGCTTTCATGATGCCTGTGTTTCTGTGGATCAATTCCAAGGGCATATGCAAGAGTTTTAATCTCCTGTCATTACAGAGATGATGTTATTGACCTGTGACCTGCATGGTACAACTCTAATTGAGCATATTTATATGCAATTTTAACCCTTTCATTGGCAGCATTGCTTCCAAGCAACATATAAATTTGTTAAGTTTTGAGATACTTTATTGGCTCTTTCTTTTTAATTTGTTGTTATGATAACCTAAATAAAATTCAAGTATTTGCAGCTGTCTTACATTGGGAAAATGTTAAATTTTTTCAATAAAACTGCTTTTTTTTTAGAAAAAAAGAGCAGAATCCATGCAACTGCAGTCAAATATAACCCTGTCAGCTTCCAAGTGTGGCATTACACCAATTATTTTACTTGGGTCCTCCCCTTCCTTTACCACCGGCACATTTGACTGCAGTTGCTGGGATTTGAACTCGCGATATTTGGCTTTAAATGGCTGGCCAGTCCATTGCATATTGCATTAACCATCATGGCTATTTGCTTCGCCTAAGGTGCCTCTGAAAGGGATACAAAAACTGGTTTAGGAATTACAGGAAGAATGGCATATGTACCAAAATGACCTGCCAGTTAAAGGGTTAAGTGGTTCTTTCCATTCACTGCAAGTAAGTTATGGTTGATGAAACCAGCTGATATATGTTTTATTTACTGAAAATAAAACATATGCCCATTTAAGTGCACTTAATATGCTCAGAAGTGAATTGAATTGCTAAATGTTTTATAATTAATGGTTCCTGTTGGTTTGATAGTATTGTAATAATGGAAATTGTTATGTTTAATTATATATTGACTTTTTTAAGACTTATAATCTTTGCTAAAACTATAGCTGTAAGTGAACATTCTGAGAAGTTACATTCTTCTATAGTGTTGTTCATATTGATAGCATTTTATATTTTGTATACTGTATACTGCTAATTAATAAAATATAGTGTTTTTATGAAATAATTTAGTCTTTTGTTTAGGTTAGCTTCAAACACACAATGTGAGGTGCCTAGTATCAGAAGCTGCCAATACCATTTTTTGACGAAATTGAGTTTGGCATTGCTTCTGATAAATTTTACCTCAAGGAATTCAATGCAGCCATGATATGAGCGCAGAACCCGACATCTTGTTAAAATAAGTAGTCAAAGATGAGGCTGAGTGTCAATATCTGTCAAAGCTAGTACCTATATTGACAACTGTAGTTTCAAAGTCTACCAAATCCCTTTTGGCCATTCAGCACTTTCTGTGACTTCCCAGTTAGACAAAGGAAAATGTTGTTGGCTACACATTATGTGAATGTGACTGTCCTAAAAATGCAAGCATAATTTTTCTTATGTCTATCACCACAATAAAGAACACTGATGTTTTAGAAGTGAATGAGTCAATCTATAGACACTTATAGTTCCACTTACACTTATTTTTATCTGGACGCATTTCGAAGACCACAACCTACATATAGCAAAATGCACAACAAATTCCAAAAGCTATTCCAGGATCATAACATCAAGCTAGCCCCTTACAAAAGATTCAACATGAGAAACCTGCTAAACCACCCATTAAAGGGCACAATATCAACAAAATCAAAATTTGGTGTTTATCCGATAAAATGCGAGGATTACTCAAAAATATACATTGGTCAAACTAAAAGAAATCTTAAAATACAACTGAAGGAGAACATTAGAAGCATAACATTCAAACAGATTGACAAATCAGCCATGGCCCATCACTTCTGGTTAACTCAGCACATCATAGAAAAGTACATTAAATTACCAAACACACAAAAATAATAGCAAAACTGATAATTTGGGAGAAAATATATATTATGAAGAATGTTCACATAGCTATGAATTTTGATACACCACAAGCAGACAACATAATGAAGTTTATATCCAGCAACCCAGACAGCAGCACAGTCACTACCACAACAGATGTTTCCTCTTCAACTGCCAGTCGAGAAACTGTTGAGAATGAAGACGCTGGTCTTTGAAATGCGTCTGGACAAAAATAGTGTAAGTGAAACTATAAGTGTCTATAGGTTGACTCATTTACTTCTAAAACATTGGAAAAGTTTCACCATCTGTAGCACTTTGCCTCCATAGTGCAGTTGGTAGCGTGCTTACCTCTGGTATGAAGGACCCAAGTTCGATCCCCAGTACCGTCATGGGATTTTTCCCCTGCTGGGAGGTCTGGTACGGGGTGCACTCAGCCTCGTTAAATCCCTGAGGTACCAGTTGAGCTGCTATCCTAATAGAAAGGTAGCATCCCTAAAAGGTCAAGAGGTCGCCTTACAGTCAGGGGAGTCGGTGTGCTGACCCCCGGGACCCCCAACCTGCACTCCTCCGTGGGCTTGGCCGCGGCTGGAGGACGCAGCAGCCGGGCGATGAGGGTAACTTCCGCATAGGGGAGATGCCCTAGGGATTATTGGGATTAATAAGTGGAATAATGAACACTGAGTTTAAAGAAAAAACAGTGATTATGTATTTTGCAGATGGGAGGGGTGGGTTTATACAAACAGTCAGTGTACAAAAAGAAATTAAATATAATAAATAAAATAAAAAAGAAAGAAAAACAGGAAAAATAAACACCATACTGATTACTGTGCTAGGAAGGCGGCTTGTAATTGATTCTCCTGAACAAGTTGATTGTGTACAAATAATACTTTTGATCCAATGGTTGAACGTTCTTTCATTCCACTAGATCGGATGTTCGGCATAATTGAAAAAGATACTAATTCTTCAGCTGGAAGAGGATGAAGAAATTACCCAAAGCTGTGCAACAGTATTCAGAGTAACTAATATTGGATAGTCCCTACATTTTCCCAGTTAGAATCACCGCGGCGGAGGCTGGCTCGGCTCGGTTCCTCTCCCACTTCTTGGGTTCGTAATCCCAAGGGGAGAGGGTGCGGGATGCGGAAACCGGGGCCCCCTGTGAGACATGTACCATCCAGTGGGGTGCCCGGAAACTAGTACAGTCCGGGGGACGAGGTTTCCAGAGTGCATTCTTTCCCCTGCCGTGCTGCTGCTGCGACGCTCGCCGACGCTTCCAACCCTGAAAGAAATCTAAAGGGATGAAGGATGAAATGAAATGATTAATGTCACAAATGGAGGGACAGGAAATTTGGTGGATATGGATACCCTTCCTGGCTTCTGCTCCCGGAAAAAAAAAAAGAAAGAAATCCCATGGGTCAGGAAAGTCTGCCGCGGAGATCAAACCCGCGATCTCCCGAATGTGAGTCACAGACGTTACACCTGAGCCATGCCGCATGGAATTTGAAAGCCAACATATAGCGATCGGCTTTTTAAAGATTTGACTATCACAACCTCCTGTCTTAAATTGATAACGATGTGTAGAAAAAATATAAAAAATATCTGATGTGTTGCACTCGCATGACTTTCTCTACTCTTTTGCTAACCATTTTTACAAACTCTTATTCCTATATCATCTTCGTGTTAGTTGACATAAACATTTGCAGAAATTATTACTTACTTCGTTGTAGGTGCAAAGGGAATATGGGAATACAGTAGGCTTTGAGCGATAGCAAAATCTTTTAAGAGCTGGTCGCTACATGAAGGTTTTGAAATTCTATTCTCTTTGCACGGCTAAGATATAAAAATGAATAATGATTTTCCATTTGACGAAAGTAAGTATTCCAAAACTCACACAAATAACAAGGAATACCTCCGAAATGGGTCACTGCACAAAAGATTCATTTGGACATAAATTTGTTTTAACAAGATCTACAGTTTTTGTATGGTAAAATTCGTCTATCTCTTACGGTTTACCAGTTATGCAAAATTCGTCAAGAGTAAACAGGCCTACGTGGGCTTTAGCCAGAAAATTCAAGATGTACATTTCATTTCCGTAAAGATATCTTAAACATGTGGCATTTTAATTGAAATCGTTCGAGCCATTTTCGAGAAAATAAAGAGTTTTCGAAAAAATTTTCATGTAAAGAGTAGTGGACTTTTCTAAAAAGAATTCGTGTCACATCCTTAAAAGATATTAAACTTAAACACCAACTTTGGTTTTTAACCGGTTTTTCGTTTTTGAGTTATGCTGTTTACAGACACACACACACACATACGGACCTTTTTCTAAAAATGCTTGTGTTTGTATTCATGGGACTTCAAAATCTATATTTCTGGTGAAATCTCGACATCGAATTTTTGGATGGAATACAAAACTTCCCGTTCTTAATATACGCAGTAGAGAAAGTAATAAACCATGATGGATGTGCAAACTATTGTTATGAAAGTTTATTTTTCTATTTACTTCATTTTAAGCGAGATAAACCGTTGTAGAAATAGCTACATGACACATCAGGGATACAAAGTCAACAGCGACAGTCAAATGCATATCTAATAAGCGCACGCTATATCCTAACCTTAAAATTCCAGTCCTTCCATGCAATCGCGAGAAACAAGTGGAATTTTAAGGTTAGGATATAGCGTCCGGTTATTAGACATTTGACTATCGCTGCTGACTGTACCCCCGTCGTATCGTGTAGTTATTTCTGCAACGGTTTATCTGGCTTTTCGAACCATTAATAACGGATATCTCGAAAACTTATATGTTTTTGAAGAATGTTTTCGTCTATCGCTTAACGTCTGCCAGTTGTAGAAGATTATATAAAATTCCCTCCAATGAAAAGGACTTCACAGGCTGTTCCCAGAAAATTCAAGATATGCCTTTTATTGGTTAAGGTTTTTATTAGTAGTGATTTATACGTAATTTATACAGTTCTTTGAGACATCAAGAGGAAATGTTAAATTAGGTAATTTCCCACTCAAATGCTTGTTTTAAAGCCACTTAAATCATACCCATATGAAACAGGAATAAAAGTTAATCAAAATAAAAATTAGTTGTGCACACTCTGTCCTCGAGGTCGCGTGTTCGAACTCGGCGGAGGGTAAATGATATTTTTTCGGACGTAAAAATCCATATCATGCCTTCCTTTGGAAGGAAAGTAAACCCGTTGTAGATTTACGGCACGTAAAAGGAACTCAAGCCCAGTAAAGAGGCCTCTGAGCAAAACTCGAGCGATCGTTCACGCCCAGTACAGAATGGGACGCTAAGAACCACAGCAGCTAAAAGAGCGTTCATTAAGAAAAATTTCTAAACCCACTGCTAGCAATCTAACTTAAGGGGACACTCTGAAGGGCCAAAATGCTATTCGTTTTGAAGAAGTATTGTGTTCAACATGTCCAGAATATGGCCATTAAATATTGTGTGTCAAATCCACCTGGGAATTGGTGTATTTCAAATTTATTTAGACGCTTGCAATGACATGTGGGTGTGGCAAATCTGTCAGATTTGAGTTCAGTTATAGCTAAGCCTCGGTCCATCTCTGCTTTTAGGTTTCATTGAGACATTTGTATTTAAAATATAGATGTTGGCTGCTCTTGTTGCACAAGTGCTGCTATCGGTTGGCAAAAAAAAAAAACACCTAACAAATGAATAATGTTGTTTACAAAAGAGTGTGTGTAGTTGATTTGTTGTGTCACTTGTGTCTTTAACAAATATAATGGACAAAGTGTGGAGTGGAAAGATAATAAAGAAAAACTAAGCTAAACTTTTAGCTGAAAAAGATGGAGACATTCTACAGCAGGTAAAACTGGAAGAATCTTATGCTAATAACTACAGTGTCCTGTGTACAGAGACAGATTACCCTTTTGTTGACAGTAGTGTTTTGAAGAGTGTTATGTAGTGAATGTAAAGAAGAATGTGTTACTGTGAATTTGAGAGTTCTATGTTTTTTCCCAAAGAGTGCGGGTGGGAAATAGACTATCGTCCCCTACCGAAGTAACCTCAGGTGTCCCCCAGGGTAGCGTGATCGGGCCGTTGCTTTTCTTAGCATATGTAAATGATTTATGGAAAGGGATAACATCACAAATTCGGCTATTTGCGGATGATTGTATAATCTATAGAAATATCAAGACCGAAGGTGACGTTAATAACTTACAAGAAGATTTAAACAAAATTCAACTCTGGGCGCAATCCAATCAAATGGAGATAAATCCAAGTAAATGTAAAACAATTATATTTTCAAGGACAAGAACAGAAGAAAATGTGATGTATAAATTAGATAACAAGAGAATACCCAGGGTAAGTAGCACTAGATATCTAGGTGTAATAATAAATGAAAGATTGGAATGGGGGGAACATGTAAACTCGGTCACTGGAAAAGCCTGCAAAGCATTGCACTTTGTAATGAGAATATTAAAACGCAGCAATGGGAAATCGCGAAATTTAGCTTATACATCCTTAGTCCGACCAATATTAGAATATAGTGCAGCATGCTGGGATCCATATCGGGTTGGTCAAAAACAAGCACTCGAGAGAGTTCAAAAACGAGCAGCTAAATTTGTTGATAGAGGAAAGCGATTTGAAAACCCTACAGGCACTGCTACCTCCTGGGAATCATTGGAGAAACGTAGAAAACGGGCAAGGCTATGTGCAATTTTTAGAGCATATAAGGGGGAACCTGCATGGAAAGATATAACAAAGCGGTTGTTGACACCATCATATAGGGGAAGGAATGATCACTCTAAAAAAATAAGAAATAGGGAACAGAAAACTGATATAGGTAAATTTTCCTTTACCAATAGAACAATTAATGACTGGAACAATTTGACTGCAGAGTTACTGGAGACTTTGCCTCCAAATGTAAATAATTTCAAAGAGAGGTTAAAAAGAAATCCTGTATAGTTACCATAGTGCATGAAAGGATTGTATATATGTTGTAAGGAATTGTATATTATATTGTAAGGAGTTGTATATTATATTGTAAAGAATTGTATATCATATTGTAAAGAATTGTATATTATATTGACAGCGCTGCCACCGGGCCATGCTCTAAGCAGTGAAATAAAGTATCTATCTATCTATTTCAGTGAAGTGCCAAGACTGTGAATATGTATGTGAAAATCAATATTTCCAATAACTGTTTCAAAACTTTAAATAGCTTTTTCTCCATATAACAATTTTTGTACTTTTGCGTAAATGTTTTTGCAGTCAATATTGATAGATAAAAGCTGAAATTTTCAGGACACATAGAATACAACTTGTCAAAGAAAACTGCATTGGTTTGAGAGTTAGAATCGAAACTGAAAAAATCAATGTCACAGCTGGGATTAGAATCACAAACGCTCCGCTTACCAGGCTGGTGACACAATCACTAGGCTACTGTGACAACCTGCTAGAATGTCTGAATTCTCCAACCGATTCGTTTGTTGGCATAAATAAATAACTGCATTGGTTTGTCGTTTACACTCATATATACAATTATTTTTTTTCTTTGTAATTATTAGTAATATTTCTTTTTATTCTGTTATAAATAAAAAAGATATATTTTATTAAAAATAAATTAATATTTTGGGAAACATCTGCAATTTTATTGTATAAGCATAGAAAAACATACCAAATTTTAGGCCTTTTTTACTTTCTCTACTACGTATAGTAAAGTATTGTATTCCAACCAAAAATTCGATGTCGAGATTTCACCGTAAATATGTTTTGAAGTCCCCTGATCCAAAGAAAGCATTTTTAGAGAAAAGTTCGTATGTGTATCTGTCTGTGTGTCTGTGGACAGCTGAACTCCAAAACGAAAGGTCGGTTAAAAACCTAAGTTGGTCTTAAGGATGCGACACGAAGATTTTGAAGAAAATAGCCCCACCCTAAACTACCCTTTACATGGAAAATTTTGATTTTCTTGAAAATGGCTCAAACGATTTTGATTAAAATGTCATATGTTTGAGATATTTTTATGACAAATGAAATGTATATCTTGAATTTTCTGGCTATAGCCCCTGTAATCGTATTTACTCTGGACGACTTTTGCATAACTGGTAAACCGTTAGAGATACACCAAATCATACTATACAACAAATGTAGATCTTGCTAAAATACACAATTTATGTCTAAATAAATTGTAGAGTGAACCATTTCGGAGATATTCCTTGTTATGTGTGTGAGTTTCGGAAAACTTAGAACTTTCGTGAAATGGAACATTGTAGTTCATTTTTTTATATGTTAAGTGTGCAAGGAGAACGCAATCTCAAAGCTTTAAAAGATTTGACTATCGCACTAAGCCTATGTTATTCTAATATTCCCCTTGTACATACAAGGAAATAAGCAATAAGATAATTTGTACAAATGTTTATCTTAACTAATACGAAGAAGATATAGGAATAAGAGTTTGTAAGAATAGTTAGTACTATAGTAGAGAAAGTCATGTGAGTTTGACACATCAGATTTGTTAAAATTATAACACAATACGTAATTTTTAATTACAAAAGTATTTAATCTAGAGCAATGGAACTTGTACCATCAATATATAATTACAGGTGCAATTTAACCTAAAAAATTCATTAAAGTTAGTTGATTAGGGAAGAAAGTCCATTTGATACCAGAGTGTTTCATTAAGGTTTAGCTCGTAACGAGATCAAATACATCCGCAAATGTCAGTGCTAAATGAACATTCATGTAGTGACGTCACGGAAACTGCATGCTGGTCTGTATGATGCTATGAAACACACAGCAACAGTAACGTTCTGAAGCAAAGCTGCAGATTTCCGTTCGTTTTGTGAGCCGAAATGCACCACTGTAAGCAAGGAAAGATACTTTATCCTATATGCCAAAGGGAAGATGGAAAGGGTCATCGTATTCGATGCATAAGGAATGAGAACGTCTGCATAGGAAAGGGACTTTTGAATACCACGTTTTCCAACATTGAAAGTAATAGAAAGAAGGCAGAGAGATATTTGAATTTTAAATAATGTCGAAGACCGAGGTCTTTTCCTCTGGGCTTACTTCCAAAAGAACTGTCCACATTTTGAAAGAAAGAAAGATAAAAAAATGAGCATCATCTCTTTGGAGTTTGGATATATGGTCCACTGATGTATTTAGTTCAGCAACAAACATTGGTATAAGAAAGCGTATTACATATCTCACGCGTAGTCTGGGAAACAAACAAATAAATCACGTTTTATTTAATCGGTACTAATACACAGTGGTTTAAAAATACATTTACCAAGTTACACTGAAACAAGAAACAATCTGATGTGTTGCACTCACATGACTTTCTCTACTCTTGTACTAACCATTTTTACAAACTCTTATTCCTATATCTTCTTCATGTTAGTTGAGATAAACATTTGTACAAATTATCTTATTGCTTATTTCCTTGTAGGTGCAAGGGGAATATGGGAATACAGTAGGCTTTGTGCGATAGTCAAATGTTTTAGAGCTTTGAGATTCCGTTCTCTTTGCATCGCTAATATATAAAAAATGAATAACGATATTTCATTTGACAGAAGTATGTTCTCCAAAACCCACACAAGTATCAAGGCATATCTTCGAAATGGTTCATTCTACAAAAAAATTATTTGGACATAAACTGTGTGTTTTAGCAAGACCTACATTTTTTGTAGAGACTCAGGGGTCTCCGTCTAGGGGATATGTGAATAGCGACCACAAGGTACCCAAGCTGAGCAGAACATTACTTCCACTTACTGGTGTTTTGCTCCTCACTGTAACTTTTCTATCTGACCTTACCTTGGTCATCTCTTGTTCTCTTCCGACCCCGATGCTATTAGGGTTCCTGAAGGCTAGGGAGTCTTTATTTTTCCAACCTCTCCATTTCTCTATAAAATCTTAACCCCTAACATGCTGACCTGTCATGCCATGTAATACGTCCTCTGATTGGTAATCAGAGGATATGGTCGGTGAATTTATTTTGATAACTCTCCCGGTCAGGTCGGTGAGACCTGTAAACCAACGACAGGTGTGGTCCTCCAGACATTCTGGGGGTTGTGAGAGAGCGATGTGACCGCCAAAACATAAAAATATTGTGCTCTCTAAAAAGCGGTTACTATTACTGCTATTGCTCTCTTCAATATCATCAGTGAAAAATATTGGAGAGCAAGAGGATTAATGACTTCATTGTCAGAAATCCAGCATTAGCTAACAACAAATAACAACATTTTTGTGTAGTAAGATTTGGTGTATCTCTTACGGCTTACCAGTTATGCAAAATACATCCATAGTAAATAGGACTACATGGGTTATAGCCAGAAAATTCAAGATAGTTATACATTTCATTTGCCATAAAAATATCTCAAACATATGACATTTTAATCAAAATCGTTAGAGCCATTTTCAAGAAAATCAAGATTTTTGAAAGATTTTCCATGTAAAGGGTAGTTTAGGGTGAGGCAATTTTCTTCAAAATCTGCGTGTCGCGTCCTTGAAAGACATTAAACTGAAATACCAACTTTGGTTTTTAAGTGACTTTTCGCTTTTGAGTTATTCTGTCCACAGACTGACACACACACACAGACACACACGCGCACGAACCTTTTTCTAAAAAAGCGTTTTTTGGACACTGGGGGCCTCTGGACATCGAATTTTTGGGTGGAATACAATACTTTACTATACGTAGTAGAGAAAGTAAAAAATGTTCATACAAACATTTGTCCAAAATGCTTTGTTTTCGCGTTCTTAATTTGTTAAAGAAAGTTTACGTTCAGTGGTTTCCCAGGTCCAACCCAATAGCTTCGTTTTCCTATGCACTATTCATAGAAGACCGTGACTTAGTGTATCTCACACAGATGGTGATATATTGCCATGGATACTTGTTTATATTTGTTCACAAAACGAATTTAGTAAAGTGCACTGTTGGGATCTTACGGGATCTCGCAATGGGTGAACTACTGACAGTTGCAATACAGGGCTAGAGGCGTGGCGCTGTAATTAGAACAAGGAAAAGTGGGGGAGAGGGTAGATACACCTGGTCTCTTAGAAAAGCTATGTTTTAATTTTCTTTAGACTTATCTCCGGGTTATTAATACCTATTATTATGCGGCGCCGTGGCCGAGCGGTTAGTGCGCTCGCCTGCCACCTAGGCGGCCCGGGTTCGATCCCAAGGACCCGCATGTGGTATTCGTGGTGGACGAAGCGGCGTCTGGGCGGGTTTTCTCCGGGTTCTCCGGTTTCCCCCGCTATCTCATTCCACCGGTGCTCCATCTTCATTCCATGTATCATCAGTGTCACCGACTGCGGTGCCGTAGTAGTAAAAGCGGGCGTTAAACACAACACACACAATACCTATTATGGAAAATATTGCAAATATTGCTTGAAATAAGTAGCATTTATTGGGTTAAACGATTCTGTGTTATACGAAAAACTCTAACTTTGCCCTTACAGTAACAAACACATAAAACTTTACAGTAAACATAATGCAAACATGTTTGTCTATTACATTATGCTACAGTTTCTGCTTTGCACAGTTTCTGAAATTTGTCGAACTGTGTTACCAGTTTGTCACAGAGCAATAATCCGGCCACGTGTAGTTTCTGATGTTTGCGACGTGCTGAAAATCAAGCAACAATTGAGTAACGATTTGGTGAGCCGTCAGAAATAATCAACACTTCCCTTTGATGCCGACGTGTCATTGGTTATCACTAGAGGGCGAAAATTTGTGCGAAAAGCCACAAGTTTAGTGCACATGGGTTCTGCTGTTGCTACTCTCGCACGTACACAGCTGCAGGTGTCTATTGATGCGCGTGCATATACGACGGCTGCGCAATGCCGCTTACGTCATTCACTCTCCGTGCCCAAATAATCTGTATCGCATGTGACCGCACGCGGCTCCTCGCTCTATATAACTATGTCTAGCCAATAGCATGAACACCGCTGTCATTAGAGAGGGGTAAAGAGAGGGAAAGAAGAGAAAGCTACGAAGGCCTCGTTAAATAATCATGATACCCTTGCATTTTACTAAATTGCTTTCTGTAGTAAGTTAACTGAAAGTGTACTGAGCGAGATGGTAACACGTGAGGCTGGCATTCGGTAGGTCGTGGGTTCGATCCCTGCGGCTGTCCTACCTACCATGGTTTTTTTCGGGGGTTTTTGCGCAAATTATGGGTAGTTTGCTTTCATCCCCCGAATTTTCTCTCCCTCCATTTCATTTTTCTAATCGTTTCATTCATTCTTTCACTGTTTGTATTTCATAGAGAACCCATATAAAAACAAAAGCCGGTTACGTTTTAGATAGCAATGACGTAACAGTTTAGCTCTGAACAAGTAATTTTAGTTGTGGCTTACGCTTTTCTCTCTAGAAATACAAAAATTATTAGATTTTTATTGCTTAATTAGTTTATTTTCATCAACATCGCAAGACTAAAGATATGTATTAAAAGTGTTCATTATGTTTATCTTAATCAACTCTTCAGTCTAAAAGTCCGTCTCAGCTTGATGGGCATAATCCATTTGTGACAACACATCCTGGAGTTTCCTTTGTTTATTTTCAAGGATTCCTTGTAAAATTCGGGTAAACTGAGTGGACCGCAAGGGACAGATCTGGGAAATTGACTGTAGTGCTGAGAAAGCTGAAAGTTGCAGTTATTCTCTTCAAATTTGAAGCTGATAGAGTCTGCAAAATGAATGAGCCTATTGTTGTAGACTACCTTTTCACTATAATTGCCTGCAAACTTTCCACATCCTTGAAATCTTCTCTCTGCATCATAGTGGCAATGAAAGGTACTTCAGCAGACGATTTGGTTATAACATCAGCCCAGTCACTTGGATTGTAAATGCTCCTGCTTGTTCGGGCATGTTGGTCTATTCGTCACAATCACAGCAGCAGGATAAGTTAGTAATATATATAGCTATAGTTAATTTTATTTACTGTATATTTCTTGATTCCCTAAGAAAAAATCTATGCTATATGAGGTCAAGTTGTTATTCTGAAATGCTTACATCTCTTGTTCGTTCATTTTCTGAGTCTAATCCACTTTCAGAGTTAAAGTAGAATCCATTAGCAGCTAAGTCATTTTCATCTTCATCACTTCCAGCAGATATTCCTGCAAGTTTATCATTATTTACAGGTGAAAGCCAAGTTTTTTCACTGTAACCATAACGTGTGGCTTGTTATTGTGTTTCAGGAAAATATGAACTTAAAGAACGGAGAGAACAATACCTCCTTATAATTCTGAATGCAACTGGCAGATGCAAGCAAGTTATGACTTTTTAGAAACATATGTTGGTGGAGTGTAGAATTTCACCAAAATGTTGATTTGTCTCGATGTGTGGCTTGTGACTATCTCTGACGCAATGCCTCAATTGTATAAAGCGAGAAAATTGCTGACATAAATCAGTGAACCGATATTTTATAATTAGCAACTGAAAAGTTTACTTTTCGCAATGGTCGTATACGCTTTTGTCTTTTCCAGAGAGATTAACTTTCCTGTACTGCATAGTTAACTCATA
Organism: Tenodera sinensis; assembly: GCA_030765045.1. Taxonomy (NCBI): domain Eukaryota; kingdom Metazoa; phylum Arthropoda; class Insecta; order Mantodea; family Mantidae; genus Tenodera; species Tenodera sinensis. The sequence goes on along the minus strand of CM060973.1, from coordinate 85,756,938 downwards.
TAAAAACAAAAGCCGGTTACATTTGATTCCAAGCAATATGCATAGTCATGACGTAACACTTAGCAAACAGAAGACAGAGCTTAACAAGCGACAGTCAATGACGGTGCTGTTTTTAACCGCGGAAATCGTATGTTATATCTTTAATTGCATGTATCAAATATTGCAGGTGTGTATGTGTAGTGAAGCAGCGTCAAAACTTTTGATAGCCGTTATATAGATGTACATATGCATTGAAGCTTCTGGATCCCAACATCTTGTAAGTTTTCCTTCATTTCCTTTATACTTATGTTGTAATCAAGTTGTTAGCAGGACATGCTAAATAATCATATAATGAATAAAAATCAGGCGGGATGGCTCTGGCAGTAACGTGTATGTTAAGAATATGTGCGTTATGTGAAAACTATGTAGCTTTTATGTTATTAAATAACTATGGGATCACAGAGAAAATTTTAACCAACGTAATTATCTTAAAAGTTACTCGACCATACAAACGATGATTGTTCCACAGCCAAAGGATATTTATGCGAGTAAGCTATGCAGCCTTTCAAGACTGTCAGGGAGAGGTTAAGGCAGTCAGACGTTCTATCGATGTTTCGCAGCTGTTTGTGTGAATACGAGGGGATTGGGAGATTTTTCATCCTGTATTAGGAATAGCCGGGGCTATACGAAGAGGTAAGGGGAAGAATTCATCATAAAAATCTCCAATATCTTGTACAATAATTTCATAAAGAAGGAAGGGAGGTAAATAAAACAAATTGTCATACTAGTCTGTGGCGCGGTGTTAGTGTATCTGCCTCACATTCAAGAGGTGCCGAGTTTGAATCTCGGTTAGAGGTTAGAGTTTTTTCCCCTGAGGTTATCATAATATCAATATCATAACCATAAACTCCACTCGTATCCTTCCAGTTCGGAAGTAGCACTCAACCATGCAAATTCTGTGGTCACTTCCGTCTCGCGCACAAAATGTCTCAGTGAAAAACAATTGTGCACCGCCACAGTACCTTAACCTGTTTATGAGGTCGAAAACGCATGCAGTTCGACGTTCACTTGCGTACTTCCCCTTTGGAAAAGGGTCTCACTGAAGTAATAACTGGAGTCGTCTTCAGTGTTCTAGGAGTAATACGCTAGCTCGCGCGTGCGCAGTTCACGCTACTGAGGGGAAACGCTTCAGTCCTCCCCTTTGTTCAGTGGCAAACTATGTAAATCGCTTTTGCACTGTATACGTTTGTTTGTGTGCTAAATGTAAAAAAAATTTAATGTTATTTGTTATTTCTTTCCTATGAGATGCATTTTATTTACTTTTTGTCATGACGATTGCAAGCGTTTTGATTTCACTAACGCCTCAATGTCTGGGAATAAAAACTTTGTATATAACCGAAGTAACGCACCTAAATGCTTGTCAGTTAATGTAGACCTTATATTACTTTTTATTAAACTCATTTTGTCAAAAGTTTGTTCATACAAGTATGTTGTACCGAAAATTGCCATTAGGTGGGCTGCAAAGCGGCGTATTTTTGGGAAACTTTCACTTGTTAATTGCCTGTGGAAATCAGAGTTTATATTTGTTGCATTTCGATCAGTAACTTAGTTTCTAAATGCTCTAATTCATCTTGCACACCAAACGATGATGATAATGAACGTAAAGTGAAAGGGTGTTAGTAGACAGATTTCATTTCTCATATTTTTTTTAGATCAGACAATTTGGATTCAAATGTTCGTGTAGGATTTTTCTGTAGCCAACTAATGGATTTATAATCTTTAAGTACTATGCACGGGAAATAATACATATCTCCGACGGATAGTTGTTAAATTTGCTATAAATGTATATACTCTTGCGGTTAATGAAACATTTAATTACAAAATAATCATTTTCCAACATGGAAATGTCCTCGTATTGACGTCCTATTCCCTGTTTAGTGCTGTAGCGCTGCTCTATGCTCAGAAAACGTCAATCAGATGTCATACTGTCGCAGCGGTGGGAGAGATGACGTCACCGAGCGTGACACGAAGAGCCACACTTGCGCACCCGTGTGCTAGCCTCTAGTTCCCAAGATCGCGGGTTCGGGATGGATTTTGTAGGCGTAAAAATCCTTCCTTTGGAAGGGAAGTAAAGCCGGTGATCCCGTACGTAGATTTACGGCACGTAAAAGAAGCTCAAAGCTGATAAGGAGGCTTCTGAGCAAAATTAAGCGGTCTATCACGTCCGATCTATAATGGGACTTTGAGACCCACAGCAGTTAAAGAACATCTACAAGTAAAAACTCAATTTCAATTTTCAATTGAACTGACAATGTCATTCATTTAAACTGACTGGCAGTAAAAGCCGAATACATTTGAAAACTGAATGAACAATATATGTATATGTGTAATGGGTATAGATAATGATGCTGGAGTTACACAACTTCGTGAAAATAATTTCTCCACTCGTATTTTGGCTCCACAATAAGCACAGTCAAAATACAAAAATACTGAGCAGATACCAATTGCATATTTTTCTGTAGTGCTCTAGCTCCAGCCTTTGTAATAAAAAGGGATCCTAAAATGACACTTTTACAGACCTTTAGGGCGAGGCTACATACCAAAGGGAGCAAAAAAAGTACTAATGGCTTCCATCATAGCCTTAGAGCTTTACGACTTTAAATTTGACCAATTTGGAAGGAGAGAGGAAAAGCTCTTGACCCTTGGGGATGAGGGAGGAGGAAATGACTGCCCAGAGCTGGTCATCTGATGACGTCACACCGGGTGAAATAAGTTGGCTTAAGGAAGAGGAAGAAAGTGGAGTCGCAGTGGGAGAAAGTCCTAGCGAAAACGACTTTGGGCCGAATTTCGTCTAATCCGCAGCGAAGCTTTCTTTAGACTTTCGCGTGAATTCACTGTGTGGCAAACATATTTCCAGAACTTACAGTTACGTAGAGGCAGTATTGTATTGCTCCCAATAAGTGTATATCGAGATGTCTCCGTTAAGCGCACGTTTTGAAGCCCCCTGAATCCGCGGTATCTGTGGGTATCTTTCTGTGAACAGTATAACCCAAAAATAAAATGTCCGATAAATTCCAAACTTTATATTTAACTTCAGTACTTTCCAAGGATGCGACACAAAAATTTTTGAGGAGCTCCCCCCCCCCCAAACTACCCTTTACACGAAAATATTTCGCTATTTTTATTCACTCAAAAATATATCTTACACTTTTCAGTAAAGTACCATATATTTACGATGTTTACATGGCGAACAAAATACATATGTTGCATTTTATGGATATAATCTGAGTAGTCTTCTTCATGCTGGATTGCTTTACTATAATTGGCAAACCGTAAGGTAGAGACAAAGTCTTACTACACAAAAATGTAACTCTCTTCACGGCATACAATGCACACCAAAACATTTTTGTGGCGTTAACGATTTCTGAGACAATCTTTGTTATTTGTTTGCATGTTTAAATACTTTCACTTTTTGCAAGCCTTAAGACATTATTCGTTTTTTACTTTCTCTACTAGTAAGTAGAGGAAATATTGTATTCCATCCAAAAATTCGATGTCGAGATTTCACCGGAAATATGTTTTGAGACCCCCTGAATAAAAAAAAAAAAAAAAAAAAAAAAAAAAAAAAAAAAAAACTTTTTAGAAAAAGGTCCACGCGCGCGCGCGTGTGTGTCTGTGGACAGCATAATTCAAAAACGAAAAGTAGGTTAAAAACCAAAGTTGTTGTTTAAGTTTAATGTCTCAAGGATGCGACATGAAGATTTTGAACAAAACAGCCCCACCCTAAACTACCCTTTACATGAAAAATTTTTCGAAAACTTTTATTTTCTTGAAAATGGCTCTAACGATTTTGATTAAATGTTATGTTTAAGATATTTGTGTGGCAAATGAAATGTATATTTTCAATTTTCTGGCTATAGCTTATGTAGTCTTGTTTACTCTGGATGACTTGAATAACTCGTAAACCGTAAGAAATAGACAAAATCTTACTCTGCAAAAAATGTGCCTAGGTCTCGCTAAAACACACACTTTGTATCTGAACAAATGTTTTGTAGAGTGAACCATTTCGAAGATATTCCTTATTATGTCAAATTCGGAAAATTTAATACTTTCTGAAATGGAACATCGTTGTTCATTTTTACTTTCTCTACTGGTAAATAGGGGAAGTATTGTATTCCACCCAAAAATTCGATGTAGAGATTTCACCGGAAATATGTGTTTTGAGACCCCCAGAATCCAAAAAAGCACTTTTAGAAAAAGGTCCGTGTGTGTCTGTCAGTCCGTGTGTCTGTGGACAGCATAACTCAAAAACGAAAAGTCGGTTAAAAACCAAAGTTGGTATTTAAATTAAATGTCTTTCAAGGATGCGACACGAAGATTTTGAAGAAAATAGCCCCACCCTAAACTACCCTTTACATGGAAAATTTTTCGAAAATTTTGATTTTCTTAAAAATAGCTCTAACGATTTTGATTAAAATGTCATGTTTATGATATTTTTATGACAAATGAAATGTATATCTTGAATTTTCTGACTATAGCCCCTGTAGTCGTATTTACTCTGGACGACTTTTGCATAACTGGTAAACCGTTAGAGATAGACCAAATTATACTGTACAAAAAATGTAGATCTTGGTAAAATACACAATTTATGTCTCAATAAATTTTCTTTTAGAGTGAACCATTTCGGAGATATTCCTTGTTATGTGTGTGAGTTTCGGAAAACTTAAAAACTTTCGTGAAACGGAACATCGTTGTTCATTTTTTTATATGTGCAAAATGTTTATCTCAACTAACCCGAAGAAGATACAGGAATAAAAGTTTGTAAGAATGGTTAGTTCAGGAGTAGGGAAAGTCATGTGAGTGCAACACATTAGATTTTTCTACTGGTCATGCAAGGAGAATGGATTTTCAAGGCCATCAATTAGCTACCCGCTTTTTGAAAATCTGACCATCAGCATACAACGAAATGTATAAATTAAAGTTTACCTTGAAGCAGATAGAAGACTAAACTTTAGTAAGAATAGTTTGTGGAAGGGTGAGTAGAAAATGTCATGTGAATACGACACTTCAGATTTGTTTTTATTTGTTTAGGTTTTGGTGTTATCGTTGTAAAAAGGAAATGTGAAATGTTTAAGAAGTGGACGCCATATGGTGGTGTCTTTGCATGCAATAAGGCAGCGGTCGGCAAGTATCGGACGTATGACGTAGGAGCGGACAAGTGCTGACGGAGCACTCTGTGAGGAGAAGTGCAAATACAACAGCGCTAAGCACGTGTAACGCCGTGACGGCTCGTATTGTTTTATTTGTTACTAAATATAATTCTAGATGATTCAGAGTCCAATATGAAATGTTAGTTTATGAGTTAGAATTTATATTACTTTTGTTAATAATAAGCAAAATAACTGCGGGTGGGTTCGGTTACGCAACTTTCTGTACAGTAGCTACTATATCATGTTTAACGAGCTTGAGTGACCTTATTATTGTATATTGGTATAATATTGGCGTGTTTTTCGTGTTTACGACAGCCGAAGAGAGGACTCCATTAGGATAAACAAATAAATAAATGACTAATGAGATACATAGATGGATAGATAGAGATGGCGGATAGACTGACGCACGGTTGGATGGATAAATAAATAAATAAATAAATAGATAGATAGATAGATAGATAGATAGATAGATAGATAGATAGATAGATAGATAGATAGATAGATAGATAGATAGATAGATAGATAGATAGATAGATAGATAGATAGATAGATAGATAGATAGATAGATAGATAGATAGATAGATAGATAGATA